>CM034618.1:10347629-10780866 GCA_020080225.1 Gynochthodes officinalis | reverse complement strand
GTGCTTGCTGGTCTTGACATAGCATGAATTTCTCCTTTATAATGTTGTTTTGACTCAAAAAATTATTGCATTTTTTGCAATTTAATTCATGAGAACAGCATTTGTAATGTTTTATTACTTTTTCTTTGACCCAAAAAAATAACTTCTGCTCTGAATTTAAGATTACGTTGGAATTTTGGATTCTCAACCTCTGTATGTTTGATAATTTTTTTTTCGTAATACATCTACTTTGGCTCAAATTGTTTGTACCTTTTTTTTTTTGGGCTTCCTATTTGTAGGTTTCAATTTTGAATAAGTTTCCATCTTCCTTCATGAGATTCTTTTATTTGTTACTGCTCTTTTCAGGTGACTATGTAACAGTGCTTGAAAGTGAAAGCTATTATTTTATTGCAGTCTTATATTGATGAAGATGTAAGCACTTTGACTGTCAAACTATTGCTATAAATAATATTGATGTTCTGTGGTTCTTACAAGACTTTGGTGCTTCCAAATGCATTTTAGATTAGAAGGATGAATTTTTTATACAGTCTACTGGCCTTGTAATATTGATGGTGCCTCATTGTCAGTGTCTAAAGCGAATTAATTAGTCATTGTTGCTGGCAATGAAAAGATATACAAAGTATTTTGACACATTTGAAGCTATCAGGTCCTTTTTATGGGTTAGTTTATCCAGCTTAAGCATGAAGAAAAAATCTCAAATCTTGACTTCATTTTGCATGTACTAAAGGCATCTTTTGGTCTTAAATCATTAATATGTAATCTCAGTTGAGTAACTTGAGAATTACTTTATTACTGTAAACTAAATTCTTGTTACGGTATTATTTTTGGTTTCATAAAAAATAAATTGATCTTGCTACTGGTTTCAGCCTGTCTAAGCTGCTTAGGAAAGGCCTTGCTTCATTTGTTTTTATACTCAGTAAATGCCATTTCCATGTTATTCATGCTTAGGTGGAAGAAGTTGATGAGTTTTGCATATTCTTTGAATTGAATGTCACCAAGTGTGCAATGTTTTCTTGGTCGAACCATCACTTGTGGAAGGTCCTGCATCCAAAGTGGAATGATAATTAACTCTCATATTTGTAATTGGTCTCTTGGCATCCATTATTGAATATGTTATTTTCCTCATTATTAGAGAGACTGATAATTATTTGTTGTGTTTGTATATATCCAAGTTATTTTTTGGAGTTGAAAGTGTGCAGAGTTTTCTTTGGTCAAGCCATCATTTGTGGATCCGCATCCAGAGTAAGCGGGAATGATCATTAGCTCATATTTGTAATTGGTCTCTTGGCATCCATTATTAAACATGTTAGTTTCTCATTATTAGAGACTAATAATTATTTGTTGTGTTTGTATATATCAAAGTTATTTTCCTTAGGTTAACAATATTAATGATGACGAAGAATCTGAATGTCTTTGTTTTGCAAGTTGGAAAAATTTCGCCCACCAATCATATTAAGGTTGGGTAGACTATTGTCGTTATAAGGCATCTGTATTTACGGATTTGATTGGTCATGGATGTTTATGGCTTTCTATTTGCATGGAGTATTTTTTGGGGTTGGTTTTAGCTTTAATTAAGCATGTTTATGGTTTTTGTGATAAATTAGGAGGTCTTTGAGCCTATGAAATGTTATAAATTAATGGAATGAAATGACAATTAATTTTGCATTTTATATATTTGTTGGTCAAATTGCTAATGTTGATACCTAAGTGTGAAAATACAAAATTTTGTTTGGAACTATATTAGATATAAATTCAGCAGAAAGTAATATTGTACCGTATTCTTTGAATATCATAGATAACAATTACAATTCTTTTTTATGTTATTTTGGATTATTTTATATGGTTTATTTGATAGTTCTTTGTAACTTTATACATTATTAGGTGCATTCAAAATTCTAGATCAACAAAATATTTCTGTAGTTGTAATGAAAAACTTAAAGTCAAAAATTGTTTTGCCTCTATTTTTTATTTTTGGTTTGCTAGTGCAATTGGGGTGGAGAGAAAGATTACATAGGTTTGTGACAATCTGTATTTTGATGTCTATGGCAAATCTGCATATTGGCTTAATTTTTGTTATATTTCAGCATATTTTTCATTTTAAACTCATCTTTTTATTCCTTTGTTTTAAGTTTTTTGAAATTATAGTAGTAAATTAACACTTAATTTCTTTTTCATTATTTTATTCAATATTGGGCAAAGATTAAATCGCTTTTTCATTATTTTATAGTATTTATAATGTGCAAGTTAAGAACAAAAGCTTTGTTATAAGGAGCTTATATTTACATTTTAAGAAATGGAGTTTCGATCAAAATTTATGCGAAAAGTAGTAAAACAAGATTTAGTAGAGTGGAAAATACTGATTGGCGGCCGGTTTGTAGTAGAACAAAGTGGAGGAAAATCTAGTGTGGTAAAGAGCAAAACTCTAATGGTTCTGGATCGCTTTATAGCGTTTAAGTATTTTTATTTATTTCTTTATCTATTTATTTTATTATATTTTCTTTGTTTTATAGACATTTATGTCCATGAGGTTCATATCGACCGGCTTCGATCCCAACTAGTTTGGAATAAAGGTGATGATGATAATGATGATGATTTTTCTCTAAATGTGACTCTACTTTCTCATTATTTTTCTTGTTCTACTTTCTTTTTTCATAATTTTTTTGACTCCACTTTCTCCATCTAGTTTAACCTCCAACTATGTGTTTTCTTTATTTTCTCTCATGACCTCTTTTGTTCTCATTGCTCTTTACTGTTACATTTTTACTTTTATTACTTTTTCTCACTCTATTCTCTCTCTCATTCATCTCCGCTTATATTATTTTTTTCTCTCATTAGTTTTCTCTCCACTTTTTTTATCACTTTATAATGTTTCTTTCTATTCTATTTTAGTTCTAATTTCTCTCTCATTATTTTTTCTCACTCCACTTTATCTATTCTTCTCTTCAATCCTCTTCTCTTTATTCATCTTCTACTTTACTTTCTCTTTAATCAATTTTCGCACTATATTCTCTTTCATTCATCTCCACTTTCTCTCATTTCTCGCCGCCTTCCACTTTGCTCCAATTCATTTTTTCTCTCTATCATTTTTCTAACTCTCTCATCCTAACCTCCACTATTATTAATTTCTCTCCGATTTTCTTATTTTCTCTCACTCTACTTTATCTATTGTAATTTTTCTTAACTCCAATTTCTTTATCACTTTATGATGTTTCTTTATCTAACTCCTTTCCATCCTCTCTTTCTCTTTCTATTCATCTCTACTATTATTTTTCTTTTTAATCAATTTTTTTGTACTCTATACTCTTTCATTCATCTCTTCATCACTGCTACTTTACTTCTCTCATTAGTTTTCTTATCCACTTCCCTTTCTCTTATCTCTATTCATTGTTATTTTTCTCTCATTATTTTTCTCACTTTACATTCTTTTTTTCATAGTTTTTCTAACTCCAATTTCTCATCACTTTTTCTTTTCCCTTTCATTCCTTTTTCATCACATTTTTCTTTATAATTTTTCTCTACTCCACTCTCATTTATCTCCACTGTTATTTTTTCTTAGTAGTTTTCCTCTACTTCTTTTTTTTTTATTAATTTATAATGTTTCTTTGTTTCTCTTCCTCTCACTCCACTTTCTCTCTCATCTCTATCTATTGTTATTTTTTTCATTATTTTTCTAACTCTCTTTGTTTATTGAATCGGCCAAGATCAAATATGTTTATCAAAGTGCTTCTCCAATTGCTCAAGATGTCTCTTTTCAACCAGAGAAACAAAATGTAAGATCATTTCTATCTCCATTTTTAATAAAATAGTGAAGGTGCAGTGGAGTGGAGGAGTCCGCTTATGTTATTCAGCTCGCATTAGAAGGGGTGCAAAAATAGCTAGAATCGAAAGCGCTAAAGTATGGAAAACATCTCATAATGTATTTAACTAGAAAATCAATTATGCTCCTACGTAAAGTGATACTTTTAGGGAATCTCTGGTGTCAAAGTGTGGATTTCATAAATCAACTATTATTATTTCCTCTCACATTATTTTTCTCTCATCTATTCTCTCTTATAAATTCTTCTAACTCCAATTTCTCATCATCGTTTTTATGATGTTTCTTCTTTCTAGTCTCTTTCCTTTGCCTCATAATGCTAATGCACAATTTGGCCTCTGGGTGAGCATATTAAGATGCGCAACAGAGCTTTCATCAATAATGCATGGGCAAACAAGTATAAAGAGTACTTTGCAATGAATGAAAGTGCACACAAATGTACCTACCTCTATGGACAATATCCTCCACTTGATTTGGTGAGATTCTATGCCACATCAACTTTTTGAACACCTATGTGAGTTCCAAGGTTGAAGGGCTAGTGTTCATCATTATATCCTAAATAGATTCCATATGTCGCATGCTAATATGGAATTGATGTCTAGATATATCAACAATGCGGTAGTTTTGTTAAGAATTCTAAAAGACTTCATCAAGTTAAAGAGCTCTTTTGAATATTGAGGTTCATTGAGACACTATTACTCAAAATTGTGTAAAACATCTAGTTTTTAGTTTTTCGTGATGAGAAGAGTTGAGCAAGCTCCCCATGAAATAGTATTGAGGTGTTAAGTTGGTTCCTCAAAGGCTTAAATTGCATCGTGACGAGGCCAATTTCAAATTCTCCAACAATTGTACAAAAACATTTAAGAATCACCCAGCTCTCACTACCTAGTGAAAGTGCTTTCTAGGTGGCTCATTTTCTTTGTCTCAAACTAAATGGCCAAGTGAAATTGAGAGAGATCTCTAGAAGAACTTCCTAATCACCATTGAGTTTTGAGTAATTGGCTTTCCAAGACTAATTGTGCTAGCTAGGGGCTCGCAAACTTGATTGCTTTCGATCCGCTCAGATTGCTCTACAAGTGAGATCCAACCTTTTCACTTCAGTAGCGGAGATTTCAATGTGGGTCACTGCTTTGCTAAGGTTCGCCTAGATTCCCATCTTCACTATTGTCCACGACACCGTACATTCATCTTCATGCTCAAAGGGCTAAATACACTTCGCTAGGACTTCACTGCGCAAAGATCCAACGGCTCTATCTCTTCCCACATTAATAGCCGATGTAGTTGCACCACCACTTGACTACTTCGCATGCATAACGGCTAGGTCTCGCTTTCCTCGAGCTTTTTGGCTTTAAGTTTTGCAATATCTAGTCTTAAAGTTAACACCTCCAAAATGGGCTTTGGCTTTTGGCATCTCTAATTGACCCTTCGTCAGATAGTTTGGCTCAAGATTTTCGGTTGAACTTCAAGCTACACCACACTGAGCAAGAAAACGCCCCTGCAGCCTTCCAAGCCTACAATGTTCTTCTCAAGAAAAGTTGACTTTACACTAGTCTCTTCTATGAAAATGCATCTAAAAACTTCTCCATTAGATTTTTCCCCATCTTGCAAGTACTATATTAAGCTCATTCGGTCTCGTTGAACACAAGGCCTCCTCCTCGTGGGGCGTTGCTCATGTTGGTGGTGAAGTATTGGTCTCGCCCAGCTTTCCTTTGATCATGGATTTGTTGCTTGTACCTATGGGCAAAATTCCTAGGCTCAGCTGCCCTTGGCAAATGATTGTTAGGTCACCAAACTCATCACCGTGAGATCATAAAGTCCACATCCAAAACTTCCAACTTTTGTGAAGCTTTACTTTACACTCAAGTTGTAAGCCCTCTCCTCAAAAAGTTAAACTTATCCTTTGTAAACATGTGTGTTGCCCTCAACACCCACTTCGCCCAAAAGTGTGACACATTTTTCTTTAATCGAAACTGTTTGTCTTATCTCACGAAGTCAGATAAACTTGTCTCTCAAAACTATGTTGAAGAGTCTATCGCTTATCCCATAACTCTTTGGCACTTCCTTCAGAGATACCTTTGACAAAGGTTTGATATTTTGCCCCAAGCTCTGCTCCACCTAGTGATTTGCCTTGATGAGGGCTTAGTACCTTCTTAATCTTCATTTTGACCTCCAAAGGATTTACCTCAATGAATGCTTTTGATATCAAACTCTATCCGCTCAAACTTTGTCTAGCTTTCCTCGAATTATCTTGCCTCAATGAATGTTGGATATCTCGCCCAAATACTATTTTGGCTCAAGTGTTTTGGTAATCGCACCATATGAGAATTATCACTAGCACTAGGCTCCTCAATAACAAAGAACATCAGCTTGTCACCTCTCGGGTGAATGTAGTAACACAAAGTTAATATTTATAAGGAAACGAACAAAACTTAGTACCAATGCCTACCACCTCTCAAGCAAACATGGGGTGTAGGTAGCTCAAAATAATGACATGTGGCATAATTATAAAATATAGAGTTAATACAAGTGGTAGAATGTAAAGAGATGGACATACAAGTGGTATATATATATAACCAATTTATTTGTGGATTTCATGACATTAACCTTATGTCAATGACCAATTGAATGAGCCAATCCTAAAATTATTCCTTTAATTAGAGCTTGTTAATTATTGAATTTTATTATTTTAAATTCTGCATTAATTATTATATTTAGTCTTAATTTGTTATTTTGCATATTTTGCATTTTTGCGCTTTTAGTATTGTCCTAAAACAACCCCAAACTATTTTGTTGAGAGATAAATCCACTATTCTCGAGACGACTGACTCACGCTATACTGAAGGTTTGAAAGTTTGAATTTATATTTGGTGGTTTAATGACTCACCAAATTTTGGCGCTGCCTCCATTGTCATTGAAGTTCAAATTTTCGCATCAGGCCGTTTTTTCTTCTTGCAAAATTTTCTCTCCCCATTGGTTTCATTTATTTCAAGTATCCTTATATTTTAGTTTTTTTCTTATAGTATTTATCTAGTCCATTCCGTGTGGCTTTCCATTTTTCTTTTATTTTGTGGCGTGTTCGACTCTTCTTCAGAAGAATATCCGAGGCTTTCGACATCTTTCCGTATGGTCATTAGAGTTGAAAGTGCGGCTACCTTTTCTATGTCTATAAATTGGATTTGAACGATTCTAATTTTGTTTGAACTTTTATGCAATTAGTTTTTTGTTTTTGTCATTGCTTTTTGTTTTCCTTTGTGTTTTGTTTTGCCTTTGTGCTTCATTCTTTTATTTTCTTTGTTTTCTTTGAATTTGCTACGCTCTGCCAAGTTTCTTGTACTTTATTTTTCTTTCAATTTTTTTTGCATTGTTTGTTTGTTTGCAGCTGCTGGATTGCTATATTTAGGATTGGTTTTTGTGCTACTCGATTTAATTATTTGTGTGGAATTTCGCGGCTCCATCATGCCGCAGTCAAGATGTCGGCCAGAAAATGTGTTCCTTCATTTCCACGCAACTCCTCGCCAAGAGCAGCCTGCCTCCACCACGCTTCTTCACCTCTACACAAGCAATTCCAACCACGCTCCTTATCCCTACTTCCATCACCTACCGGGCCGGCAAGTTTGCCATCGAACCGACGCGCCATCACGCCATCGTCAAGGGAGGAAAAGCCGCATTCCGCCGTCAAGATCACCTCAATGGCCATTTAAAATTTTGACTAAGGCCAAAGGCAAAGATATGCTCAAGTTTGCAATTTGAATATTTTAATCGTAAATATATTCATATTCCTACTTTATTTTTCTAGTCCATTCCGTGTGGCTTTCCTTTTTCTTTTATTTTTGTGGCGGCTCACTCTTTCTTCAGGAAGAATATCCGAGGCTTTGACATCCTTCCGTGTGGTCATTAGAGTTGAAAGTGCAACATCTTTTCTATGACTATAAATTGATTTGAACAATTCTAACTTTGTTTGAACTTTTGCAAGATTTAGTTTTCTGCTTTTGTCATTGCTTTCTTGTTTTCCTTTTGTGTTTTGTTTTGCCCTTGTGCTACATTCTTTTATTTTCTATGAATTTGTTACGCCTCAAGTTTCTTGTCCTTTATTTTTCTTTCATTTTTTTTTTCATTGTTTGTTTGTTTGCTCACCGGATTGTTATATTTATAATTGGTTTTTGTGCTACTATGATGAATTATTTGTGTGGAATTTCTGTGCTCCATCATGCCGCGAGTCAAGATGTCGCGTAAAAATGTGTTCCTTCATTTCCAAGCAACTCTGCCCAAGAGCACTGCCTCCACCACACAAGCAATTCCAACCACGCCCCTTATCCCCGCCTCCATCACCTACTGGTCGCATAAGTTCACATCGAACCGACGCTACCATCACGCCATCGCCTAAGGGAGGAAAAGCCGCATTTCGCGCCTTCTAAGATCACCTCAATGGCCATTTAAAATTCTCGACTAAGGCTAGGGTGCAAAGATATGCTCAGTTTGCAATTTGAATATTTTACCTGCAAATATATTCATATTCCTACTTTGGAGGTGTTAGGTTTGAGAGATGTGTTTGATGAGGTGATAGATACATTGACTGAGTACTTTTGTTTATCTTCGCTGCTCGTGTTTATTGAATTAACTCGTGAGTTTTATACTACTTTTATGTTTAACAAAACCAACCCTTTTACTCTAGCTAGTCCTAAGGTAATTCAATTTCGATTGATGGGGCGAGAGTTCCAAATGTCAAGTACTCGAGTTTAATCTTGCCTTGGGATTTATTACGCAGTATACCTTACCTCAATATAAGGCTTGTTGATTTTGATGATGCATTTGAGCCTTGTTCTTTATTGAGGGAAATGTCAATTGATAGGAGTCTATATAACCCAAGCCAGTTGAAGAATATTTACCTTCGTGATCCAGTTTGGAAATATATTCATCGTTTTTGGGTTTTTTTTTTCGGGCCGAAAGGATAGTTCGGTCAGTTTAACTAAAACTGAGTTTTTTTTTTAATTTGGGCAATGATAAATAATATTAAAGTCAATTTCGGGTGTTGGGTAGCTTCACAACTCCAAGCTATTATCACAAAGCAACATGCTTTAACTTTTGGTTCTTTAATTACTCATTTGGCTGTCAATCTTGGTTTACTTGATTTAAGTACAACTAACCTCCACGTGGCTTGTGAGTTAGAACCATTAGATCTCAACCGTTTCATCAGATGGGATCGTGGATGCACATGATGGCGCTTATAACTTCGCTCTCCACGCAGCCTTGCGGTGGAACTACAAACGCCCCCACGCTCCTCATGATTCCACTCCAATGCCGATGCCCCGGTTCCTCTAGCCATCCGCCAAGCCTCATCTTCCAACTCAAAAATAGAACGACGCTTTAAAAGATTGGAGTCAAATCAGATGCTTTGTCCCGCCATCTTGGGTTCATGTCGCCTTTCCTCTCACACCATAGTGCCCGTTGTTTCAGCCGCAATTCGTGAGTTTTGTTTAGTTGTCTCTTTTTCTATTTCTTTCCAATTTTGTGCCTATTCTTCATATATTGGGGACAATGTATGATTTAGGTGTGGTGTTTTGTGATTAGTTTTTGTGATTTTGAATTATTTTGGTCAAATTTTTGCAAAATTCTCAAAGACATGTTTAAAAATTTGAATGACTTTGAAATTCTAACTCTTTGATACTTGTTTAGAATAACTCTTGGTTAACATGCATTAGTGATTGAGTTGGAAAGCATGAAAAGGGAGAGTATGATTAGCCTTGTTTTGAAAATTTTGTTTAAGCATCTCATTGGTTTTGACGATGGAATTGAATAAGGATATACAATGCTTGAGCTTTTGAACTCATCGTGAGTATTTGAACCTATGAGCATTTTCTTTTGCTCACATATTTCTTGTTAAGCGTGACAAATATGGTATGTTTATCCAGAACTTGCTTTGTTGTGCATGAGATCACATTGTGGGGTTTATGCTTTGAAATGATAAGGGCGCTTAGAGTAGCCAATTTAAACTTACTAAAAGGCCATTCCATTATATATACCCTAGTCAACCAATTTTGTGCCTAAGCTTTTTCTTTGTAATAACACCACATCATTAGCCTTAACATGTTGTTGTTTACCATCGCTGAACCTTGTCAAGTTTATGTAGGAATGAGTTGTATGATTGAATTCTTATTGATTCCAAAGCAAAGGACCATTTGAAAAAAAAAGTGAAAAGATATTCCTTGAAAGGTTTGGACAAAGTAATGTACCGTGGTTTGCAAGATGTCCAACTATATTCAGAAAAAGAAAAAATTGGTTCTAAGAATGTTACTTATGTTGCTTTTAAATCTTGCAAGAAAGTTCCTACATATCTTGATTTGTTTAGCCTAAATTTTCCTTCTGCACCTACCTTAACTTAAGTTCATAACCCTTTTAAGTCCCTTTGATTTTTGCATAAATTCATATTTTTAGTGGTGAGATGTGATATATAAGCAAGTTTATGGTAATGACATGTTATGTTTGATTTGAGTACTAAATAAATCCCTAAACACTTTGAGGAATAGAGTACAACTCATGAGAGGTTATCAAATGTTGTATATTTGGTTTCAGAAATTATTGAATTAATGAGATGCATGTGTTTTGTCTAGAAAATTGGGCTATGAATACTTATCCTTGAATTGTCATTTCAATCTTGATTTCTAACGGTGGTGATTTTGAGTTATTTGTGAATGGTAAAAAAGGGAATGGAATAGAAAGAAAGATATTGATTCACCGTATGCTTGAGGACAAGCATAGTTTAGGTGTGGGGATTTGATAGAGTTTAATTTATATATATCTTTATTAATAATTTCACTTATATTTGGTTAATTTTTGATAAATTTAATAGATTTGGTTACTTTATGTGTTGTAGATGTTGAAAGTAAGTCTTTGAACAAAAATGTATTTAAAAGTTGAATTTAGTGGAGCAAAACTGCAAAAAATCAAGATTTAGGCGTGGCACTACTAAGACATCAAGTCCTGAGCAAATTTTAGGAAAATTTGGTGAGTTGTTAAACCACCAAATATAAATTCGACTTTCAAACTTCCGAAGTATAGCGTGAGTCTGGTCGTCTCCTCAGGGAATGGTGGATTTATCTCTCAATAAAATAATTTGGATTTAGGACAATACTAAAAATGCAAATATGCAAAATAACAAATTAATACTAAATTCAACTTTTAAACACATTTTTCTTCAAACACTTACTTTCAACATCTACAACATATAAATAAAGTAACCAAATCCATTAAATTCATCAAAAAATTAACCAAATATCATGAAAATTATTAATAAAAAATATATAAAAATTAAGTTCTATCAAATCCCCCACACCTAAACTATGCTTGTCCTCAAGCATACAATAGATCAATATCTTCCTTTCTATTCCCTTTCCTTTTTCATACCATTCACAAATAACCCAAAATCACCACACGTTAGAAATCAAGATTGAAATGACAATTCAAAGGATAAGTATTCATAGCCCAATTTTCTAAACAAAACACATGCATCTCGTTAATTCCAATAATTTTATCGAAACCAAATATACAACATTTGATAACCTCTCACAAGTTGCACTCTATTCACTCAAAGTGTTTAGGGATTTATTTAGTACTCAAATCAAACATAGCATGTTATTACCATAGGCTTGCTTATATATCACATCTCCACCACTAAAGAATATGAATTTATGCAAAAATCAAAGGGACTTAAAAGGGTTGTAACGGGGCTTGAGTTAAGGTAGGTAAATGTATGGAAAATTTAGGCTAAACAAATCAAGATATGTAGGAACTTTCTTGCAAGATTTAAAAGCAACATAAGTAACATTCTTAGAACCATTTTTTTTTCTTTTTTCTGAATATAGTTAGACATCTTGTAAACCCTGGAGTACATTTACTTTGTCCAAACCTTTCAAGGAATATCTTTTTACTTCTTCTTCTTCTTTTTTTTTCAAATGGTTCTTTGCTTTGGAATCAATAAGGATTCAATCATACAACTCATTCCTACATACACTTGACAAAGGTTCAACGATGGTAAACAACAACGGTTAAGGCTAATGATGTAGTGTATTACAAAGAAAACTTAGGCTCAAAATTGGTTGACTAAGGTATATATAATGGAATGGCCTTTAGTAAGTTTAAATTGGTAACTCCTAAACGCCTTATCATTTCAAAGTATAAACCCACAATGTGATCTCGACATGCACAACAAAGCAAGTTCTAGGATAAACATACCATATTTGTCCACACTTAACAAAGAAATATGTGAGCAAGAGAAAGAAAATGCTCATAGGCTTAAATACTCAAGCATTGTATATCCTTATTCAATTCAATCACAAAACCAATGAGATGCTTAAACAAAATTTTCAAAACAAGGCTAATCATACTCTCCTTTTCATGCTTTCCAACTCAATCACTAATGCATGTTAACTAAGAGTTATTCTAAACAAGTATCAAAGAGTTGGGAATTTCAAGGAAGTCATTCAAATTTTTAAACATGTCTTTTGAGGAATTTGCAAAAAAATTTGACCAAAATAATTCAAAATCACGTAAACTAATCACATGACCAAAATAATTCAAAATATCACAAAACTAATCACAAAGCACAAGAGCACCCCCACACCTAAATACATTGTCCCAATGTATGAAGAATAGGCACAAAATTCAGAAAAAAAATAGAAAAAGAGACAACTAAACAAAACTCCCCTGAATTTGCGGCACAAGCAACGGGCACTATGGTGTGAGAGGAAAGGGCGGCATGAACCCAAGATGGCGGGACAAAGCATCTAGATTTGACTCCAATCTTTTAAGCCGTCGTTCCATTTCTAAGTTGAAAGATGAGGCTTCCGGCGGATGGCTAGAGGAACCAGGGCATCCCGCATTGGAGGAATCATGAGGAACGTGAGAACGTTTATAGTTCTGCTGCAGGCTGCCTGGAGGAACGAAGTTATAACCGCCATCATGTGCATCCACCAGTCCCATACGACGAAGACAGTTGAGATCTAATGGTTCTAACTCACAAGCCACGTGGAGGTTAGTTGTACTTAAATCAAGTAAACCAAGATTGACAGCCAAATGAGTAATTAAAGAACCAAAAGTTAAAGCATGTTCCTTTGTGATAATAGCCTGGAAGTTGTGAAGCTACCCAACACCCAAAATTGACTTTAATATTATTTCTCATTGCCCAAATTAAAAAAAAAACTCAGTTTTAGTTAAAGTGACCGAACTATCCTTTCAAATAAAAAGGAAAAAGCCAAAAACGATGAATATATTTCAACCGATCACGGCGTAAATATCCTTCGATCGGCTTGGGTCATATGGACTCTATCAATTGACATTTCTCCATAAAGAACAAGGCTCAAATGCATCATCAAAATCAACTTAAGAAGCCTTATATTCAGAGGTAAGGGTATACCAAAGCGTAATAAATCCCAAGGCAAGATTAAACTTAGTAATTGACATTTGGAACTATCGCCTCTATCAATCTAAATTGAATTACCTTGAGGACTAGCTAGAGTAAAAGGGTTCGGTTTGTTAAACATAAAAGTAGTATAAAACTCACGAGTTAATTCAATAAACATGTGGCAACGAAGATAAACAAAAGTACTCCAATAATATTATCTATCACCTTATCAAACACACATCTCTCAAACCTAATGCCTCCAAAGTAGGAATATGAATATATTTACCGGTAAAATATTCAAATTGCAAACTCCGAGATATCTTTTGTCATCGCCTTAGTCAAGAATTTTAAATGGCCATTGAGGTGATCTTCCGACGGTGGAAGTATAGCTTTTCCTCTCTTCAGCGATGGTGTGATAAGTCCGCTTGTCACAAGGCATTTGTTAGCCACAAAGAGGTGATGTCGGGATAAGGAACATGATTGGAATTGCTTGTGTAGAGGTGAAGAATTGTGTGGTGGAGACTGACCGCTCTTGGGCTAAAAGTTGCACTGAAATGAAGGAACACATTTTCCGCCGACATCTTGACTCACAAAGATAGAGCACGAAATTCCACACAAATAATTTGTTAGAGTAGCACAAAACTAGTCCTAAATATAACAACCAAAGAGCCAATTAAACAAACAAAAATGCAAAAAAATTGAAAGAAAATAAAATACAAGAAACTTGACGAGGCAGAGCAAATTCAAAGAAAATAAAAGAATGCAAGACAAGGGCAAACAAACATAAAAGGAAAATAGCAAAGAAAAACAGAAACTAAATGCCGCAAAAAGTTCAAACAAAGTTAGAATCAATCAAATCCAATTTATAGTCATAGAAAAAGGGTAGCCGCACTTTCAACTCTAATGACCGCACAGGAAGGATGTCTGAAAGCCTCCAGATATTCTTCCTGAAGAAGGAGTCAGAGCCGCCACAAGAAAAAAAAGTAAAACGGGAAAGCCACATGGAATAGACTAGAAACATACTATAAGAAAAAAAAAACTAAAATATAAGGATAACAGAAATAAAAAGAAACCATCGGAGATGGTAAAATCTGCAAGAAGAAAAAACGCCGTGAGAAGAGGGGTACTAACTTGTCGGCAATGGAGATGCAAATGAACTTGCGATGGAGAGGTGGAGTGGCTGCGCTACGACGGCGGTGATGGCTATGACGCTACAGCTAAGTGATGGAACTCACGGTGGCTGTGATGCCGGAGCCAGAGAAGACCGATGGGTTGAGGAGTGGCCGCGTTGTTGTGGGCTTCGTCGGTGGTGCGGCGGCAATGATGCGGCTGGACTTGTACTTGGGCGGCAGTTAGGGGCGGCTGCAAATTGGAGAAGAAGAATAATTAGTGAAAAGAATTGGGTTTGTAAAACCCTTATTTTATTTTAATTTTTTTTTTGTTTTTTGTTTTTTTTTTTTATTTGTGGAATAAAATCATGAACAAAAAATAGAAGACTTGATAGAATAAGGCGTGGGCACGCCTAAGAAGGTGAAATCTTTGGGGTCATAATGAAGAAAATTCAGAAGACTATGAATGTTAAGGCGTGGGCACGCCTAAGAAGATGAAGTCTTCGATTTTTCCTTTTTTTTTTAACACATAAAACCTTCACTGCAAAAACAATTAAAATCATTAGTTATATAAAGAAAAGAAAGAAAGATTGAGTTGCCTCCCAATAAGCACCTTTCTTTAGTGTATTTGGCTAGACATTGCCTTGGTTTCATTTGTTGTAATTTGGGTGTACTAAGTTGACCTCCTCTTGATTAGAGACTTACAATTGTCAAGAAAAGGTTTTAACTCGTGTCCATTAACTTTGAGAGTTTTGTTAGTCTCCAAATTGACAATATCAAAAACACCATGAGGATAAACATTGGTTACTACATAAGGTCCAAACCATCTTGATTTTAGCTTACTCGCATAAACTTCAACTTTGAATAAAAAAGTGGTACCTTTGGCCCACGTAAAACTCTTTACGCTGCAGCTTGTCATGGAGTAGTTTTGTGCGCTCCTTATAAATCCTTGCATTGTCATAGGCCTCGACGGATCTCTTCTAACTCTTGGAGTTGTAACTTTTTCAATTCCCGCTCATTAAGGTCCAAGTTGCATTGTTTAATGCTCAAAAAGCACGATGTTTAATTTTAACTAGTAAATGATGTAACTTACCGTATACCAACCGATAAGGCGACATGCCAATGGGAGTTTGTATGTCGTGCAATAAGCCCATAATGCATCTTCCAAATGGATACTCCAATCTTTCGGCTTGGTTTAACCATTTTCTCCAAAATGTTCTTGATTTCTCGATTGAGACTTTAGCTTGCCCATTTGTTTGTGGATGGTAGGCCGTGGCAACCCGATGTTGAACGCCATATTTGCATCAAAGCTTCAACAGGTAGTTACAAAGTGTCCCTTGATCACCGACATTGCTTGAGGAGTTCCAAACCTACTAAAGATGTTAGATTTGAGGAAGCCTACAACAACCTTAGAGTCATTAGTTCGCAGCTTTAGCTTCTACCCACTTAGAGACATAATCCACAACCAACAAAATATAGTAAAATCCAAAAGAGTTAAGAAAAGGTCCCATAAAGTCCATACCCCACACATAAAAATTTCACAAAACAAAACAGGAGTTTGGGGCATTTCATTTCTACACGATAAATTACCCATCCTTTGACATCTTTCACAACTCTTGCAAAAATGAAAAGCATCTTTAAACAATGTTTTCCAATAAAAACCGCTTATCAAGAATTTTCCTAGCGCCTTTTTGGGGCCAAAATGTCCATTATGACAATAAGCAAGTATGGAATGAATCTCCTCATTAGGCACACATCTATTTAATGATTTGGTCTCGAACCTATTTTCCATAAATAAGGATCATCCCATATATAATACTTAGAGTCACTTTTAAGTTTATCCTTTTAGTCCTACTTATATTATTCGACAGTTTACTGTGATAATAAAATTCACAATATTTGCATACCATGGTTTATTACCTCGTAGCTGAAATAGGTGTTCATTAGAAAATACCCCAAAAATTGGTCATGGCTCCTGTCCATGCACCAATCTGCTCAAATGATCAGCTATAGAATTATCTACCTTTGCGATCCTTGATCTCCTAATCAAACTCTTGGAGTAGCAAAATCCAAATAATGAGTCTTGGTTTGGACTCCTTTTTGACAAGAGATATTTAAAAGCTGCATGGTCAAAGTAAACAATAACTTTATATCCTAATAAATAAGACCTAAACTTATCAAAAGCAAAGACAATGGCTAAGTCTGCTTTGCTGGTGGAGAATTGCATTGTGCAGGTTCAAAGTCCTCGATGCATAATAGATGACATGGCTACTCTTTCCATCCGTTTGACCCAAAATGCCTTTTTTACCTTATTGACTTGCATCACACATGAGTTCAAATGGTAAATTCCAATTAGGTGGTTGTATGATTTGTGCAAAAGTGAGCAACGCCTTCAACTTGTCAAAAGCCAATCGACAACTTTCCCCAAATTTGAATGGAACATCTTGTTGCAGAAGTCTTAACAATGGTTGTGTAATTTTTGAAAAATCCTTGATGAACCTCCTCTCTCTCTCTCTCTCTCTCTCTCTCTATATATATATATAAAATAAATGTTAACGGTGTTATAGAATATTGCGTCACAAGTATATAATAGAAATAGAATGGAGAGAAATTAAATAATAGAGAAAGCAGAAAAACACCAAAGATAAATTAGAGTAGAAATTCTTATTTCACTTTTTTTCACCACAATTTACCACTCTTTTCACACAAACTAATGACCAAACTATGCTCCTATTTATAGGAGAACAATGATGCATCTATCAATGTATTTGGATAAATACCTATATGAGATAAGGATAAATGTTTACATTACATAAGGATAAATACCTACACTAGATAGAGATAAGTACCTACACTAGATAGAGACAAGTATATTCATTAGATAGGATGAATACATTGGTTAAGGATATGAACAAATATTAGATAGGGATAAATATAATGAATATCCATTCATGTATTTCATAACACTCCTTGAATATTCATTGTACTCATTATTTTACGAATGTGCATGATAATTGTCTCATTAAAAACCTTAAACCGGAAAAACCCCGTGGAAAAAAAAAAATCGAACAAAGGGGAAAAAGAGTACAGAGCACAAAACTTATAATATAGACCTTTATGGATGCATTAGTTGCCTTGTTAAAAACTTAAGTTGGAAACCTCGAGGAAAAAACCGATCAGAAGAGAAAAAGAGTGCAATGCATAGTTCATAATATCTCCCTCTCAATTGAGCTATATAGCCACTACTGGGGTTAATCAATCAACCAAACAAACATCTTCCCATTTGCACTTAGGTTGACAACTTCAGGTGTCAAGTATCATAAAATTTGCATATTAGTTATGAGATCTAATAAAATAATAAATGTCATATAAGGTTTATAAGCATTTTATTACATAACCAAATTAGAGAAATAATAAAAGTAATACATGTAAAGGAAATCAATTAGAAAAAATTATTTGGGACATCTCATCCGATGCTCGATTAAAGCAATCAGAGGTCCTCAAAGAAATCAGAGATATCTAAAAATACATTTGCCACTTCAGAACAAGGCGCCCCACCAACAGAGATATTGTTGGTCTCAAAGATTGATTATGGCAAGATGATTAATTTCAATAGCATGAGATTCATCATGCTTGCCCTTATTTTTAAAGATGATCGTATATATCAACAAAATGCCTTACGCATAACAAGTACGCTGACTAGTGCCCACCATGCCGCAACGATGGCAATTATTTTCATAAGTCACATTCTTTGGCTTTTATCTTCTTTATGATTTGAGCGAATTAGATTTCCTATGGCGCTTAAATTTTCTACCACCCTTTCATGAGCTTTGTTCATACCTGCGCTTATTGCCCTTAGTATTTTTCTTAGAGTTAGCATGTGCTTCAGGCAATGCTTTTGACCCAACAAGTCTGAGATCATGATTTTTGAGGAGCAATTCATTAGTTTGCTCAAAGAGGAGCATGTAAATCAATTTCAATATGTGGCAAATTGACGCCGATATTGTCGTTGCAATACAATATTCAAAGCATGGAAGGTGGAGAAAGTTTTCTATGAGCTTCAATCGTTGAGTTTGACACTGCATAACTCAAACCGAGAAACAATATCAAATAAAGTGGAGTTATAGTCAGACACTGATTTAAAATCTTGCAACCTGAGATGCTGCCAGTCATATTGTGCTTGGTTTGATCATACCTATCCTTCAACCTCTTCCACAAAGTCCGAGGTTTAAATGCGGATAAATATTGAGTCCGCAGCTCACGTGCAAAATGACGCATTTAATAAAAATCAATGCATTTGCCTTATTTTTTCATTTGAGGTTCCGTGTTGTAATTGCATTAGCGAGACCTTGCAATTGAGGTGCATTTCCATGTCAAGACACTAGGACATATAATTATTTCCACTCACTTCTAAAATGCGAATTTTGGCTTTTCAATGTTTGCCATAATTCTTGCAAACAAGATGAATCCTTAAATTAATTAGAAGGATTTCAAAATATTCACTACTACTTCAGAGTAGAAGGATAAATTGATTTCACAATCAAGAAAAGAAAAATGAAGAATTGGTAAAGAAGATGGAGAATAGATGGAGTATGATAAAGAAAACCAAGAGAACTCCTACCTTGCAAAGATTACTTACTCAATTGGTAGATCTTCGTGCTGATAACGTGTTGTAGAATATTGCGTCACAAGTATATAATAGAACAGAATGGAGAGAAATTATATAATAGAGAAAGCAGAAAACACAGAGATAATAGAGAAATTAGAGGAGAAATTCTTATTTCACTTCTTTTCACCACAATTTACCACTCTTTTCACACAAACTAATGACCAAACTATGCACCTATTTATAGGAGAACAATGATGCACCTATCAATATATTTGGATAAATACATACATTAGATAAGGATAAATGTTTACATTAGATAGGAATAAGTACCTATATTAGATAGAGATAAGTACTTACACTAAATAGATATAAGTATATTCATTAGATAGGATGAATATACATTGGGTAAGGATATGAAAAAATATTAGATAGGGATAAATATAATGAATATCCATTCATGTATTTCATAACAAACAGTTTTTTTATGTGGAAACTTATTAAGTATTAAAATTTAATGAAATTGGATCATTACAAATATTTTCACAAATCAAAGCTAAATCAATCATATTTTATCATTTTGTTTTATTAATATGTTAGGGATTTTATTTCCTTAATGTTTATCTACTATCGATTTAAGAATGAAAAGAATTTCTAGGTTTATTTTTTGTTTTATATTTAAAGAAGTTAAAAGAGGAGATTTTAAATCTTGTATAGAAAATTAGAAGAGCATTGTTCATGAAGGAAAAAGAACCAATAAACATAGATGGACACAATTAGTGCACTTTAGACTAGACCACAAAAGTAATACTCTCCAATACTCTCTCCATCCCTAAAAAGAGTCAATTTTGAAAAATTTTCTTATCCAAAAAAAAAAATCTACTTTTAAGCCAAATTTCTAATATATTCTTACTAATAATAATTAGGTATATTCAAAATTAAAAATAAGGATAAAATGTAAAAGCATGTATTTAATAGTGCATTAAATGAGTTGTACCTAATGACTAATAAAAATTATATTTTAACCAAAGTGGATTTTTTTGAAACGGATGGAGTAATTAAGAAGATAATGAAGGTCAATTAAACAGCCTTGTCAGTTCACTGTGAACGTTGGATTTTTCAATAAAATTTGTCTAAATTTTGTTTACATATATTAGTTGTTTATGACAAATTAACATAAAATAACTTAACTTTGGTAAATAAAATATTTAAATAATTTCTTTTACTAATTTATGTGAGCTCAAAAGAAAAAAGGTAAGTAAAATTAATCATATTTACTAAGTTATCTGGTGAATAATATATGACAAAAATAATGGAATCGCCCAATTAAGGGATTTGAAGAAAGAAAGAAAAGAGGGCAATAGTGTGCCAAAAAAAAAAAAAAAGCTCATAAAGAGAAAGCTAGTATAAAAATTAAAGGATTGCTTGGTTGGATTCCCAAGTACTGATTATGCTTTAGTAGTTGTTGATTGTTTGTAATATATAAATATATAAATAAATATATATATATATCAAAGCTTTTCATTCTAAAGGTTCCTTGTTCAATAAATTATTATTACAGATTCTTCTATCTCCACTGAATTATAATCAGCCCAACAAAAGGTCTTCTTGTTAACTTTTGCAATGTGTACACTGGTAACTTTTTTCAAGATTAATCAATTATCCTGAGTTAATACTTTTTTTATTTCTTCCACAAAAAATCCCTTTGTTTTCTATGCATTGAATGGATTCACAGGTAATTAAGAAATCCACGTTTATTATGATATCTTCTATTAGACTAAAAAAATATAATTTGATCACTTTATGAGTGAATGGAACGAATTTTGCAAACACAACCTCATTCAAGTAAATGACGTTATATTATTCAAAGCACTGAGTCAATTACATTTTTTATATTATCCTTTCTGGACAAGAACAAAGACAAATAATGTTACAATTAACATTGTCCCTACCAAAGTTAACAAATTATTAAATTATTAAATATGATAATTATACAACTAACATTTCTATCCCTTTTTTTATCTACTAAGGGATTGTCATGCGAAATCTACCATTATTTCATTGCCGGTTACAAATACAATGACTTTGACTTTTCACACTTTCCTTGTCCTTTATTGTCTTTGCTTAAATTTTAATTACCTAAATAGGATGGTACTCCCTCCGTTAAATTTTTTTTTAATTTAATACAACTTTTTTTTTTAAAATTACAAATTACAATATACTTAATGAATTATTAAATATATACTGTTATATTTTTATCCTCACTTTTGAATCTGATCTCTTTTTTGGAATAGAGGTCATAAAATATTTATGTAACATATGATTATTTAAAAAAAAAATTGTTATTATATCTTGATAACTAATATTTGAGAGCCTTTATTCAAAAAAATATTATTTATTCAATGTACACTTAGCATTTTTCCTTAATATTTTTACTTTAAAACCTTATGGATTAAGAAAGATTAAAATATAAAGTAAATTAATTATCTTCCAAGTGATTATCATAAAAATTTCAACTGAAAAATAATAATATTAACTTTCATAATTATTCAATTATAAAATAATCATCAGTAATTCTTATTTTAAAATTTTATGATTATCCAAATAAATTACGAATAATATTCTCATACACAATATCTATATATTTACACAACAAAAAAATAAAAATCCATACGTACATATCCACAAGCTAATACATTTAATTTTATATACTAAAAAGTTTTTGTCTTTTAAATCCTCTATAATTATTACAAAATTTTCAACTAATAAAATATAAACAAACATTTATTAAATAGCCATAAAATCAGCAATACTTTATAGATTGGAGTGTTATGGCACTAACTATGAACATGAATAAAAAAAATGAGAATGTTAAAATGGATGTATGGTTGTGTGGATGTATTAGATTAAATAGAATAAGTAATGAATGTATTGAAATAAAGTACGAGTAGCCTCAATACATGAGAAAATAAGAAAAACACATTTAAAATGCTTTGGACATGTGCATAAGAAACCTTTAGAAACACCAGAATAGCATTTAGAGATTAAGGAATTATTAAATCAAACTAAAAGAGAAGGAGAAACCCAAAAAGATTTGGAAAAAACTATTGAAAACAATATAAATTAACTAAAATTAAACAAAAAATGTTTTTAATAAAAAATAATGGCGAGATATAATCCATATAGCTAACTCTAGATGGTGGAATAGAAACTTAGTTGTTGTTGTTATATACGGTCACTTTTAATCAACATTTACTAGATCTTTTTTAAAGGAAAACAAATTCTTCATTCTTTATTTTTAAGTTGACAAATATTTTATGCTATACTAATTCATTATATACTTTAAAATGATAAAAATTACGCTAAAAATTGAATTAAATTGTGTATATAAATATTGCACCAAGAAAGAGTATAATATAAAAGTATGCTCATAAAAATTGTAGTCACAAATTAGGATGAAATCTTTTTTAATGATTAATATAAAAAATTATCCCAAATTATGATGATATTAGTAGTGGTAATTTGGGAAGGTCATTAGCTAGGGGTAAATAGTGCAATTAGTGTCCAAGATTCAATATCTTTACTTATCTATGATTGCTTAAGTTTATCCTTTTAACTATAGCATGTTATAACTTTTTAGACATAATTTTTTTTTTCCTTTGGAATGCTTCAGAGGTGAAATGCATTTTAACTAATTAGTTTAAAATTAAAAAATGCACTATTAAAAGCACTTTAAACATAATAAGCAAAAATACTTTATCTGTTTTTAAAAAATAGTTCATTTTGAGTTAAATATAATTTTATTTTTCAATTATTAAATACAAGGTAGTTAATGCACAACTAAATATACAAATTTATATTTTTATCATTACTTATTAATTTGTAAACCATACACAATTATAACTAGTAAAAATATTATAGAAATTAGTCTCAAAAGTGAACTTTTTCTTAAAACAGAGAAAAGTTTTAAATTAATTAAAAAATTATTATATGATTGAAAAATTATAGCAAAAAAAATAAAAATCCTAATTACATAGCTGAAAAAATATAAAAATTAATTTTGAAAAATACATATTTTTAAATTTTAAAATAACATGGACTCCTACACCTTGCATGGGTAGGAAAGGCAAAAGGGCAAATTTGTAATAGGGAGAGCTTCTCCTAAACCACCTACCAAGCTTATTGAAACTCCATCTCGCGGTTCTCGCCACCCACCGATCACCCACCATCACCCTCACCCTATCTTCATCAAAAGGTGTGAAATACAGACACCCTCGAACCCACACACACCCGCCTCTCAGAGCACCCTCACCCTATCTTGCGTCTACTGCTGGTGTCCAATGGGGTTCCATTTTTAACAAAAATAAATTTATTTTATTTATATTTTTTATAAATGTAAATATTATTGGTTGAAACATATTTTATAATAAGCATACACATAGTTTTATATAATTCAATTGCAAAAGTTATAAAGCATGAATTAAAAATTTAAATTCTCATTATTCTACTTCTAGAACTTAGAGTATAATATATATACGTTATATAATAGGGAGAATCACACTTTTAATCCCTAATATTTTACCAAATATCACTTTTAGTTTCTAATATTTTAAATATGACACATTTAATTATCAAACTTTCATATTTTAACGAATTTGGTACAATTGATGGCTATTAAAGTAGGAAATCATAAAATTTGTTACAAAATTTGCTATCAAAATTTTTTAATTTACATTCTTTTTTAGTCATAATTTTTATCAAATTTTTTATTGCACAAATTTAATTAGTTCTTTTTTTTTTTCAAAACTAATATCTTTTAATGTTCAAATATTAAAGGTTTGTGAGATAAATTAATTAAAGAATGAGAGTTTCGAATGAAAAGTAAAAGAAGAAAAAGGTAATTTTCAAAATTTGTAAATTAAAATTTTGATAGCAAAATTTGTAATTTCCTACTTTAATAGTCGTCAATTATACCAAATTCGTCAAAATATGAAAGTTTGAGGACTAAATATGTCAAATTTAAAATATTGAGTACTAAAAATGATATTGGATAAAATATTGAGGACTAAAAGTGTGATTCTCCCTATATAATATATATCAATTTACAAATAGCAAGTAGTAGATTATTAGTAACAAATAATGTATTATAATAAAAAAAAGTTCATTAATTGTAAGTTTGTTTAATTCAATTATAAAATTTATGAAACATAAATTATGAAATTTAATTCCTATTTTTTAATAATAAAATTTAAAATATATAAGATATTACATATATAAAATTAAAAATGGCATATAATACTAAGTAATAAATTATGAATATTAATAATATACTATAAACAAAAAGTTGAGAGTGCATAAATAGTGATTCATAATAAATGGAGAACAAATAATAAACTAATAGTAAGTTGTAACTAATAGTAAAATATAATAACTAAAAATTTTATTAGTATAATTTTAATATAAATATAGTCTAATAATAATAAAAAAATAACTTAATAACAAATTAGTAATCTAACTAATATTAGTAAAATAATATGTATACATATAAATGATATATAACATTTAAAATATATCTATTAAAATATAAATATAAATATATTATATAAATAAAAATAAAAAATTAAATGGGGCAAAAGCTTTCCAGGCCCCGACTCACAATCTCTCTATATATATGTGTGTGTCAACTTATTGAGAAACACCTAAACTGTCCCTCTACATTTTAGCAAATAATCTTTTTCATCATTCACTTTTAAAATTAATAAATAGTCTTTCAAATTTCATAAATCTAACTTTTGGTACTATTTGTGAAATAAACCTAATTTTTAGTCATTCAAATTTTATAAACGGGAACGTTTAGTTTTGAAATTTTCCTTCAAATTTTGGTCATTGAAATTTGAAAGACTATTTGTTCTCGTTTAAAAGTGGATGATGAAAAGATTATTCGTTGAATGGATGACGATTTATTTGATGTTTTCTCAAGTTATTTTATCTCACACATATAGGGATAAAGGCCACATATTTGTTTTTCAAATTTCTGGTAATGGATTGAATTTGACTATTCATTTCTCAATCCCTTATTCATGCATTCATTTATTTATTTACTAATATTCGATCTGTTCAAATAAACAAGAGATTATTATTTCAATTGTGAATTTTTTAAATTTAATTTTAGAATATAAAATAAAAAATAATTTTAATAATAAATACTATAGAATATATGTATGGAATGGAATTATTATTCAAAAATACAATGCACTGATTAATAAGATTCCTGATCAAGACCTAAATTTTTCTGTTATTTCTTATATTTCCAAGTCAATGTACCCAATTAATCGATTGATCACTCCAATATATTTAAAAAAGAAATAAACAAACATTAATACATTTGATAAAGAAATCAAAAACAACGTTACCTATATGACAACTTCTTGGACATGAAATAAAGATGAAAATACATGTATTATATATTTTAAATGTTATAAATAGAGCCAAACTAGAGATGATAAAAATAACAAAATGGAAAATTTTGTTTTGCTTCATCATAGATTGTATGATTTTGAATATAATCTAGCAAATTAATGCCAAACTTACAAAAATAAAAGTATAAGCACTGATAGATCGATTTGTGGTGAGGCAAAACCTTAAATAATTTTAACAATGAAAGTTTTAGAAAACTTATAAAAAAAATGAGTAAAATTTAACATCAACTGAACAATAATTTAGCAATTTGCACACACCACTATCAAAATTTATATTTTTCTTTCTCTTTTTAGAACTTGACTATGAAAGTAAAGAACGTGAGAGGAAAATAAAAATAAAGGTAAAGTGAAATAATACAATCATGTCAATTATATCAATAAAAGACTAAAAATTTTGAATTCTAAATAATCATACGAATCTTGATAAAAATCTTAACATATAGATTTCAAAGAAAATGATAAAAATTAAATAAAATTTTATTAAAAAATTGTAATTTTTTTTTTTTGAAAAAAAAGAACTTCGCACATACACAAGACAAACAGATATCCCATTGATCATGCTGCACATAAATGATAATCTTTACTGTAAAGTAAAACTGTCTTCTGTTATTGGTATTGCATATGTGCCTTTCTTCATCCTTATACTGTGATACCCATCTTACATTAGAAAGTTAAGAAATAAACGTGATATATATAAAATCCTATTTGATAGATCGCTAATAATTTGGCTTAAACATTTTTGGCTAGTGAGGACAAACTTTAAAAGTTATCAAGCCAATATGTTGGACTAGGGTGTTATAGTTGATATTAGAGATGACTTGGTCCAGAGCTAAGTGCTACGTGTAAGAGCCATCACCACCTCTTGAACTCACGAGTAGAACAAAGTGCTATACACGAGAGCCATCTCTAGAGTCTGCTCAAGAGAAACTAGGCCAAAGAAAGTAATGGGTTAGGTCTTACGAGAACACAAATGCCTTAAGGGGAAAAAATGTGATATCCCATCCCACATTGGAAAGTTAATGAATGAAATAATATATATATATATATATATATATATATATAAATATATATATGGAAGACCATATCGATAGACTACCAATAATTTGACGTAAGTATTTTGGGCAAATGAGAACAAAATCCAAAAAGTTCTTGGACCGGTTCATTGGACGAGAACCCATGAGCGGGACAAAGTGTTTGCATAAGAGCCACCTTGAAAGTCCAATTCCAAGGGATATTCGGTCAAACAAAGTAATGGGTTAGGTTTTACAACATTAAGAGCCACCTCTAAAGTCCAATTCTATGGGATATTCGGTCAAACAAAGTAATGGATTAGGTTTTACAACATTCCAGGATATTGAGTCAAATAAAATAATGGGTTGGGTTTTGCAAGGATGCAAAGGTCCTAAGAGGAAAGAACATGATACTTCTTCTCACATTAGAAAGTTAAGGAATGAAAATAATGTATATAATACCTATTTGATAGACTACTAATAACTTAACTTAAGCATTTTGGGTTAATGAGAACAAAATTCAAAAGTTATTGAGCCAATTCACTAGGGCATTACAATTGGTATCAAAGCCAACCTAGTCTAGGAGTTAAGTGTTACGTATGGAAGCCACCTCTTAAACCCACAAGCGGGACAAAGTGCTAAGCACGAGAGCCGCCTTTAAAGTCCTGTTCTAAGGGAGATTGGGCCATTACTTTCTAGTCTAGGAGCTAAGTGTTACGTGCAGAAGCAACCTCATAAACCCCGTGAGCGAGACAAAGTGCTGCACACAAGAGCCACCTCTAAAGTCTTGTTCCAGGGGAGATTGGGTCAAACAAAGTAATGGGTTAAGTCATGCAAGAATGTAAAGACCTTAAGGGAAAGAATGTAATATCCCGTCCCAAATCAAAAAATTAAAAAATGAAAGTAATATATATAAGACACCCTATCTAATAAACTACTAATAATTTGGTTTAAACATTTTGGGCTATTAAGGACAAAATCCAAAAAGTTATTGGACCAAATTAGATTGGAGCGTATCACATTCTTCCCACTTAAGACAAGGCTCAACTCATTCCTCTCTTTAGCCTTTTCTTTGGTCTAGTCTCTTTTTTGTGTCATCGCAAGGATCAACCCATTATTTTCTTTAGTATTTTCTTTGGTTTAATCTCTTTTTTGCGTCATCACAATACTCAACCCATTATTTTTTTAGTCTTTTCTTGATTTAGTCTCCTTTGGAACGAGACTTTAGAGATCGCTCATGCGTATTTAGGGCATTCATAGCAGTCCCAAAAAAGGCTAGTCTAAAATCGAACCACATCAGCGCCACATCAACACCACATCAGCTTTGAACGGTCTTTACTATTAGACAACCATCATAAAAAAAAGTGCTCACGCTCATGAACGGCCTTTACTATTCACGCAACAAATTTCTCTCACCTTTAGAATCTTTTACACCATTTATTTAATATATTTAATACTTCTTATTTAAATTAATAATTCTAAAATATTATTTATTTTTCATTTATAAAATTAAATATATATAATTCTAAAATATTATTTATTTTTCATTTATAAAATTGAATATATATTAATAATAAAACTTAAAATTTTAATAAAATAATAAAATTAATACATAAACAATAAATAAAAAATAATTTTCATTACATTGAAATTAAATTTTGATAATACATTTAAAATATGAAAATCAATACTTTCAATTAAATATGAAATACTTAAAACAATTAATAGAAAATAAATTTACATTATATTAAAATTGAAATTTATTTATTTTGCATTTATCAAATTCAATATATATTAATAATACAACTTATAAATTGTGCTTATCATATATTAAATAATTGAAAACATGAAAATGAAAAATAATTTTACATTACGTTAAAATTAAAATTTCTTAATACACTTAAAACATGAAAGCAAATACTCGTAATTAAACATAAAATACTTAAACATTAAACATTAAACATTCAACTCTAAAACATAATAAACATAAAACGAGGATATGACAATTACTACTACATTCCTAAAAATTCGCTAAGTTTATTAAACATTTTTTTCTGGTTCGATAAATTTTCTTCTCCACGGTTTGCAAAAGTAAGCCAAGCTTGAAACTTTTGATCACGCTTTCTTTCTTTATGAGCAACTCTTTCCATTTCCTTTTTTTGTTCTCGAGCAATTCTATCCTCTTCAAGTCTTTCCCTTTCCAAAGCAATCTTCTCCCTTTCGATATCCATCTTCTCTTTATAGCTAATGCTCATAGGCTCCATTGCAGGATGTAGGGAAAATGATTGTTGGCCAACCTTTTGTTTTCTCTTACTTTTAGCCCTTTTCACACCCATTGGGCGTTTTACAGGACTAGTGGCGGTGTCTTCTACATTCATTTGAACATCTTCACCAACTGGAGACGAAAGGTTGACGAAATCATCATTTGTGCGTGATCTCTTCCCGCTACTTGCGGTGTTTGGCGTTTCGGGGGTATTTGAATCATGACATGGTGGATTCGAAGTAGGCACAGCACACTCAACGGCAGATTCCCACTTAGGATAAACCCTTAATATCTTCCAATGCTCCATAAAGTTGAACTTATGACCCTTATTTGAATGCTCCCATATGGTAAGTGCGATTCGGATCACATCTTCATCATTCATTCCGCTTCTTTTTTGTCTCTCCGCCTCTTATAGAATTTCAACCCATTTTGACACGGCTGTAGCAATTCTCCTCCACCGAGATCTAATTTGATCCAAATTTCTGGAATTGATGTTGGCATTGTCTTCCCGAGCAGATCTATAATGTGAAAGTATATCTTTCCACATCGGAGAGCTTTTTTGAGGTGTACCTATTTGCGTATTGGTAGTGTTGTTAATATTTGCCGAAATTAGAGCAGTGTCATCAATAAGTGACCAAGCAACTTTCTTTCCGTCTCCGTAGGCATCTTCATTGTAATCTTCACCTTGATAATGGAAATCATCAATATTTGTAGCATTTCCACGATTTTGTTGAGGCATGACATTGGACATCATGTATTGTGGAAATGGGGTAAAATTTTGACTAGGAGCAAATTGACCAAAATTATATGATGGTTGAGATAAATTTTGAGGAATTTGAGTTCCAAATAGTGGATACTCATATGAATTTGGAAGGTTATTTGGACGGAATTGATTGTTTCCAATATTTCTTGAAGGATCCATTTGTTTGGAAAAGAAGAGAGATTTTTGAGAGACTTTGGGATATGATGCAAAAACAATGAAAACTATATGGTTTATATAGACACTTTCATATTCGTACTAATTTTTTTTACATGCATTCATGATTTGACAATACATGAATTATTTGTACCGATTTTTTTTTATTATTGAGCATGATTTGACAATACATGAATTATTTGTACCAATTTTTTCGATTATGGAGATTGATTTGACAATACATGAATTATTTGTACCCATTTTTTTGATTATTGAGCATGATTTGACAATACATGAATTATTTGTACCGATTTTTTTGATTATGGAGATTGATATGACAACACATGAATTATTTGTAGCGATTTTTGAAAAATTGAGCATGATTTGACAACACATGAATTATTTGTACCGATTTTTTCGATTATGGAGATTGATATGACAACACATGAATTATTTGTACCATTTTTTTTGATAATGGAGTATGATTTGAAAACACACTAATAATTTGTACCGATTTCTTGATAATTGAGCATTGATGTTGAAAACACATAAATTATTTGTACTGATTTCTCTAAAATTAATCATGATGTTGACATCGAATGAATTATTTGAACCGATTTCTTGAAAATCGAGCATGATTTTTAATTTGAACTCAAATTTTACTATATTTAATAATTAACATAATAAAAATTCAATTGTTTCTTTAATTCTTATATAAAATTCAAAATTATAAATTTAGCATTATTTATCAATTAATTACAAAAAATTCTTTTTTATTTAGACAAACCTGATTATTTCTTTAATTTTGTAATTATTTATGTTGTTTAACTATGAATACATATAATTTTTAATAATCACATTCAATAATTTTATATAATATTATAGTCAAATTAATTGTTTTAAAATTTTTGTAATTATTAAATATGTATAAATAATTTTACATAATATTAAAATAAAAATTTAATATTATTAAACTTAAACTTAAAATTAATAGAAATATTAATAATTTTATATTAAAATTTATAAAATATTAATAAGTGTATTATAATTTTTAATTATATTATATTTAAGAAAATCATATATTGCTCCAAAAATAGTCAAAGATATGCCATTTTTGTAGAGAAATATTTTTCTGATTGGTAATTTTAAAAAAATAAAAAAGGAGGCCAAAAGGGGTTGCAAACCAGGAGGTTTGCAACCTCTCGACGTGGCGCCGCCATTGGGCGTCGTTACGTCGGTTAATGACAGTGCGCGCAGCTACTGCGACCAACGTTTTTTAAAAAAATTTACTATGAAACGACGTTGTTTGGCATAAAAAAGACGCCAAACGACGTCGCTTTGTTTGCCGTTTGCAAAAACAAAACAACGAAGTCGTTGGCGCTGAGCCTCCACATCAGCATTTTGCGATGAAGAATTGCAACGACAACCCACGACGTGCTGGTGTCGTTGCTCTTATACGTTCAAGAGGAAGCTCCCACACGTAGTATTTAGCTTCTAGACCAGGTCAACTCTAGGGCCACCTGTAATGCTTCAGCCCAACCATTGTAGGAGTCATTAACTTCTGGATCAAATCAACTTTGTTACCAACCGTAACGCCCAAATCCAACCATTGTATTCAGTGGTGGAATCTTCTATTACATTCACCTTCAAAGATCTTATACTTATCCTTTTCTTTTGTTATCTGCAGAAACGATTTATAAAACACAGATTCTGCCTTGTTGGGATAACTCCTACATTTCAATCTTGTACTGTTGGTAAAGAGATTTACGAATTTTATACTATTCTTGACCAAGATGTTTTTCACGTCACAAATAAAAATTTGAGTGGTGCCTACTTCATGTTGTGGAGTGGCCATGGTGTTTTGGTGCTGCTTCAAACTTCTAGCTCGTCAATCTTCCCTCCGTAGACAAGCTTTTCCATCTCTGTCAACTACCGTTTCCTTTCTTTTTCTTCCTCCTTTGATCCCAGTTCAATTCCTTGCTCATTCCATTGCTCTGAGGTTGATTTTAATGGAAAATTAAGACTCTAGAGAGAATGATTGAAAAGTAGTGTACCAAAGCAAGTTATAATCATATTTAGCACCTGGAAGAGAAGAGGGTGTAGGGTCATTCTCCTTACTACTGTTTATTTCTCCCTTCAAAAGACTATTACGAAATATTTTTGTCTCGTCTTGCAAGTACTAGTAGGAGTCGCACTATTAAATAAAGGGAAGGGAGATGAGACACGGGAGGTTTCTGGATAATGTTGGTATTGGTTTACGGGTGCCCATTTGCTGGTTAAACCTTAATGTGCACTACCACATTGTCAGAAAGAAAACTCCAAAACTCGGAATTGGTAAGCTGCCCTCCACAGTCGTCCACAATCTGGTACTCCTAAACTCTAGACTCTTAACTCCAACATAAGGCAGTAACACAATTTTTTAGACACCCTTTTTCTTTTGTGGAGGAGACAAAACTCTCGTGCTCCAACAATTATTGGGTGATCATTCTATTTTGCTGCAAAAACTATCTATATTTTTGAAAGTTGATTAAAGGGCCTAAGATTTACCATCTAGTTCAGTTGTCTGCTTCTTGAGATTCCATTCTTCTTCTATGAGGGAGTGGAAGTCAAAATTTGGATGTTTTTGCTATTCTTGATTGGTGTGTGCCAATGGAGTGGTCCTTGTTGAGAATGTACTGTTGATGAAGGAAAACAATTTCATGAGGGTTTTGTTCTGCAAGATCCACTGTCCATTCATATGCTTATGCAAAACTTCTGCTGCTGCTCATATTTATGCTTCTGGGCCACTGAAATTGGAGAATACCCCACAGGCCGTCCCTTGCAGAGTTGTTTCTGTTTCAGATAGCTCCGATCAGTCATTTGGTGCAACTGTTGTGGTTAAAGAAGAGCTCTTTGGTACTAAGGACAAAGCTGACAATGTTCTTAAAAGCTGTATTAAGAAGGCCCCTACAGCTGCAATACCTCTTGATGCTATAAAAGAAACTGAGAAGAAGAAAGTACAATGGGTCGATAACTTGGGGAAAGAACTTGCTGAGATCAACGAATTTGAGTCCAGGTATTTAATTACACTTCCCTCCTCTTGTGGTAGTTTTCCCGATTTCACTTGGGATGGGTTCTTCAATTGTGTTTTACATGATATTACGCTTATTTGAATTTGATTTTAACTCTCATCTTGGGAGAAAACGAATCTGACCTCTGCTGTTTGAAAAAAGATGGTGAATTGATGTGAGTGTAGAGTTGAAATGACACCAGTTGTAAAAAAATATATGAAAATATCAAGTATGATACGCGGAAAGTGAAACTCTGTTCGAGAGTAAGTTCCGTAGCCAAAAATGCGATCGGAAGTTTGAGAGCTTTTTGCTGAAGCAGAGGCGTACCATGACATTACAATTGGTATAGGAGCTTGTATACAGTAAGCTGCATTGAGAAGTTGAGGAGTTTAGGTGGATTATGGAGATCTACACTTCTTAATTGAAATGTGAGGCATTGAAGGGATGCTGAAGGGATTTTTTATACCCAGCTGTTTACTGTTTCAAATTTGCTAAATGTTGGTTGATCCTATAGTTCAGGCAATTGTATAGATCTCCAGTTTCTCCTTTTGACAAACAAAAATCATGTTCTATGGTAATTTAATGCTGTTTAGCTTGTTTGCGTCATACATTTCTAGTTACTTAACTTGACTTAAATATATGTGTGAGCAAATTATGTCTCTCTATTTTTTATATTCAAATCAAGTCCTAGAGGTCTGCAGAGAAAATGGGCGAAATTTAAGCCTTAAATACTGTATTTTAAACTGAAGTGAGGGAGCCAGAAGCTACATAATGCATTTTGTCAGATTCAACCAATTTGACGTTGTGCTTACATGAGCAAAGACTTCAGGGAACATATGTCATCTGTTTAATGTCAATATATTCATTAGGGACTTGAATTTATTTAAAAAATAAAGAATGTTGTCCTGTTCTGGTTGAAAAGAACTGAACAAGGAGTTGTAAGAGATTTATATTGAGTTGGATTTCGAATTTTGTACTTAATAATTATAGAATGTAGGTTAACAACTCAACTCTGATTCTTCTGATAACCATTTCATGCAATCCCTGAAGTATCCAATTTACATTATATTACGAGCTTGGTACAACTTACAATATAGACAAAACAGATTTGACTTTTAGAGATGGTTTTTGGAACCAAAATTTGACATGGAGAATATCCAATCTGTTCCAGCAAAGATTTGACATTATGCCTTTCCATGGATGCTGATATTTTAGAATGTCACATGACTAAAAGTACTGGAGTGATAGGTTAGCTTACGGTAGCATGTCATTCCAAATTAAAGGACCACAAAGTCCCTCTGTTGCAGCATATATCTTTGCATTTATGTCCTTAATTTTGTAGTCAGATAATTCATCTCTAATTTCCTCCTCTGCTTTATCCAGAAGAGTTCACTCTTGTTATAAAATGCGAATTGAACTTTTCTTTCATTTTGGTCCTGATTTAAGAGGTACAGGTTTTTAAACCGTCTTGTTTCTTTCACCTGTAGCTTTCCATCCAACAGAACTAATTACAACACAATGCCTGACCCTGTGTTGAATGCTTTTCTTTGAAAAATGTCTCTGTATCTTTTCTACCTTTTTTACCCTTTCATTTTTTTGTCATGAGATTCTCTTTGAATGACCGAATTCAGGGTGTTTGTTGAATGTCATTGCAGTGAGACAACGGACAATGATTTCGAGGAGGAAAACAGAGGTTGTGTTTGTGTTATCCTGTGATGCTACTTAACCAGTTTTTCTGTGCAACTCCCAAGTAGTGGCTGCAGCATCAACACAAGAAAAATAATGAGAAATTGTTATTGAGTTTATGCCTTTTCAATTAGCTTTGATTTAACTTTGGACAATATCATAGGCAAGTAACATCATCTGAGCACAGTTCGTTTGAACTTGATCTGCTGCTCTTAAAGCGAGATTCCACAATTTCTTCAGCTTCTGTCGTAGCCACAGTGCCAATGATGAAGAGTCTCAATTGATAATTCAGTTAAATTGGCAATTCTTTTTTTCTATTTTTTTGGGGTCTTAAATGTGCCAATGTACAATCATGCATAATTCTCTTAGTGATAATGATTATGATATCCCCCATAACTCATGTTTATATTAGTTTGTAATTTGCTTCAGCTTCTCTTCTCTATTCCATCAGCATTTCATTCCATCTTTAATCCTCCATATTTCTTCTTTTGTGTCACTTAACCTGTTAGTGTGAATGAAAAAGTTGCTTGCAAAATCTATAGAGATAACGAGCGTTATCACGGAAGGCAGTTATCGAATCCAAGAAGCAATGGCCAGCACGAACATAACATAGCAACAAATGGTGTAAGATAGCATGTGCAGACAGGCAGCTAGTAGTACTGGTTGGATATGCCTTGTCAGAAATCAAATTACGTACGTGATACATGTTCCGTCAACAAGATTTCAAAGTTCTTTGTTTGATCCCCTTTTGATTTGAAGAAATGAAGCGAAACAGGCAGTGCGAATTGGGAGGTAGGACCATGCATGATCATGCTTCTTGTGCACCGAAAAAGAGATGCTATGTAATATGGACTAAAATGAAATCAAAATTTTTTTTTTTTCGAAACGATAATATATTAAAAAGAGGCACAATGGCCAATGTACATAGCCACAAGGGCTAAATTGAGCTTCGTGGTGTCGCAACTGAGTACAGCGCTATAACCCACGAAGACAAAGGCCCACAAAGGGGCAAGAACACCCGACAACGCGGGAAAAGGCCCACAAGGGGCAAAAGCACCTGACAAAGCGGGAACAAGGCTGACAAGCAGCCGAGAATACAAAAGCCCGATTATATCGGGACACTAGTACTATACAAAGGGGCTGCTACTCATCCCAAGTGACCCACCACTAAAGGCCGTTGGTGACAGAAACTGAAAATTAATCCCTAACTATCACGTAACCCGAAACCGTGGAAGCCAACTTGCACACGGACAGTCCAGCAATGCCCGATGTTGAACCAGCAGCACCTAAAAAAAAAAACCCCACCAGTTTGCCCTAACTTTTTCCTCAGTCCGCCGCCCCCATCCACAGTCCCTTTTCCTTCTGCTACAGCCGCCAGGCAACTCTGCCTCGGAAGGACGTCATCATCTATCACTCTTCACCACCTTCATCTACAACCTATCATCTTCATCATAATACGGAAGTCACAATATCATTATCGACAGCATGATTTATCCCTCCCCACCTTCATCAACGTAATCATCATCTCCATCCTCTCCTCTTCTTCATCCTCATGCTGTAGAAGACCAACTTCTTCCGCATCATCCTCGCCATCCTCTCCTTCATTATCTCCTCAGATTTTGACCGACCATCATCACAAGATGGCGATCTACATTTTTTCTCCCTCTTTTTTTTTTCTAAAGAAAGTACCCTTTTTTTTTCCCCTAAAGAAAGTACCTAGATCTAAAGCTAAATCTAAAACAGATGTAGAAATTAATCTCCTCAGCAAACAACTAACAGAATGAAAGGAAAAACAAAGAAAATAACTAAAAAAAAATAGATTACCTCCCCCATTCTCCAAAGTGGAGAATTGGGGGGGGGGGGGGGGGGAAGACAAAGAGATTGTTGTGCTGCAGGTGGCGGAGTACCGAAGTGGTGCTAGAGGATTAGGAGATGATATGTTATTGAAACTGAAGCTCAAGTTTGGGGTTTTTGATCTGGGTTGTTTTTCTTTGTGTGGGTGAGGTTGTTGTAGCAAAAAGGAGGTTGCTACTATTTGTTCAAATGAAATCGAAATTGAGGTAGTTAAATTGCATGCAACTTTTAACATAGGTCATCTTCTCTATTTTAGTTAGGTACGAATTTGACTCCTACAATGATTCTATTAAAGTTGGCACACGTATATAAAGCATGAAATGCGTTAGTAACGGGTAACTTATCATTCTCACACTCAAAGACATTTTGAAACTCTAAGCTAACTTGAGTGTCGGAGTATTTTTGGGGACACAATCCCACCTGTGCAGGTTGTTCATGATGTTGGAAATTGCATGGTGAATTGTTGATTCATCAATTGGCGCCATCTGTAGAAAATCAATTCTTATGGAAACTACTAGTGAAATATCTCATGGCAAAGGAGGCGAAGTTTTGTTGCCTCACCGCAATCCTCATCCTAATCCTTAAGGGGGAAGCCCTTCATATCAGCAAGGAGACAATCCCAATGGTCCTCCACAACGGACGAGGAAGCAGTGGATGGATTTCTTTATCCAACATATGGACAAGTTCAAGAAATTCGTACAACATACGGAAGGATTGGAGGTGGAGTAGTGTGCAACGAAGAAAAGCAGAAGGTAGTAGATTTTGATGATGATGATGAGGACGAAGACATTGAGCGCCCTTCTCTGCAAACTCGCATGATACCAAGGAAGGGAAAGGAGTCATCCAATAACAAAGTGCAAATAAGGAAGGCCAACCAGAATTCGGTGGCACCTTTAGCAAGTTGATCGAGAAGCAGATACAGGAAATAGTGAATAAGGCCTTGGCGAAGCAACCTATGGTTGGGGTGGTCCAACTACTACCCTATTCACGCGAAGATTTTGAAGGCTCCGTTTCTTAGGGCCTTCAAAACTCCTCCCAATTTGGAGCCTTATGATGAAATGGGAGATCCAGAGGATCACATCGGCAACTGTGTGACTATGATAAACATCTTGAAATTGTCTGAGGACAACAAGTGCCTTGTCATGCCTTCCACGTTTAGGCAGGCCGCGCGAAAGTGGTATAATGACCTCCCGAGGAACTCTATAGATTCCTTCGATTAGTTTTGCAAGTTATTTTGCAGCAATTTTATAGGCAACATATTCATTCAAAAGTTGCCGACATACGTGATGAGTGTGCGGTAGAAAGAAAATGAGACTCTGTAGGAATATGTAGCCCGGTTCAATAGGAGGCAGTAGCGGTGAGCAACAAGGATGATACCATCCTGCGTACTGCATTCATCAATGAGGTCAAGCTTGGACACTTTAATCGGAGCCTCATAGAGGACTATTTGAAATCTTTTGTTGAAGTCATGGAGAGAGCGACCAGAGTGACCCAATCGGAAGAAGCAGATCAGACAAAGAAAGGGCTTTATGGGTTCGAATGAAGTGATGCCAGGAATCTCTGACAGAGAAAGTGGAGCCCAATAGGGTAGGCTTCGAGATTGGCTGAGCTTTCCTTTAAAAAAGAAGGGATCCGCCCAAAAATACATCTAGCAGAAATATGACTCCACTGAATGCAACAAGACCTGAGATCCTATACGCTACCAAAGGCTAGGGGATTTTGAAGAAGCCCAATAGAATGGCGGCCCCAGATCATGTCCGGGATCACCGCAAATTTTACCATAATCAGGGCACCCACGGTCATGATACTAAAAAATGTATCAATCTGATACAAAAGATTGAGCGGGCTATACATAGAGGAGAGTTGAAGCATTACGTACAGTCGAATAGAGCTCCTGGGGATTATCAGCGAAAGAATGAAGATGATAGAGAGGTTTGAGGATCGAGAGGCTACGAAGTCAGAAAGATGGAGTGACCAGGGTCATTTATACAATTTCAGGAGGTCCTACCTCTGGAGATTCCTACTCCACGAGGAGGAATTATGTCAGATATGAGTGTCAGCCTTGCAAAAAGAAGCTCAACGACAAAGGTTTGACAATTTGCTTTTCGAACGATGACTATTTCTTGGCAGAGCTTGTGGAGGACCTGATGCTAATAAAGAGTATTGCCAATTACCAAGTCAAAAGAGTGCTGGTAGATAATGGGAGTTCGGTAAACATTTTGTATGAGAATGTTTTCACAGGGTGCAATTTAGACAAACTCCTGAAGCCAGTGAAAGCTCTGATAGTGGGATTCACTAATGTGTCGATACATCACTTGGTAAGATTCGACTTCTCATGATGTTAACGGATGGGAGCAAAAGGAGGATTGAGATGCTAGAGTTTGTAGTGGTGTTAGGCCCGTCTACCTATAATATGTTTTTTGGGCTGCCTCAGTATTAATAAATTTGAAGCTATATGCTCTAACCTACACATGGTATTAAAGTTCCCGTTATTAGATGGGGTGGCGTCAATTAGAGGGGACGTGAAGACCGCAAAGCACTTGAATGTCATGACATTAAAGATGCTAGAGAATCCGTAGGTTCTCATGGTGAAAGACCTAAAGCCCGGAAAACGGCAAAACTGTTAGAATTCAAAACAGAGATGGAAAAGGTTGAGTTGCTGGACCTAGAGAAAAAAATGAAAATAGAGGTCGGCCTGCGGGAAACTTTAAGGGACCAACTGATTGTTTGTTGAAAAAATATGTGAACATCTTCGCTTGGATGTCAAATGACATGCTCAGGATCCCGTGGAAGATAATAGAGCATAGATTGGCTGTGAATCCAAGTTGCAAGCCAGTCAAGTAGAAAAAGCAGACCTTTGGTCTAGAAAGAAGCCAGGTGGTAGAAGTGGAGGTCAACAAGTTGCTGGGAACAAAGATTATAATGAAGGTCAATTACCCGGAATGGTTGGCCAACCCGGTGTTCGTCAGAAAGCCCACGGAAGAGTGGCAAATGTGCGTGGATTTTGTGGATCTCAACAAGGCCTGTCCCAAAGACCTCTTTTCACTCCCTAGGATTGACATTTTGGTGGACTCAATCACAAGATTTAGATTTTTGTGTTTCCTAGATGCATATAAGAGGGTACCACCAGATCTTCCTAGCTAAAGAAGACGAGAAGAAAATGGCGTTCACCACCGACAAAGGTACGTATTGTTATGTTACAATGCCATTTGGACTAAAGAATGTAAGAGCTGCTACACACCAATGTCTAGTGAATAAGATATTGAACAGAATATGGAGGCCTACATTAATGACATGTTGGTCAAAAGTAAAACTGAATAAGACTTGTTGGCTGACCTGAGGAGGTGTTCAATGTCCTTAGGAAGGTACGAATGGGACTCAACCCCAAGAAGTGTATTTTTGGGGCATCTTTAGGAAAGTTCTTGGGGTATATGGTCTCAGAGAAAGAAGTGATAGCCAACCGTGATAAAGTTCAGATTATCATAGACATGAAGCCACCAAAGATAGTCAAAGATGTACAATGCCTCGTGGGATCGAGAATTTTTATGAAAGCCTTTCATTTGCTTCTCTTCGATGGAAGTTTGATTTTCCCAGAATGTATCCTAATTTTTAGCCTAATTCTTCTTCTGATGATCGATTCAACCTCGGATCAAAAAGATATCCCTTGGTTATATTTCAGCTCTTCAACAAGTTTAGTAATGAGCATAACGGCCCTATTGTTGCGATGGAGAGAAGAACCTATGATTAGCTTAAGCCTAATTAAAAAAAAAATAAAGAGTAAATTTTCCTATGATTAGCTTAAGCCTAATTAAAAAAAAAATAGAGAGTAAATTTTGTGTCTTAGCAAATCACACGTAGAGATATTGATAATACATACAGAGCTAATGGTATTTCATAACTAATTGGGAAATCTTTTCTTCCCTTTCGCCCTTTTTATTTTATTCTATTATTGTTCCTATTGATATATTGAATAATGAGATAGAAATGGAATATTGATAATGCCTCGTGAGGCGGATAGCAGCTCTCTGTCGTTTCCTTTCCAAGTCGACAGAGAGGGCACTGCCATTCTTTAAAGTATTAAAAAAGCAAGACAACTTCAAGTGGATACCAGAGTGCCAAAAGGTGTTCAAAAATTTGAAGGCATATTTGGATGAGCTCCCAGCTAGAATCTTGAATCCGAGTGAAAGATGTACTTGTATTTGGCCATAGCCCTAAAGCCATTAGTTCCGTACTAGTGAAAGAACAAGATGAGTAGCAGAGACCTATATATTATGTTATTAAAGTCCTTCAGGGAGTAGAGAGGAATTACTCCAAGGTTAAGAAAATCATGTTTGCCTTTGTTCTTCTGTTGAAGGCTCTGACCTTATTTCGAGGAGCATCCTGTTAGTATGGTCACTAACAACCCATTGAAGCAAATACTATTGAAACCTAGGGCATCAAAGAGAATGGTAAAATGGGTGTACATTCACATCTGATGAAGTCGATGTTGGGGGAGGTACCAGAAGAACACAACATTCATAGCCAAGAGACCCTAGCCATTGAAGAATGATCAACTTGGCTTGGATGGACCCAATTAAGCAGTGATTGGAACACAGGCAACTCCGAACTCAGGAAAGAAGTAAAGTAGCTAATGCTTAAGGCAAAAATGTACAAAGTCATTAATAGTTCTTTATACCGTAAGTCATATCTCATGCCTCTTCTTAGATGCCTAGGACCAAGTGAAGCGGCCGCGATCTTGACAAAAATCCACGCAAAGCATTGCGAAAATCATGTGGGATATCACATTTTGGCATAGAAAGCCACACTTGCGGGATATTGTTAGCCCACCATGTTCAAGGACTCAGAGAATGTGATGAACTTGCGGCAAATGCCAGGTTTATACCTTCATCATCAGGCAACCTGCAACCGAGATGACTTGTTTGATCAGCCCATGGTCTTTTGCTCAATGGGGGATAGATCTCCTAGGTCCGTTTTCCCGAGCTCCTAGAGGTCTACAGTTTATATCAGTGCAATTGATTACTTTACAAAGTGGGTAGAAGTGAAACCCTTGGCCACAATTACTAGTCGAGCTATATTTCGATTCTTCTAGAAACATGTTGTTTATCGATAAGGTATTCCATATGCGATCGTGTCGGACAATAAAAGGCGGTTTGAGGCAGACTTCGCTAAGCTATGCCGTGAGTTGGGAATTCAGCAGTTATTCACCTTGGTCGGACAACCACAACTAATGAGCAGGTAGAGTTAGCCAACCGAATGATTCTACATGAATTAAAGACACAGGTAGACAAGTCTTGAGGTGCGTGGTTGGAGGAGTTGTCGGTAGTAGTAAGGGCAATGTGAACAATGCCCAATACTTTCAGAGGGCAAACCCCTTCAACCCGTGTTTTTGGTCAAAGGCTATGATCCTTGCAGAAATGGGCTTTTAGAGTGCTAGAATTACACTCTTCAACCAAGATTCTAATGATCAAAGTTTGATGCTAAATTTAGATCTGCTGGAGGAGCTTCGGGATAATGCTTTTATCCGGCAAGCCAAGTATAAGTAGCAGATGAAGCGATATTATGACTCGAGTCGAGAGGAAGAGAGTTCGATCCGTGATATGGTGCTCGAAAAAATGAGGTAAGCGAGTTGAAACCCATGGGTAAATTGTGATAGAGTATAAAATTACATATTTTTTAGGTCCATTCCCTTGTATTTTTGAACAAGACAACAATGTTCTTCCTCATTCCCTTGGGTCTTTTCATTTTTTTATTGCTTTAGATTAGATTCGGTTAGTAAGTTAGTGCAGATTTTCTCAAGAAAAATTTCAGCGCTAACCGGGTTTGTCTTTGTCTTGTGCGGAGTTTAGCGAAATATTCCAACCTACTCCATACAGAGAAATTTATTCCAGAAAGATTTGAAGGGATTGGTGAAGGGGATTTTAATGAAGGGTCCAAATTGTAGTAGAATTAAACTAAGTATCCTAATATCCTATTGGATTTATAATTTGTAATTTAATAATTCTATTAGATTTAGAATTATTAATCATATTGGGTTTTAGTTAGTAGTTATCAAATTCAATAGGTATAGGGTTTAGTTGAGTCCTATATATAGGACATATTATTCATGATTTTATACAGAGAAAAATACAAAGAAATAAAAAGCAAAGCCAAAAGCCTCACCGTAGCTTTCCTAAGTTTTGATCAAATTCCTCTTGCTTTATTGTTTATCCAGAAGCTTTGCTTTGCTTTGTTCGAGCATTGGTCGCTAATTTTATTCGGTTGACCAATTGCCTCAATTTCCTTGTTTGCTTCTTGGTGAAATTTTCTTCAAGCCGTGAATGCACGTGATTTGTACTTGGTTTGGGGAAATTTAATTTTCGTCTTCTTGTGGGGAATTGGTCACTGGAATTGGTTTATCAACCAAAACCAATTTTGTCACTCATCTTAAGCTTCCAAGCGTATAGTCCGTGGGAGAGTTTATTTGGTTTTGATATTTTATTGAGGTTTTTGGGATTTATTTATTTTGAATCCCAACATCTGGTATCAGAGCTTGGGTTGGTGTTTAGAAGTTATGGCGAATCGAAATATTAATTGTTCCGTACCCAAATTAAAGGGTAAACAAGATTACAATTTTTGGAGGATCCAGATGGAAACGCATCTCAACGCGTTTGATTTGTTAGGTCATATTCAAGAAAATTTAGCAGAGGATGCTACTAAGGCGACGAAACAAAACGACAGTTTGGCGTTGTCTCAAATACACCAGGCAATTGATGATTCCGTTTTTGGAAAAATATCCACCGCTAAAACCGCAAAACAGGCGTGGGATATTTTGGCCAAAACGTATCGAGGCGTTGACAAAGTCCAACAAAGTAATTTGTTAACGTTGAAAAGAAAGTTCGAGCTATGCAGCATGGAAAAGAATGAGACTATTGAGTCTTATTTTTCTCGTTTGAATGATATAAAGAACGAGATGCAGTTGAATGGGTATGATCTTACTGATCAACTCATTGTAGAAAAGGTCTTGAATACTTTGCCGTTAAAGTTTGACCATGTCGTTGCCGTGATGCAAGAGACAAAAGAGATGTCAACCTTGTCAGTTGATGAATTGCAAGGGTCATTGCTGTTGCATGAACAAAGAATTAATGGCAAATTGGATGAATCCCATGAAAAGGAGCCTGTGGAGAAGGCGTTGCAAGCTGTGAAAATTCAGACTGCTAAGGAGAAAAGCAGCGAAGATTCATCCAATAGTGCTGATTCTGGTAGTCGTTGTCAGAATTTCAAAGGTCGTGGACGTGGAAGAGGTATTTTTCGTGGTCGCGGAGGAGGTACAAATTCCTCCCAACAAAGAGGCAATTTTTATAATTCAAACAATAATCAGCAAAAAGGGCCTAAGTTTTTTAATTGTGGTAAAGTAGGCCATATCCAAAAGAATTGTTGGTCTAATAAATCGTAAAATAAGGATATTAGTGCAAATGTTCTTTGAAGATTCTGGTGAAAAGCATGAGACAATCTTATTTTCTGCTGGTGTGGCTGGGGAGTCTAAAAATAACATGTGGTATGTTGACTCTGGATGTAGTAATCACATGACTGGAAAGAAGGAATTGTTTAAAAATTTGGATGAGTCATTTAAATCCACTGTTCGTTTTGGTAATAATCATGAAGTGCCTGTATGTGGTAAAGGAGATATTCCTATTACCTTGAAGAATGGTGCAAAAAGTGCTGTTGCTGATGTGTTTTATGTGCCTGCTTTGCATCAAAATCTCTTGAGTTTGGGTCAACTTCAAGAGAAGAATTATGATTTACGTTTTCGAAAACGTGTCTGCACCATCACTGATGATAGATTGGGTTTGATTGCAAAGGTGAACATGACCAATAGTAGATTGTTTCCTATTATTTTGAATTGTGGTGGTTCATCTTGTTTCAACTCAATTGAGGTTGATGATACTTGGTTGTGGCACATGAGATTTGGGCACTTTCACTTCCGTGGATTGCAGTTTTTAGCTAAGAATAACATTGTTTTTGGGCTGCCTTCCATCAACTTTCACCATAGACAGTGTGAGTCTTGTATTTTGGGTAAGAAGCATCGAGACCCGTTTCCTAAAGGCGAGGCTTGGAGAGCAAAAGAACCATTACAGCTCATTCACTCTGATTTATGTACAGTGGATGTTCCTTCTAATGGAGGTAATAAGTATTTTATTACTTTCATTGATGATTTCAGTAGAAAGGCCTGGGTTTATTTTTTGAAGAATAAGTCTGATGCTTGTGACACTTTTAAAAGTTTTAAAGTGTATGTTGAGAAGCAATGCGGTTACTTCATCAAAACTTTGAGAACTGATAGAGGCACAGAGTATACAGTCTGTGATGATTTTTTGGCAAAGCATGGTATTAAGCATCAGATGACAACAAGGTATACTCCTCAGCAGAATGGTGTTGCAGAAAGAAAGAACAGAACTGTGATGGACATGGTGCGATCAATGATGATTGCCAAACATATGCCCAAGGGTTTCAAGCGTATAGTTCATGTGGTATCTATTTATTAAATAGATGTCCTACTAAATGCAATAGTGGGAAGACCCTTATGAGATTTGGTGCAGTAAAAGCCAAATATTTCTCACATTAGAGTATTTGGTTGTTTGGCATATGCACATGTTCCAGATGCTCTTAGAAAGAAATTGGATGATAAGGCGGAGAAGTGTATTTTTATTGGCTACAGTTCTGAGACTAAAGGGTACAAGTTATACAACCCTGTGACAAAGAAGATCACCTTTAGTAGAGATGTAAATTTTGATGAGAAAGGTGTCTGGGATTGGTCAGAAAAAGGGTTAGATGATTCGGTTAGTCATCCTCCTCAACCTTCATACTTTTATGACAATGATGATGAGGTCAATCACCAAGTACTGAACAAAGAACGGGTTCCTACTCAACCTATTCTGTCAGATCTAGCCGCCACAAAGACAAAGACGTCTACCAGCTCGTTTGCAAGATTATGTTGTTGAGGGTCACACTCAAAATTTATCTGACGAAGATGTTGTTAATTTTGCTCTCTTTGCAGATTGTGACCCAGTTACTTTTGAAGCTGCTGTTCGTGAGGATCACTGGAAGAAAGCAATGGCTAATGAAATTCATGCCATTGAAAAGAATGATACTTGGGAGCTTACAAATCTTCCAAGTGGCAAGAAACCCATTGGTGTCAAGTGGGTTTACAAGACGAAGTACAAGCCCGATGGAGAAGTAGACAGATTTAAGGCGCGGTTGGTTGCTAAAGGTTATAAACAAAAACCTGGCATCGACTATTTTGAGGTATTTGCGCCTGTTGCTCGGCTTGATACTGTTCGTTTAATTATTTCCTTAGCTGCTCAAAATGGTTGGAAAATACATCAAATGGATGTAAAGTCTGCGTTTTTAAATGGTATACTTGAGGAAGAAGTGTACGTTGAACAGCCTGCAGGATTTGTGAAGAAAGGTCAAGAAAATAAGGTGTACCGTTTAAAAAGAGCCCTTTACGGCTTGAAGCAAGCTCCAAGAGCGTGGTATACCCGTATTGATTCTTTTTTCGTTGACAGTGGTTTTCAGCGCTGTCCTTTTGATCATGCTTCATATGTGAAGACATCTTCTCATGGTGCGGTTGTTATCGTATGCTTATATGTGGATGATCTAATATTTTCTGGGAATGATCCCAAGATGATTGCAGAATTCAGGGAGGCTATGATTCGACAGTTCGAGATGACGGATATGGGTCTTATGTCATACTTCCTTGGAATTCAGGTTTCGCAGACTGATCAAGGCATTTTTATTTGCCAAAAGAAATATGCTGGAGATATTTTGAAGAAGTTCAAGATGGATGGTGCAAAACCAATCTTGACTCCAGCTGAAGAAAGATTGCGTTTAACCAAAGATGGGACTGGCACTTGTGTGGATCCTACTTATTTTAAAAGTTTGGTAGGGAGTTTGAGATACTTGACAGCTACAAGACCTGATATCAATTTCAGTGTCGGCTTAATCAGTAGATTTATGGAGAATCCACGCTACCTCACTTACAGTACTAAGAGAATTTTGAGCTACATTAAAGGTACTCAAGGTGACGGAATCTTTTATGCAAAAAGTGATCCTGTTGATCTTCTTGGATTTACTGATAGTGATTGGGCTGGTGACACTGTTGAGAGAAAGAGTACTTCTGGTTATGCTTTCTTTATTGGATCCGGTATATTTTCGTGGAGTTCAAAGAAGCAACCAGTTATCGCATTATCTACAACGGAGGCAGAATACATTGCAGCGGCTAGCAGTGCTACTCAAGCATTGTGGCTCAGAAGAATGCTAGATTTTCTTCAACATAAGCAAGATGGAGCAACTACTATCTTGTGTGATAGTACGTCAGCAATAAAGATGACGAAGAATCCAGTGTTTCATGGTCGAAGCAAGCATATCGACATCAAATTTCACTTCATTCGTGATTTGGTTCAACGAAAGGAAATTGTGATCGATTATTGCAAGACCGAAGAGCAATGCGATATTTTCACGAAAGCGTTGAAGATGGATTCGTTTATGAAGTTGAAGAAAATGCTAGGCATGATAAGTTACGAAAACTTAGTTTAAGGGAGGCAATGTAGTAGAATTAAACTAAGTATCCTAATATCCTATTGGATTTATAATTTGTAATTTAATAATTCTATTAGATTTAGAATTATTAATCATATTGGGTTTTGGTTAGTAGTTATCAAATCCAATAGGTATAGGGTTTAGTTGAGTCCTATAAATAGGACATGTTATTCATAATTTTAGATAGAGAAAAATACAAAGAAATAAAAAAACAGCCGCCAAAAGCCTCACGGTAGCTTTCCTAAATTTTGATCAAATTCCTCTTGCTTTATTGTTTATCCGAAGCTTTGCTTTGTTCCAGGCATTGGCTGTCAATTTTATTCGGTTGACCAATTGCCTCAATTTCTTTTGTTTGCTTCTTGGCTGAAATTTTCTTCAAGCCGTGAATGCACGTGATTTGTACTTGGTTTGGGGAAATTTAATTTTTCGTCTTCTTGTGGGGAATTCGGTCAGCTGGAATTGGTTTATCAACCTAAACCAATTTTTGTCACTCATCTTAAGCTTCCAAGCGCGTATAGTCCGTGGGAGAGTTTATTTGGTTTTGATATTTTATTGAGGTTTTGGGATTTATTATTTTGATCCCAACACAAATTCATTCCATTTGGAAAAGGTAGGAGAGCTTGCCCAGGTGCTGCTTTGGCTATGAGGTTGGTTGGGTTGACATTGGGCACTTTGATTCAGTGCTCTGAGTGGGAAAGAGAAGGGCCTGAAATGGTTAATTTGGAAGTAAAACAAGGCTCATCTTTGGGCAAAGCCAAGCCTTTAGAGGCATTGTACAAGCCACGGTTGTCCATGATCAACTTCATTTCTCAGCTTTGAGTTAGTCTCCTTGTAGTTTGAATATCTTGAACTCTTACTAAGGAGAAATTGGAATTATTTGGAGAACTGCAAGTAAGGATATAATGTCAGAGAGCAAACCAGAACTGATGTTATGATCCGAACAACTTGTACAAATATTCACAATAATAAGGAAAAATTGTTGACATATCTCCAGTGGCACTGAGGTTTGTTCCAGAGAGAACGACCAAATGAAACAGAGGAAGGGAAGCATTAGTGATACTACAATCTGAAAAGGGAATATATTTTCGTACTTTCTAAAATTCTTTTACAATTTTTAATATATTTTTTATTTCACAATCATTACTTAAAAAATGCCAAAACATGTTGTGAAACCCAATCCATAGAAACTATCCATCCCTTACAGGTTTAGGGCAAATAGAAATGGCTTTCATAGTTTGTGTTCTTCTGTAATCTAATTTTGAAATCGGTTAATTTCGTTTGAAAGAGAAACATAAAAAAAATGTTTTTGGCGCTGTTTTTGAACCATGTGTTGGTTGTTTAAACTTTAAAGCGCTGAAAACGACAAATAACAACATGTTACATTTATAGAATTTTGTAATTTAAAAGTTAAAACAAATAAGGTTTAGGATTTGGTTTGCATTTTGAATTTTTTTTTTGTTTCAAACACGCTTTCTAATGTATTTTTTATCTCACAATTATTATTTCAAAAAATATAAAAATATATTTTTATATTACAAAACGTATTTTGAAATACTATCCATAGAATCATCCTCCTTTCTTTATCGTTTTGATTTATTACTAATTATTTCTTTCGTTCCAAAAAAAGAGGTCATTTCAGTTAAAATATAACTTTTTATTAGTTATTAGGTATAACTAATTTAATACACCATTAAATATATAATTTTATATTTTTACTTTTACTTTTAATTTTGAAGGTACATAATTATTATTAATAAAAATATTTTAAAATTTTGATTTAAAAGTTGAGATAAATTTTTTTTCAAAATGACTAAGATAGAGGGAGTAGTTATTATAATTTAGAAAATGACCAATATCTCTTTGGATCTGCAAGGTTAGTCAAAGTCAAGTGATAGAAAATGAAAGAAGACGAAATATGGACTAGTAATTGATGCCTCACATTCTAGAGGGCTACTCTATTTTCACTCACATTCTAGTCTTGGTCAATGTGGATAGTAAACTTAGCCAATTGGCTACTCTCTTTTTCGCCACTCTTTTTTGACTTTCTAGCATTTCATAACTTAATTTCTGCAAGAAAACTAGTGGACTTAAGCTTACCTTTCAATTGGACTTTAATAAAAAAAATTATTACATTTATCCCCAATGTTTGAATTAATTACAAAATAAGCCTTCATAATTTTTGAAACAATTATTACGATAAAACTTTTTTTTCCAATTTTCTTTTCTAAAAGACAACTTTATTTGATTTTGAATAAATTTTCAAAATCAATTTTTTGTTAAGTGGTTTTTTTTTTTTTTTAAAAGATGATTTCATGCATTCAAGTTAGGCTTATTATTATTATTATTATTAGAATAGAAAATTTATTATCAATTCATCTATGAATAAGTTGAATATGATAATTTTTTTTATCAACTAACTCATGTAATAATTAAAAGTATCAAATGAATCCAGTTAAAAGCTATATGTCCTATACAAGTTTGTATGAGTTACTTATTTCAAAAATAGATTACATCTAATTAGTTGTATCTTTTTTGTCATAATTAACCACAAAAAAAAAAAAAAAGTGCATGACATCACGAATTGTTTTGAACAAAATTCCAAATTCTAATTTAAAATACATTTCGTAAATCAAAATAAATTTATATGTCATTTTTTGACATCTCTATTTTAATTTAAAATCATATGTATCATTTGTCACGAAAAAAACCCAAACAAGTAATATACATCATCTTTCACGCCAAACTGATTGTGAGTGTACCTTAGTAGTGGAGACTAACACTGTGTTTAATTTGTATTTTTATTTATAAAAGGTTAATTTTTTTTAACTACAAAAATAAAATATTTTTAAAAAATTTATTTTAGAATTTAAATTTTAAATTCTCACAAAAATTCTTCTCACATTATTTAAAAAAAAAAAAACCTTCAGTCTACTTTTTTTTTAATTTATCTTTTCTTACAAAAAATTTTCACCAAAACTTTCATCCACTTCAATACAAAATTTTCAAATATAACTCAATCGAAACATAAAATAGATTTAAAGCACTTGTTTTATGATGTTAAGTCAACTTATTTCGCATATTTTACAGCAAAATTATTGAACACCAACACTAAACTACACACATGGAGCCAAAAGTCTGTAATGGATGAAGAAAAAGAAAACACATTTCATTATCAACACATTTCCTTATCTCTTCTCAAATAACACATGTATAAAAATAAAAATAAGGTAAAATATCATTTTCAAAAGTCGATATCAAATAATAACAATTTTAAAACGAAATTCCTAACTACCTATATTAAAATGAGTAGTATTATTAAATTAGACCATGTGAAAAATAATAAAATTAAAAAACAAACATTGAAAGTGATGAATTTTTTGATTGGTCTGAAATTATAAATAGGTGTAATTAAAAATATAAATTATTTAAAAAATAAATGTAATCGTTCCATAATGAATCTTTTGTAAGATCAACTTGGATTTGTTCTTATCCTGTATATATTATATTTTAAAATATATTTTTATGTTTTTAAAATACTTAGACTTCGTTTGGATTATAATTTATTTGAAAAAAGTTATATTATAATGTGTGAAAATTTTAGTGGATATTTTTTTATAGAAAAAATATTTTGGAGGAAATTTTTTTAAAATTATGTGAAAAGATTTTGAGTGGAAAAATTTAAATTTTAAGTTTTGAAACTAAAATGTGTTTAAATATTTTATTTTTATTCAAAAAAAAATTATCTTTTTGTAAATAAAAACAGACTCCAAATATAGTCTAACTTTTATTTCGTAATATTTTAGAGATCAAGCCAACTGTCTACTCTTCGCTTTGGCGTTTCCAAGTGGATTTACCATTTTTAATGCTGCGCATTTTCCTTCGTTTTTTAAAATTTTGTTTTTGAAATTAATGAAATTATTGCTTCATCTCTTTTTCAGCTCTGACTCTTCCGGTTAAGATAAGTTAAGCAGTGAGCAGTACAATGACTAAAATATTCTACGCTAAACCACCAGGCCCACCACACACACCACATCACATTCGTTGTAGGATGAGAAGGGAGCGTCACATTCCATCAAAACAGCACAGAGAATACACGATATGTGCAAGATAAGCTGCAAACAGAAATCACTGTAGATTGTAGGATTAAAGCACGTGTTTGATGTCAAGACAACTCTCATTTTTTCCACCAGAATTATTGAACATTTACACTAAAATAGTCACGGGAGGCGAAAAGTCATGAATGAATGTGAGGCCATCTCTTCGCCAGCAATTCATATAAAATGAAGTGAAGATTTAGATGCCAATCTTCAGCAGTTAATGTGAAATACCAGACATCATCTCCCTTGGTTCTTTCTTCTTGCATCTTCATCATGGAGGTCCCCTACAGTAATCTAGTTCTGATTCTTTCCATATTCTTGATTGCTCTAAATTATTACCTCCAGCAGAAGAAGAAAAGCCTACTGCCTCCAAGCCCACCAGCTCTTCCAATTTTTGGCCATCTTTATCTCCTTAAAACTGCCCCTCACCTTGCCTTTCAAAAGCTCTGCATCAAGTATGGCCCTTTGATTTCCCTACGTTTCGGAGTTTGTCCTATCCTCGTTGTTTCCTCTCCATCCCTCGTAGAGGAATGCTTCACGAAGACTAATGATATTGTTTTCGCAAACCGGCCTAAATCCATTTCTACTAAATACCTTGGCTACAACAATACCGTCCTTATACTTGCCCCTTATGGGGATCACTGGCGTAATCTCCGCCGTGTCACCACAATTCATGTTTTTTCTTCCATCAGTCTCCATCGTTTCTCCTCCATCTGGACAGAAGAAATTCGTTTCATGATCCACAAACTATTTTCAGGTAGTTCTGAGGACAGGAACAGCTGGAAAGTCATAGACATGAATTCTTTGTTTCGGGAATTGGTATTCAATGTTGTAATGAAGATGGTTGCTGGAAAAAGATGGCCATCTAATCAGCCAACTGGCCCATTTACAACGCGCCCGGTCTCAAATATGTGTGATTATATTCCATTTTTGAGGTGGATTGGATATGGAGGGCTGGAGAAGAGCGTGATTAGTTTATATGAGGAAAGGGACAAGTTTGGTCAGGATCTGATTGATGAAACTAGACAAAAGGAAGGTGGGGGTGATTTATCTTCCACAGCGAGAGGAACGATTATTCAAGCTTTATTGTCTCTGCAAGATGCTGAACCTGAATATTACACTGATGATGTTCTTAAAGGAATTATAATAGTAAGCTTCTTACTAAGTCTCTTTTGCTAATTCAATCTGATATCAGTACTGCTTACTTCTGTATTCAAGATGCATATCATCAACTTATACACACAACATCCCGCCTTCTTGTGTTGGTATTCAAGATACAATATTCAATGGCTGTGATGGAACTGAAATAAGTTTATATTCCAACCTTGATTTTGAGTTTTTGACTAAACCATGCTTGTGTGTGTAGGCTTTCTTTTCGGCCGGAACACATACTACAGCTCATACAATGGAATGGGCAATGTCTTACATGTTAAATCACCCTGAGATACTGCAAAAAGCAAAGAATGAACTGGGCAACAATATTACACCAGGGCATTTCATAGAGGATACAGATCTCTCCAAATTACCTTACCTACGTTGCATAATCAATGAAACGCTTCGAATTTCTCCACCTACACCAATTATTGTGCCTCATTATTCATCTGAGGATTGCACCATAGGAGGCTACAGAGTCCCTAAAGGTACAACTTTGCTCGTAAATGCCTGGGCCATCCATAGGGATCCTGACCTTTGGGAAGAACCCAGCAAATTTATTCCAGAAAGATTTGAAGGAATTGATGAAGGGGGATGTAATGAAGGGTCCAAATTCATTCCATTTGGAAAAGGAAGGAGGGCTTGTCCAGGAGCTGCCATGGCAATGAGAGTTGTTGGGTTGTCATTGGGCACCTTGATTCAATGCTTTGACTGGAAAAGTGTAGGAACTGAAATGGCCGATTTGGAAGAAGGACCTGGCGAAACTTTAGGCAAAATCAAGCCTTTGCAGGCATTATACAAGCCTTGCGAGTCAATGATCAACTTTATTCCTCAGCTTTGAGCTATTCATGCTGTAATTTGGTTATTAAACAGTCGCTCAGTAGTACTTTACAGAAGCATAGTTTAAAGTTGATCTTTAATTGTAATCCACTATAGTCGATCATGAAGTTTTTTTCGGGAGGTTTTGCAGAATAACAAAAATTTCATGTCCAGGTATAAGTTTGGCATTCTTAGCCGTAACTTGGAATCAATTTTCCCGTCATAGGTGAAGCTTATACAGAACTTTTGAATGAGACTTAGAAGCCGTGAGAGATTGATGATGGGCCTGTTGGAATCAATTTTCCTGTTTAATTCAGCATAACTCCTTGATTTACTAACGCAATTTCTAGTAACCTGTTGGAGTTTTTAAATTTAGCTGTAACTTTGAAAATGAATATAACAGAAGTAAGGTGGGAAAAAATAAAAATATTTGCTACTTGAAAATCTTGAATTTCATTGAACTAAAATGATGTTTAAATACAGAAAAAAATTCAACAATTAGAACCTAGAATTAAGCAACTACATGACACGTGATTCCAAGATAAACAAATTCCTAAAAACCAGCAACTAAATCAATAAACAATGAACAATACTGAAATGGCTAAAAAACATGAAAAATCTAGCAAAATTGTTTGACCAATTCTTATAGTAGCTGAGGCAATTCTTCAACACTCCTCCTTGCTTTAGTTGCTGCAAATTCCAAGTCTCTTTCTGAGAAATTCAAACTTGCTCATTGGCAAAGCTTTGGTGAACATATCTGCTAGTTGAATATCAATCTTGCAATACTTCAATCCAACAAATCCTTCCTTCTGCACATTTTTTAGAAAGAATAATTTGATATTGAAGTGTTTGGTTTTCCCAGGAAAAAATAGGATTATTTGAGATAGTAATAACTGCTTGATTATCCACAAACACTTATGTGCACTCTTCTTGCTTTAAATTCAGATTGAGCAACACTTTTCAAAGCTATAAGGCTTGATTTGCAACAGCTGTTGCTACAATGAATTTAGTTTCAGCTGTAGATTGTGCAACAATCTCCTACTTTTTAGAACACCAAGAAAATACTCCTGAACCAAGATTAAAACAATAACCAGCAGTGCTCTTCATATCATTAGAAGAACCAACCCAATCACTATCAGAATATCCCTGTAACACGCACTTCTGACTTGTATAGTATTTGATTCCAAAATTTAGTGTTCCTTTAACATACCTCATTACCCTTTTAGTTGCTCTAAAATGAGTGTTAGTTGCACAATTAGTGAATCTAGATAGAAGACTTACAGCATGTAAAATATCAGGTCTAGTTGCTATAAGATACATGAGACAACTAACCAAGCTTCTATAAAGAGTCTCATTCACTTTTTTAGCTTCATCATTCTGGCTCAACTTTTCCTTCTGACACATTAGAGTAGCTATTTCTTTACAATTCTTAATTTTGAACTTTTTCAGAATCTCCCGTGCATACTTTTTTTGACAGATGAACACTTCATTTTGCTTTTGCTTGATTTCCATTCTTAGAAAATAAACCATTTCTCCCAAGTCTGTCATCTCGAAGGTACGCTGCATATCTTCTTTAAACTTCTTAACTAGTTCCATCATTGCTTCCTGTAACCAGTAGATCATCTACATAAAATGAAACAACAAAAAAAAATTGATTTCATCACCTTTAATGTAGAGAGTAGCTTCACTAAAGCTTTTTCTAAAACCCAGCTACAACAAATACTCATCAATCTTGTTATAACAAGCTCATGCAAAGCTTTTTTGAGCAGATACACTTCATCTTCATGCTCTTTGATTGCAAATCCTCAGGTTGCTCAACATAAATCCCTTTCTCAAGAAAGGCATTCAAGAATGTAGATTTAACATCCAACTGAAACATTTTACAATCCTAACATCCCGCTTAAACATTTTTCAACCCTTCTATACAGCTATAGTTAACAATAATTTGATGGTTTCTAATCTAGCAACAGGAACAAACATATCAGAAAAATCAACACCAAAAATTTGAGCATACCTCTTTACAACAAGTTTGGCTTTGTGCTTGTTGATAAAGCCATCTACATTTAGTTTGGTTCTAAAAGCACTTTATACTTTTCTACCTTAGGGTCTTTTCACAAACTTCTAGGTTTGATTCTTCTCGATCATGGTAAGTTGTTTCTTCATTGCAACTCTCCATTTTGGATCATTTTCTAATTCCCAGAAATTTGCAGGCTCAAGGATAGCCACATTGCATCTCTAATAGATATCAGAGAGTAATCTCGTGCCTTTTACTAGGACATCATCCACTAGTTCATCTTCTTTTGGCTGGAGCTTTGTACTTTGATCTGCAAATGATATTGGTTGTGTTTCTTTCCAATTCCATTGTTCATCCTCCATGAAATGCACATCTCTACTTATCATAATTTTCCTTGTATGAGGGTGAAAAACTTTGTAAGCCTTCGAAATAGTGTTGTAATCCATATATAGATTCCAGCTTCTGCCTTTTTATCCAACTTATCTCTTTTAGTCTGTGGCACATAAGCAAAGCACAAGCATCCAAATACTTTGAGATTTTTCAAAGATTATAACGACACCAGACTTCAAATGGTGTCTTTTCTTTCATTACTTTTGTTGGAAATCTATTGAGTAGAAAGACTGCAGTATGTGCAGCTTCTACCCAATACTCTTTTGGCAAGCTCTTCTCATACAACAAACATTTGGCCATCTCCATTATGGTACGATTCTTCCTCTTGCTAACTCCATTTTGCTGTGGAGTATATGTAGCCGTGAGTTGGTGTTCAATCCCAGTTTCTTCACAAAATAGATAAACTGATCAGATTTGTACTTGTTGCCATTGTCAGATCTCAAAGCTTGAATCTTATAGACACTTTGAGTTTCAATCCATTGCTTGGATCTCCAAAACATACCAGCAACCTCTGACTTGAATCTAAGGAAGTAAATCCAGCACATTCTAGTATAGTCATCAATAAAAACTATGTAATACTTACTCCCTTTGAGTGATGGAGTTCTGTGAGGTCCAACCAGGTCTATGTATATCAATTGTAGCTTTTATGTAGCTCTCCAAGTTGCTTGGTTTAAAGGAAGCCCTGCTTTCTTGCTAAATTGACAAGTTTTGCAATCTGGTATCTCAACTTCAAGGTGAGGTAGCCCCTGAACCAGTTCTTTTTTTTGCAGGTTTATCACAACATCACGATTGAAATGACCTAGCCTCTTGTGCCAAACTTCTGCATTGATTTTGGTTGCACGGTTGGCATTTTGCTCCTCCAAAGGATCTAGTGCAAAGTTCTTTCCCTTCATCATTACTTTGAATATATCTTTGCCTTCTGCATCCTTGATTTGACACTAATTGGTTTCAAAAATAACTTTGAAACCTTTTTTCAAGCAACTGGCCAACACTCAATAGATTTTGACTTATATTAGGTACAAAAAAACACAACTTTGATTGGTTTAGTACCTGAACAACTTTTTTTTACCACAATGCCTTTGCCTTTAACAGAAATATAGTCTCCATTGCTAATTTTCACTTTGAAAACTACTAAAGTATCCATTTCCTTGAAGAGATCACGGTCAAATGTCATGTGGCTTGTGCAACCACTGTCAATAAGCCACTTGTCACTTGAGCTGCTGGTTATAAAATAGATTGCTACAAGAATTGCTTATCCTCTTCTTGATCAACTCGTGCAACATTTTTTTTGCTAAGTGTTGTTCTTGCAAATCTTTTGATGATGTCCCATCTTCTAACATTTCTCACACTATTGATCTAGCCTTTTCTAACACTCGAACGGTGGATGACCTTTTTTATGAGTTTTTCTTCTTGTTCTTTTTTTTCTTCTTTCTTTTTTCTCCCTAACTTAGCTGAACTTTTGCAAGTAATGCACCCTCAACAGACTCTTCAGACCTCATAAGCCTTCTTCTTTCTTATGCTTGCAAAGCATTCAATAATTCTGCCAAACTAACCTTCGACAAATCCTTAGTATTTTCCAACGAGGAAATGGTTACTTCAAACCATTTAGAAACTGTTACAAGAATTTTTTCAACCAATCTAGAATCATGAAATTCAAAGCCAAGTAATCTTACTTTGTAGACAATGTTGAGTAATCTGTCAAAATACTCATTGACTGTTTCTGAATCCTTTATCTTATGAAGTTCAAATTCTCTGATCAAGATGAGAACTCACATCCACTTGATCCTTTCATCTCATTCTCTTCCTTCAGGAAATTCTAGAACTTGAATGAGGATTTCATTGTCAAAATTCTGACAAAGATTTCTTGTGAGACTACAGCAAATAACGTAGTTTTTGCCTTTGACTTTGGTGTTTTCTTCTCCTTGTGATTCTTTATCTGCACCATGGTTGGATTTAGAGGCAAGTGAGAAATTATCTAGTCCTCCTCAACAGCTTCTCAGAGATCATTTGTCTCCATATGTGCCTCCATTCTTGCTGCCTAGACATGATATCCTTCACAATTGAAGACATGTGGTGCAAGTGCAATGAAAAGGGTTTCTAAATCCGTTGAAGAAGAAAAAAAATTTGTGTTTTCTCTCAGTCACTTGTCCTTTAAAAAGACAGTTTTGAAACCACTGTTGGAGTTTTTAAAATTATATGTAACTTTGAGAATGAATATAACCAAAGTAAGGCAGAAAGAATAAAAATATTTCTCGCTTGAAAATCTTGAATTTCATTGCCTTTGAAATAATGAGTAAATATAGAAAAAAATGTTCAACAACTAGAACCTAGAATTAAGTAACTACATGCTACATGATTCCATGATCAACAAACTCTTAAAAATCAGTAACTAAATTAATAAACAGTTAACAATATTAAAATGGCTAAAATACGTGACAAAATTTAGCAAAGTTGTTTAACCAATTCTTGTAGTAGTTGAGGCAATTCTTCAACATAACCTAATTTAGCCAAGATCTTTTGCAACATTACAAGAAAAGATTAAGATTGCCTCTTAGGAAGAGTATACCATGTCTCTTAAGAAACAAGTTCATATGCGCCAACCAATTAAGATTTATGACCATTCATCATGGATTCATGGGCTCCCTTGATCTTGGAAAATCTTGCCCACATTAAGGATTTTTTTGCCAATGACTCCCATGGCACTGCATTTATACTAGATGGTTGTATTTCACACATCCCATAATAGAATTAAAAACACCATCTTATTTTCAATAATCAATTTACTAGATTCAACAAGATAGCAAATACAAGTCATATTTCCCACTCATTAACAGCTCAGGAGATTTGTTGGTTCTTGCTCTTTTGCTATATAGGACAAGATTAGGTATATAATCATTAAAATAGGTTGGGAAAAATTCAAATTTTATGAAAAGAAAAAAAATTAAAACGGAATCACAAACCTATTGAGCCCAATATCTAATAAGTCCAAATAAGCTAATAATTCACCATGAAAAGCATAGAAACACAAAGCTAAAACATATACTCAACTTAAATAAAGTTGAAACAAATTAGAGGAGAAACTTAAATAACTAAAGAAATCATTCACAAACAAATACCATAAAGATACTCAACTGATTATATAGTCGATTGCTCCTCATTTTACGTTGCTAATTTCTCTTTTATCACTTTTTCTCCATATCCAAAGAATTCTTTTTAGTTGATTTTGGTGAAGTAAGAAAGCAAATTTGGGTTATGTATGGTTTGGTTTAATTCTTTCAGTCCCTCTGTGGTGATGTTGAGCCGCCTAAACAAGGGTTAGTTGTATTCTCCCTAGCTCGGTAAGAGGTGGAATATCAATTATCACGGGTAAAAAACAGGTTATCTAATCTGATTTAAGCGTTCGTTTGGTACTTTAAAATTGGGACATAGAAATAGAATTTAATACCCAATTTTAATTATATTTTTTATTTATAAAAAAAATTCAAAATTTAGATATTTGTATCAATTCTAAATGCCTCCAATTTCACAATATAAATTCTTAGATAGGACATGGCTATGTTTGGTTTATGTTTTTATTTTCAAAAAATTAACTTTTTTCAACCACAAAAATAAAACATCCAAACAACTTTTTCTTTTAAATTTAAAATTTAAATCCACTAAAATTCTTCTCACATTATTTCAAAATTTTTTTCCCTCCAATCTACTTTTTCTTACAAAAAATTCCGATAAAAAATTTTCTACATTCCAATACAAAATTCTCAAATACAAAACAATCCAAACATTTTATTATTTCCAATTTCAATTTTTTGCCATAAAAAAATGCGGATCAGGTTATTAATTTATTCAGATCGAAAGAGAAAATGGGTAAAAGAATTGTAGACCCTTCTTTTTCGCTCACGACTGCATGTACCTAGGCTAAATACCAGTGAAATTAATCATTTCAGCATCGTCAACAGTCTAATTGTAAAACTTCTTTTCTTTTCTTGGTTGTGATGAATATACTTTGTCATCATATCCTTGAGGAAAATGATTTTAGTTGCATCAATGTAATTAAGGGTTTCATTCTTTCCTTGCTATCCTTTTCATGAAAATTGATGTTAGGATTGGTATGAAAGAGATGCTAAATTGATGTTGGGAGCTTTTCGGCATAATTTTGTGGAATTTTGTAGGGAATTTATCAAAATCATTAAGGCTTAAAAACTACTTGTAGAAATGCCTACGAAAAATTTCATAAATAGTAGTCAGAGTAATAGCTAGTATTGTTGTTAGATGAAGCAGAAACAAGTTCAGAAGTTCCAAATTTAGGATCCAATGAGTTTAACGTTGAATCTAAACAATCTAGTCAGTGGTTCAATTCCCCTGATGATGAAAAGTGTAAGAAAAAAAAAAGAGAACTGGGATAGGAGCACACAAAATTCGAAGTGCTAGCTTCAAAATTTGTGTTCGGGATTCTCAAATTTTGCTCACAAGGTTTTGGGTTTCTTTTCTTGATTTTGCTTCAATAGAATGGTGGTTGCTTTCCTTCACAAAGAAAGCCAAGGGTTTCTTGTGTTTCTTTCTATGGAGACTGGCCGAAAATCCCAATATTTGTAAAGTTAGGTTGTAGTTCTAGGTTAAAACTCTTCTAAAGAGTTTTACTTGGACTACCAAACCCTAGTCTGTTTGGGATTTCTAGATTCAATAAATCTATTGGTTGTTAAGCACAAGAAGTCTATCCCATTTGGAATTGGACTTCATGATAGCATTTATAAATTGTATATTTATTTGGTCAATTCTTTTGTGTTTTAGGTAATTAAAATACTTATATATATGGATATTAATTGTTTTATGATTAATGGTTAGGGTGGAGCATTTTTAAGAAAAAGTGAACAAAAGAGAAACTTTATCTCCTTTTATTTTTACGAAAGAAACAAGTTGCAAAAAGGAAAGAAAATTGGAGAAAACAAAAAGGCAGCTAAAATTTGGTAACAAGAAACAAGAAGCAACGTCCAAAAGAGGAAGAAAGGCTGCAGCAGCTGCATAAGGAAAAGAAAAGAAAGAAAAAGAAGCAAATCAGCCGCAAACTGCAAGTTGGAGAAAAGAAAAAGGGAAGAGAAAGACAAAAGGTTGAATTTGGAAACAGGACAAAGGTTGAATTTGGAAACAAAGAGAATAGGTTGTTGAGTTTGGAAAAGGAACGAAAAGGAAACAAGACAAAGGCTGCACAAGAAGACAAAGCAAATTAGGAAATAAAGAAGAAAGTCGAACGGCAATTGGTAAACAAAAGAAATTGAGAAACCAAGTTGCACCCTCTATAAATTGATTCTTTCCTGGAGACAAAAAAAAAAAAAACATCAGCTACAATTCAATCTTTCCTGGAGTGAGCAATGGCCGCAAAAGACAAAAAGCTGCACGGGAGGAAAAACAAAACGGCAGCCGGTCATTTGATTTTCTTTGTGATTTCTTCTATTATGTCCAGCTAAATTCTATTTTTCCAATCGATATTAATTGAGGTTTGATTCCAACAATTGTGAGATTCCAGTAATTCTATTATCTCTTTTATTCTTGAGTATTTATATATTTTCTATACTTTATTATATTATGAAAAAACACCCAAAATCGTCCTCCACATTTCACCGAATAATCTTTTTCATCCTCCACTTTTAAAACGGGAACAAATAATCCTTCAAATTTCAAGGACCAAAATTTGAAGGAAAATTTCAGGACTAAACGTTCCCGTTTATGAAATTTGAAGGACTAAAAGTTCCCGTTTATTTCACAAATAGAACCAAAAGTTCCAATTTATGAAATTTGAAGGACTATTTGTTCCCGTTTTAAAAGTGGAGGATGAAAAAGAGTATTTGCTGAAATGTGGAGGACGATTTTGGGTGTTTCCTCTTATATTATTGGATTGAATTGTTAGACAAGAGGCCTATTGTTTAATAGTTGAATTCAATAGATAGTCATTTAGAATAATTAATCATTGGTTGATTGTTCTAATTCAAGTAACAAATAACAACATCAAAAGGTAATCAATGCCTTAGATTGTATGTTATGAAAATATGTAATCTAACTTAAATAAACAAGGCGTTTCCGGGTTTACTGGTTAGTAACTAGGTCTTTTTGAATCTTAATGCAATTAATAGACATAACTCATAGGACAGATCCAAAGGTTGTATTTGTTAATTAGAGAAATAACTTATAGGACAAATTTGAAGGTTATCGAAAAATTAAGAAAAGATTGGTTGTTAGAAGACGGATCTTCAACAACTATAACCAATTTATTCAAGATAAAAGAACCCATCTTTTGAATCAATGATCAATTCAAGGAATCAATACTGAAATTAATTCTTGATTAGAAACTTCTCCTTATTAATTTTTCCTCATCTTTCTGCGAATTGGCCAATCTTGTAGGGAAATGAGGGGTTGTCTCGATTACCTTAGGCTACTATGGGGTTGTCACTTCTTTTTCCACCTCTTCATGATCACGTGTTTTGGCCTCTCCCAACACCTTTCCGCTTCTCAAGGTCATTGCACTAACATTTTGCCTTTGATTGACAACCGTTTAAGAAGGTAACTTACCTTAAGATTCCAATTTGCTCACCGAAGATGCTAATTGACTCATTTGATTCTCCAAGTCTTGAATCTTTGGTTCGAGTTTCTGTTGAAAGCGTTAGGAACTATTAGCAAGTGATTCAACTAACTCTTGAGGACTTACGGTTTGGAAGGCGGTGGATATGGTGGGTTTTGCTGCCAAGTTTGAAATCCACTAGGTCGAGACCCATAACTTAAGTTTGGATGATCCCTTCATCTCGGATTGTAGGTATTTGAGTAAGAATTATACTTCTTTTGTGGTGGCCCTAGGAATCCACCAACGGCATTAGCCTATTCAATTTGACCATCTTGCAATGTCGGGCACATATCAATGGGATGATTTGAATTGAAGCAAATACCACAAGCCTTTATCTGTTAAATATTTCTTACAACCAACTTTTTCACTAAAGTAGTCAAGTGTCTAAACGTTGATCAATGGAGGAAGTACTCACCTCACTTACCTTCCTAGATGTATCCTCACGTTTAATGCCAAGTTGTTGTGTATTGGCAGCCATGTTGGAGATTAAAGTCCTTACCTCGGTTGGAGTTTTGTGCACTAATGCACCTCCACTAGCAGCATCAATCATATTCCTATCCATCACTGTTAGTCCCTCATAAAAATATTGGATAAGAAGTTGATCAGGAATTTGATGTTGAGGACAACTAGCACATAATTATTTAAACCTTTCCCAATATTCATGCATAGTCTCTCCATGTTGCTATCGTATACTACATATATCTTTTCTAATTGTGGCAGCTCGTGAGGCAGGAAAGAATTTCTCCAAAAATTGCCTCTTCATTTCGATCCATGTGTTTATTGAACCAGAGGGCAAGTGATATAGCCAATCTTTAGCAATTCCATCTAAAGAAAAAGAAAAAGCTCGCAACTTAATTTGTTCTTCAGTCACTCCTTGCGGTCTCATTGTGGAACACACCATATGGAATCCCTTTAAGTGCTTGTGAGGATCTTCACCTGCAAGGCCATGAAAAGTGGGGAGTAAGTGAATCAATCCTGATTTTAATTCAAAAGGCACATCTATAGTAGGATAATCAATGCACAACGGTTGTTGGTTTAAATCGAGCATAGCTAACTTCTTTAAAGTTCGTTCATTATTTCTAGCCATGTTTTCTTTTTCAATATAAAATAATTCAGACAAATTATATTTAAAAATGAAGAAGATGATACTCCTTGAGATCATTGTTTGGTTTCTTTTCTAAGCCTACATGCTGTCTTTTCTATCTTTGGATCGTATGTGAGTTAACCTGTGCGAGAAGAACGTGGCATAAAATAACCAAACAATTATAAAAGCGAAAATAAAAATATAATAATATAATAATAACAATATAATAATAATAATAAATAAAAATGAAAATAAATAAATAAAAGGAATAAATTCTGAAAAACCAATCTTTGGCAACGGCGCCAAAAAAAAAAAAAATTTTGCGCTACTCTGTAATAAAACAAAGCAGTAAACATAGTAAGATAACTAATCAAATTAAACTTAAATGACAAGAAAAAAATAAATTAAAAATTTTGGGTTGCCTTCCAAAAGCACCTTTGTTTAACGTCTTTGGCTAGACATCTTCACTTCTCTTTAAGTTATTAAATTTTCACTAATTGTTTGAACCACACTTGCATTTTCTCACAAGCTACGATTGCCTTCTCATTCACTTCCAATTGTGCATTCAATTCAATTTGACTTATATTTGTTTTTTCTTCAAAAACATGTTACACACTTAAATCAGTAATGTTAATAGAATTATGTGCAACGGGTTTGTTGAAGTCATAAACCATATCTTGAAGATCATTATCCATCACAAATTCTTGTTCAAAAATCTGCACTTCTTCGGAAGTCAATTTATTATCAAGTGCAATTTTTACTTTATCCTTATCACAAAAATCAAATGTTTTCTGAGCTAGAGTATGAAAAGCATAAACAGCACATACATCATTAGGATATTTCATAGCAGCATAAATGTTAAACTTAACAATCTCACCATCAAATTCCATAGTTAATGTACCATCATGCAAATCTATTTTTGCTCTAGATGTTTTCAAGAAAGGTCTCCTGAATAAAATTAACCTCGAGTTAAGAGAGTGATCTTCCTTCATATCAAGTACATAAAAATCTGCAAGAAACACTAATCCAGTTACTTGCACCAAAACATCTTCTAATACTCCCTTAGGATAAACATTAGATCTATCAGCAAGTTGAATTATCACGCCTGTTTCTTTCAAAGGTCCCAAATTCAAAGAATTATAAATAGATAGCAGCATGACATTTATGGAAGCACCCAAATCACACATGGCTTTTTCAACTTTCATATTGCCTATTTTACAAGGGATGATAAACATACCTGGATCCTTGCATTTTGAAGGCAACTTCTTTTGTAGCACAGCCGAGACATTCTCCCCCACACTCATTATTTCATTGCCTTTCAATTTTCTTTTGTTGGTGCATAATTCTTTGAAAAATTTAGCATATCGAGGTATTTATTTAATTGCATCAATTAAAGGAATATTTACCTCTACCTTGCGAAAAGTCTCGAGAATCTCCTTTTCTTCCTCATCTTTCTTTAAATTGGTGAAAATTTAATAACTTAAAGAGAAGTGGAGACGTCTAGTGAAAGACATTAAACAAAGGCGCTTTTGGGAGGCAACCCAAAATTTTTAATTTAATTTTTCTTGTCGTTTAAGTTTAATTCAATTAGTTATCTTACTATGTTCACTATTTGTTTTATTACAGGGTAGCATCAAAAAAAAAAAAGATTTGAAATTCTATTTTGGTTTTTCCCTTTCATTTTTTTTCTTTTTACAAATTTCTTTTGGTTTTTCTTTTTCTTTTTACAATTTCTCCTACCAACCAATGCTCAGCCATGGCCAAGTCACACCATTGCTTTCCTACTTTCTTCACTCATCAAGGATTTACCCCACTTGCACCACAACTCCGGTTGTCTACTGCGGTTCAGGGAAGTGTCTCGCTCCCTTGTCTTTATTTTCTTATCTTTCTTGTCCGTGTGCGTATATTTTCCCTACATTGAGGACAATGTATGATTTAGGTGTGGGGGGTGTCTTGTGCTTCATTGGTTATTTCTAAATTTTTCATGTAAATAAAAAAAATTAAAAAAAAAGTGAAGAAAGTCCTTCTAAGTAAGCTCGACATTTTGATATCTTCTTTGAAATTCCTTACTCTTTTGATACTCATTAAGAATAATTTTGAGTTATATGCATTAGTGATTTGGGTTGGAATGTATGAATGAGATGAGTATGATTAGCCTTTGTTTGGAAATTTTTAAAGCATCTTGTTAATTTTAATGATTGAATTGAATGAGAATGTGCAATATTTGATACATTGAAACCATTGTGAGTATTTGAGCCTAAGAACATTTTCTTTTTCTTGCTCACATATTTCTTTGTTGAGTATTGTCAAATATGGTATGTTCATTTTAGAACTTTGTTATGCATGTTGAGGTCACATTGTGGATTCATGCTGAAAAATGATAAGGGCATTTAGGATTACCCATTTTAAACTTTCTAAAAAGCTTAACCTTATATTACATACACCCCTAGTGAACCAAATTTTGAGCCTTAGCCTTTCTTTGTTATAACACCACATTGTTTAGCCTTAAATCCTTGTCTTTGTTTACCATCGTTGAACCCTTGATCAAGTGTATGTGGGAATGAATTGCATGATAAAATTTCTGTTGATTCCAAAGAAAGAACCATTGAAAAAAAAAATGATGAATGAAAAATGAAAAAAAAAACAAAAAGAGAAAAAAAAAGAAAAAAAGAAGAAGAGAGAAGTGGAAAGTATTCCCTAAAAATATTGGACAAAGTAAATTCATTGTGTACAAAAAGGTCCAATTTATATGATAAAGTGGCAAAAGGGGGATGCATGGTATTTGAAATAAAGAAGTGGTTCTAATGTGCTATTGTTGCTACTTTTGAGTCATGCAAGGAAGTTCTTACATATTTTGATTTGTGTAGCCTAAATTTTCCTTTCTTTTTACCTACCTTTACCAAAGCCCCATTATAACCATTTTCAAGACCCTTTGATTTCTACATGGATTCATATTATAAGTAGCGGAGATGTGATATATAAGCAAGCCTATGGTAATGACATGCTATGTTTGATTTGAGTGCTGAATGAACCCTAAACACTTTGAGTGATTAGAGTGCAACCTGTGAGAGGTTATCAAATTTTGTTGCATTTGATTTCGATGAAATTATTGGGATTGATGAGGTGCATATGTTTGTTTTAAAAAAATTAGGCTATGAATACTTGTTCTTTGGTTTGTTATTCCAATCTAGATCTTTAATGTGTAATGACTTTGAGTTATTTGTGGATGGGTTGAAAAAGGGTATGGATTAGAGAGGAAGATGTTGATCTAACACAAGCTTGAGGACAAGCTTTGATCTAAGTGTGGGGGAATTTGATAGCATGTATAAATTGTATATTTATTTGGTCAATTCTTTTGTGTTTTAGGTAATTAAAATACTTATATATATGGATATTAATTGTTTTATGATTAATGGTTAGGGTGGAGCATTTTTAAGAAAAAGTGAACAAAAGAGAAACTTTATCTCATTTTTATTTTTCTGGAAAGAAACAAGTTGCAAAAAGGAAAGAAAATTGGAGAAAACAAAAAGGCGGCTGAAATTTGGTAACAAGAAACAAGAGGCAACATCCAAAAGAGGAAGAAAGGCTACAGTAGTTGCACAAGGAAAAGAAAAGAAAGAAAAAGAAACAAATCAGCCGCAAACTGCAAGTTGGAGAAAAGAAAAAGGGAAGATAAAGACAAAAGGCTGAATTTGGAAACAAGACAAAGGTTGAATTTGGAAACAAAGAGAACGGGCTGTTGAGTTTGGAAAAAGAACAAAAAGGAAACAAGACAAAAGCTGCACAATAAGACAAAGCAAATTAGGAAATAAAGAAGAAAGCCGAACGGCAATTGGAAAACAAAAGAAATTGAGAAACCAAGTTGCACCCTCTATAAATTGATTCTTTCCTGGAGAAAAAAAAAACATCAGCCGCAATTCAATCTTTCCTGGAGTGAGCAATGGCCGTAGAAGACAAAAAGCTGCACGGGAGGAAAAACAAAACGGCAGCCAATCCTTTGATTTTCTTTGTGATTTCTTCTATTATGTCTAGCTAAATTCTATTTTTCCAATCAAGATTAATTGAGGTTTGATTCCAACAATTGTGAGATTCTAGTAATTCTATTATTTCTTTTATTCTTGAGTATTTATATATTTTCTATGCTTCATTATATTATTGGATTGAATTGTTAGACAAGAGGCCTATTGTTTAATAGTTGAATTCAATAGATAGTCATTTAGAATAATTAATCATTGGTTGATTGTTCTAATTCAAATGACAAATAACAATGTCGAAAGGTAATCAACGCCTCAGATTGTATGTTATGAAAATATATAATCTAACTTAAATAAACAAGGTGTTTCTGGTTTACTGGTTAGTAATTGGGTCTTTTTGAATCTTAATGCAATTAATAGACATAACTCATAGGACAGATTCTAAGGTTGTGTTTGTTAATTAGAGAAATAACTCATAGGACAGATCCGAAGGTTATCGAAAAATTAAAAAAACATTGGTTGTTAGAGGACGGATCTTCAACAACTATAACCAATTTATTCAAGATAAAAGAACCCATCTTTTGAATCAATGATCAATTCAAGGAATCAATACTGAAATTAATTCTTGGTTGGAAGTTTCTCTATATTAATTTTTCCTCATACTTTTAGTTAGTTATTTACTTTGTTTGGTTGTTTTAATTAGTTTTGCTTAGTTTCATAATATAGAAAAACCCCCTCATTTATTTTATTTTGTTTAAGGAGTAAATCTAACCAATCTCTGTGGATTTGACTCTCTTATTGCTATTTACAGAACTTAGCTCGAAGAAGGATTATTTTTTGTGGTTTCGACACCCATCACTTCAAATATTCGGATTTTACAATTGCTAAGTCCAAAACTATTTTAGATTTATTAGCATTAAAACTCAAACCCATTCAGTCTTAAATTTGAATACTGTTTTAAACCAGAAAACTCTCGAGAATCCTATTCACATTAGTATTCTTGGTATTACTTAAAATTCACCATATGAACTTTACACTATTTTTGGATTCAATCTAAGTGTGCGACCTAATAGGTTCTCATAACGTTGACCATGACATAAAATATATTTTATGCCATAAGCAGTGAACGATGTCTAACAACACATCAAAGCTACCCAAGTTATGAGAATGTCAATAATTCAACATTGCCTTATTCTATGATAGATATTACAATGTAATTCGATCATTTTGCCCTAGATACCTTGATTGAACACGAACCATGGAACGTGTCACGCTTGCATAATTCAATCTATGCATTTCTTGATTCTCAAGTAGACTCATATAAGCAAATGAGTCCGATATCACATATCGACTCATTTGAGCACGACCATGCATTTTATTGTGTCACTCAATCAAGGGGCCTAAAAATATCACTCTTGTTATATGGGAGAGGCAAATCCTATCTTGATCACTTAACATCCTACTACATGGTTCATTGCATATCTAATTACTTCTTTTATAATTCACCATGTTACGGATAACGTTTGGCAGTATCAAAATATGCAACTCCTCATGTTGGGATCTCTAATGACCTCAAATCTAAGGATCACATACATCATCATCACTAAGAGACATGCTTATGACACTTATATAATAATCCATGCAGCATTTCTCATAGTGGGTCGATCCAGTACATAGTTCTCTAACATGTGCCCATGTGTTGACTTGATATCTCATATCATGACACATGTCATCAGTTACACATACTAATTTTAATGCATTATCATTGTCCCATTTGATGATAGTACTTGACTAGGGATAGTTTTAGAATTACCAAATTCTAGGGACATTATTATATCCATTCTATTATGCAGATGTATAATTGAACATAATAATAATAATGAACTGCCATAAATTATAAGCATAATAATAGAGAAAACACCCAAAATAGTCCTTCACATTTCAACGAATAATCTTTTTCATCCTTCACTTTTAAAACGAGAACAAATAGTCTTTCAAATTTCATAAATGAGAACTTTTGGTCCTCCGTCACTTATCCGTTAATTTTTCTGTTAAATCAGCCCATGTGCATTGCACATGACTTTTTATTTATAGGCAAAAACAGAATTAAAAAAAATAACCCACCTCTTCTATTCACTCTATCCCCTTCTATTCCCCTAAATTCACTCAAGAAAAGCCATAAACCGCAGCTACGCCTCCACCAAACGCTTCCCTGTCGCCCCTCTACCCTCCGCCAAACGCAGTAGCAACAACAGCACCTCCTCCCCCAGTTGAGCCCCAACTCTCAGCTCCACTCCACCCACGAGCATTAAACTGCAACCGCAGTCGCAGCCCTTCTCCCCCGATCACCCCCCTCCCCTTCCCCTTCCCCTTCCCCTTCCCCAATACCCCTTCAAAAGCCGCACGACTTGTTTTATCATTGGCCATTCAGTTGCTTTGTATTGGTCCTAAATCTTGGCTGCAAATTCTGCATTCAGTTGACAAACTTTTATTTGGTTTGTGCTGGGCCATCATCACTTTTCCTTTGTTTGCTTCTGCCGCCGAAGTCAACTTCCCATATCAATTTTCCTTTTGAATTGTTTTAATTGTTTTGCAGCCAAGCGTCCTTCAAAACCTGTACGGTTTTTTTGTTTAATTTTCTTCTATTTTGTATTTTTTGGGATTTATTGATTTTTAATCCCACCATTTGGTCCCTAATTCTTCTAAACCCCATTGCAGCAACCAAATTGGGGCCAAGTTTTGGGAGGTGGTTTGTGCAAAGCACGGCATAACTTTGTTTTTGGGCAATATGGGGCTGGAAACAATTAGGCTAAAGGGCATTATACCGAGGGCGCAAAGTTGATTGATTCTGTTCTTGATGTTGTTCGCAAAGGGGCAGAAAATTGTGATTGCTTGCAAGGTATTTGTTTTAACGTTTCTAATAGGATCTGAACCCATATTGTTTTTTGTATATTGATACGCTGTTAATATCCTATAGCTTAACTAAAAGTTTAAATGGATTGCAGGGTTTCAAGTGTGTCATTCATTTGTCGTACAGCTTGGACTGCGCTTGGATTGTGTTGAGGAAGTGTTTAAGCGGTTGAGGGACTACGCTTGGACTTTTGTTCTTTGATTGTGGCAGTCATATGGCTATGTTTGTTGTTCTTGGTTCTTGCTATGTTGAGTCTATCATATGGTTGTGTTTGTTGTTTTGGCTTTGTTGTTCGTGTTTGTTGTTTTGGCTTTGTTGTTCTTGGTTCTGGACTGTGTTGAGGAAGTGTTTAAGCTCTGTTGTTTGTTGGACTGTGTTGAGGAAGTGTTTAAGCTCTATTGTTTGTTGTATAGTAATGGGTTGCTATTAATTGTTGCTTAATTGGGGTGCTGATTGTTTTTCTGCAAATGGGTTTGTGTTGGAGATGGGTGGCTGTTTAATGTGGTGAGGTACTGAGGAAGAAGGGAAAAAAGGGGTGGGTTTTTTTTTTTAATTCCATTTTTGCCCGTAAATAAAAAGTCACGTGCAATGCACGTGGGATGATTTAACAGAAAAAATAACATGTAAGTAACGGAGGACCAAAAGTTCTTATTTATGAAATTTAAAGGATTATTTGTTCCCGTTTTAAAAGTGAGGGACGAAAAAGATTATTCGTTAAAATGTGAAGAACTATTTTGGGTGTTTCCTCGTAATAATACAATATATGGCCAAACAATCATCACATGATTGGTTTTTAGAGTATAATCCAATAAAAAAGAGCAACCTAAGTCGCACAAATCGACATTTAGAAAAAGGATAAATTAGCTGACACACAAACTTCACAAAATCCCTCAATTAAAAAATCATCAATCATAATTCTAAGTCCTAAATCCCAAATCCCAAATCCCAAGCCCCGATCATCCCAAAATCACATTATCTCTTGATGGATGTTGATTATAAATCCTAATCATCCCTAGTGAATCATACTAAAACTATATTCAAACATAATAGAATGCATATAATAAAGAATTCAAAGAGGTAGGAAATATTTCAGATTGAGAGATTTTTCTAAAGCTTTTTAATTGCCCAAAAGGAAGCCCCACTTCTAACACCCATGGCACACTAAGTGTCTCAATGACTCTGTCTACAATGTTGTTTTATAATATTCTAATAGATTTTTGATCCTCTTAATTTGTTTTTGTGAATTTTCTCATGGATGAGTTCACTCAACCCATCCAATGATAGAATTAAAAACAAAATTATACCAAAAAAATTAATAAAGACACAAACAAAATTTACAATCCAAAATACTCAAACCAAAGCTTTTCAATTGTACCAAGCTTGTTAGTGGAGATGTGTTCTTATAATTAGGGATGGCAATTCATAATACGACACGGAAACACGACACGTATTTAGCAGATATAAATATATTCTTTCGTGGGTTGGGTCAAAATCGAGTTAAACCCAGATAACACGAAAAATAAATAGATCCAATTAGGTCAACTCGTAAGTCAACCCGTTCAATCTATTTAAGATAATTTAAAAAATTATCTAATAACAATTTTATAAAATTGAAAGGTATTGTATAAGATATAATTTTAGATATTTTTTGTGTTTTAATCTTTTATAAGTATATAAATATTTTTTTGTATTGTGTTATCCATGAAATAAATAATTAATTAAATTTTCATACATTTATATATGTATTTTCGTGTCGTTTTAGTATTGTGTCGTTTTATCCGCGAAATAAATAAATTGTGTTTAGGTTGTATTACTTGACGCATATAATTAAAAGGGTTATTTTCGGATTTGTGCAAAACTTATAATATCTATGTCTAAATACAACACGCGAACTTGAAACTTGTCCTGATTGCCACCCCTATTTACAATTGTTTGTTTCTACTTTTTCTAGTATTGAGAGAGTAATCTACACACATCCCATTAAATTTGTTGAAGGAAACCCAAGAAAAGTAGTGTTTTTTAAACGAATTTTACTTTTCTTTTTCTGATGAAGAAAGGGATGGTTAGGCTTTCGCGCTGTCTCCTATGAGTATCCGGTGAGAATGTGTTTGATGGTGGCTCATTTGGGCTTTTGGCTAGAAGCAAAATCAAGGGATGAGAAGTATATGGTGATCTGGATGCTAATCATGTTGGGGTTGATGTTGGTAGCCTTGCTTCCTTCAAAGTCAGCAGTATTTCATCCATAAGCTCTAAATGGTAGTAGTAAGAAATTGCAGGGGGCATACGAAGCAAATTCAAAGAGATTAGAAGTGAGATTGGCTGAATTGGGTGAAACTAATTATTAACTAAGAGATTTTGTGAACTTCTTTTGCATTGACTGGTTTATACCAAATTTTAGCAGATGCGATTCATATGACTATTTTTACTATAAAGATGATTGGTAAATAATCACAAATATTATTTTTAATCAACAAATGTAAGAGATAGAAAAATGTAATTTAATTCTAAATAGTACATCCTTCTGTACTGTCATTAAAATGGGGTTTCTTCGGTAGAAAATATGAAAGATTTTTTTAACCATTTCTCTTAAATAGATTTCTTCTAAATCTTTTAAAAATTAAAATATTCACGCGACAAAAAAAAAAAGGTTAAAAATCCTTGGAATTTCAACACATTTAAACAAGATTAACCATCCACTTGCAATTTGCATATAAGTACTAAAATAAGTTTAGACATTTGTGACTTATCTGAGAATAGCGTTTTAGTCCAACACTTAGGTTACGTTTAGATTGCATTTTACATGCAAAAAATTATTTTTCCTCACAAAACAAATAAAATATTTAAATATATTTTTATTTCATAATTTAAAATTCAAAATTTTCTTTCCTAAATTCTCCTCACATAATTTTTTTTAAAAAAAATTCCTCCAATACAAACTTTATTCTCTCCCTAAAATGTTTTTTCTTTCCAAAAAATTCTACAAAAATTATTATATATTTTAATACAAAATTTCTCAAATAAATTACAATTCAAAATTAGCCTTAGTGACCTTGTTTCGGTTGTTTGGTCTAAACACGCACATTAGTTATAATACGTATTCCCCGCCATGAACTAAATAGCATTATTATAAGTATATCCATCGAGATTTTATATTATACGACTATTCATTGGGATTCTGACTCCAACGATTGAACCAAGCGGCCCTCATGACCATAAACAAAGTTCTGCTTTTGAAAAAAGTAAAAAGAGATAAAAATACATCATCGAAAATAAAATTTTAATTGATTTATTGGTTGCCCCTTTTGTTCAAGCACATGTCCCGTGATGCAATGACCTATCATTTTGTATTTTTTACACGAAAATCATTGACCATCAACCTAATCAAATGGTTAAGGAAGAAAGACTGACAAAGTACTACAACCTGCAACTCTGTAATGTTATGTGAGAGTTGAGAAAATAGCAGGTTGACCAAAGACATTTGCAAAAATAGCAGGTTGATCAAATCATTTGTAACAATAGCAGGAGGACCGTAAAAGCGACGGGAAAATACCTTTCAACCCCTGATGCTTTAGAATTTCATCGTTTAACTTCATGTCACCGTTCTTCTGCATTCTTTCATTCTTCATGGATTGATCATCCCATTTCCACGGTGCGTACATGAAGTTTGATTTCATGACCGACGAACAAACAACTTGTTTGATTTCGTAAGTAATAATAAAAAATGTAAAATACATCCCGACCGAGGAACAAACAAAATCCCGACGTCTCAAACTGGCAATTGGATATTTGAAGATGGCCGAAGACTTATTAAGGTTCTACGACAAATAAGGAACGAAGTCGGCATCTGTTGAACAAATAAACGATTAATTAGTCGACGTTTCGTCGAGAGTTTAATCAACTTTTAGACGACAAAATGTCGAGGTTTTAATAGACGTTTTAGTCGATTTTTTGTCGACGCTTTATTCGATGTTTCGTCGACATTTTAAACATTGATGAACATATTACATCTTATTGTGAATCACATCTTATTGCTGTTTGAAAAATCGAGGTGTGCTATTTTATTTGATATTGAAATAAAAGAAACTAATATAAGTCCATCAACATCTACTAGTAGGAAAAAATAAGGTTTTCTATTGTTTTGATTTGTGTGTTTTGTAATACAATGAGTCAGAGAAAAGGAGGAAAAACCCAACAAGAGTCATAATATTTTGGAGCTTTCCTTCATATAGAGCTTCATGCATTTTGTTAAACAGTTTATAGTTTTTTAAAATAAGTACAAATTAAGAGGCTTTAGCACAGTTTCTCGTTAGTTCCATGTGTTTTGTTTTTCATTTTTAACATTTCTATCACATATTTCGATGGTGTACGTAATATCATGTTCAAACAAGCGGATTTTAACACTTTAATATGTCGATGTAAATCATCAAATGTCAAATGAGTATGTGTTTTACTGATGAAACATAATACGGATAATGAATTGTAACTATTCATTACATCAAACAAGATAGTGTCAACAATTTTTGTCCCTACAAACTAATTGATTTGTGCAAGTTTGCCGGTTGTGTCCGCGCTGTCCACAACGACCACAGTTCTTTTCAATTTTTTTCTCGCCGGTTGAAGGAATTCTCTTTTTCTTGGGCCGACCACTCTTAGCCCTTGGTTCTGGGGGTGATAGTTGAATGGATAAAATTTCTTCTGGCACAATCCAATCCTTAGGATCACCAACGGGCATAATAGGCTCCGCATAAGCGCCTATAATTGCAGCGGTGTGATAAACTGGCGAGCATAAGGTGTAATGGTCAATTTGACGGCGTCGAGCTGCAGCTAGTGCATGCACACATGGGAGTTGATCCATATCAAACACTCGACACGTGCATGTCTTTTCAAGCAAATCCACTGTAGCTGTACGGTTTGCAATATCCCGTACACACCATCTATTCATATCGACCGGATCAACAACATAGGATTGTGCTTCTCTCATCCTCGATCCTATTAACTCTTCACAAAGATGTCGTCATTGTGTTGATTTCGCAGTGACGCACGCTTATTGTGAAACCATCTTTGAGTGTGTTACGGATGTAGTCCACCAAGGAATGAATAGGTAATTCGCGAGCATCTTTCAACAGTGCATTCAGACATTCTGCAATGTTGGATGTCATTATTGTATAGCGTCTCCCACCAGAATGTGCCATTGACCAACGTTCAGCCCCCACCTCTCTTAAATACTCGCCAACCCGTGAATTTTGTAGTGAAATAATTCCAAACAACTCATTGAATTCAGCAATAGTGTAAGCCTTTGCAGCCTTAAAGTAGAATGGGATCAGGGCTTCTTGTTTGATTTTGGATTTGAGGTTGTTGCTTAGATGATAAATACATGTTCCATGGAAGGAATTAGGGAAAACATTGGCAATACCTTTGGCGATGCTCTTATGTCGGTCAGATACAAATACCAACCCATCCATATCGGAGCCAATTGCAATCTTTAACCTCTCAAGAAACCACTCCCACGATGCGTCATTCTTTGAATCAACTATTTCTCAACCCACAGGATATACTTGGTTGTTACCATCTATACTAGTTGCAACAAGTAATGAACCGGGATATTTTCCCTTCAAGAAGCAAGCATCAACGGCAATAACTGGCCGCATGTGCCATTGGAATCCACGAATCGATACACCAAATGTGAAAAATAAATACTTGAAGCTCCCATCTTCTTCTCGACATACTTCAACAACAGTTCCCGGGTTCAACTCATTCATCACATACGAATCCTCAAAACTTCCTCGAACTGCCTTCAAAGCAGCTTCCCTTGCGCGCCACGCTTTATTGTACGTTATGTTAACACCCAACTCCGACCGAATATCTGAAATAATTTCCTTCAGCCTAAACGGCCGATATACATATATGTACTTACATTTGATCCATGAGCCAAGTACATTTCGGCTGGCGTGCTTATGATCACTTTGGACCAATGATGATTGGCATGTATGGTTGTTAGCATATTTTGTGATCTTTCAGGCTGAAGAATTCCCAACGGCAGCTGCATTCAACATCCACTTGCAATTTTTATCCTTGCACCTCAGGTACCAAAACTGTCTATTAACCCTAACAACCTTCCACTGGAAGAAATACTTCACGGCTAACATGGACATTCTCATGAACAAATGCCGCCTAGTTTCAAACACATCTTTCACTGCAACATCAACCACTGCAGCTAATCTATCAGAAGACGTACCACAATCCGCATGGGATGACTGCGTCGCGGTAATGCTCGGCAATTTTCTTGAGACGATCCTGTTTGTTTCCTTCTGCCTTGTTCCCACGGGAACTCTTTGTTCATCCTCCGAGATAAACATTTCCTCATCGCGATCATCCTCCTCATCACGGGCGTGAGGATTTTCATCCGGTATGCAAAGGATGTTGTCATCGATTAGTCTTGTATGTATGACATCGTCCGTCTGGGCCAGACAAACAGAGCTGCAACGATTTATTGGCGAGTTGCTAGCACTGAATTCATCTTCCGTATGTTCACCATCTCGAACGGTGACACATAATGGTATCCTTGTATCACCCCACTTAATAATTTCATTCAAAAAATATTGGACGTGGTGATCATTTTTTATAGGCAACACCGATATCTTGGATAGGTACTTTGGTAGGTATTCGATCACCAGTTTTGGTGTGATCTCCAAACCTAAATCCATTATGCCTACGATTTGATTCATCATTTCTAAGAAGTTTGAGTCTTCCATTAACAAAATGGTTTCAATCCTCTTATAGCCCACGAATCTATGTTCATTCGTGGCGGGGTCAACACTCCATTCTCCACCGAGAAGCACATGAACAACCCATTTATCATTGTGTGTCATTCCGTACTGGAAATATAATCAATTAAGGCGCCAATAATGGAAAAATGCATGGAAGAAAAAATCCCGTCGGCGATTTTAATCATCCAAGGGAATGACAAATCATATTAGGGAGTCATTAAGGAGTGTACTTGATACTTACAAATTGTCTGGAGAGAAGATCAGTTCGATGCGCAGGATGGCCGCAATGTGCGTCTGAATTGTATAGTTAGGTCGATTGAGTACAGAATGTTTCCTAATCGTTTCTCACTCCATAAGCTCTGTTTTTTTTGTACTGGAGATTGTTGAAAAATTCATTTCCCGCGCTTGCGCGCGCTAACACCGTTCTGTGCACAAATAAGTCGAGAGTGTTGCTCCCTCGCGTAAATGTCGACTAAGTGTCGACTAAATATCGACTAAATGTCAATTAAATATCGACTAAATATCGATTAAGGTCTCGATTACACCTCAAGAAATGTCGACTAAAAGAAAACCGAGCTTCAAATCCAACATTTTCGTTGGTGCAAATGATTATGAATATATACAAAAAGAAAACCGTATCTCTTCTCTCACATCTTACCACGTGTATTAATGTCCATTTTCTTTCTCACTTTAAAAATAAAATAAAAGTACCAATTTCTAGTCTACATACAAAAATATGATGTGGAATAAAATATACTTTCTTATAAAAGAAAGATTAATTTTTAGTCAATATAGGATGGTTCAAATATGAACTCTTTCACATCTTTATCAAGCCGCACATTTTTTTCATGTTGTCATTAAATATAGCACATTTTTTTATCTTTTAATGGGGGTTCATACATAATAATTATTAATAAGGATAAGTCATAATAATGATATAAATATGTAGATTTATGACTGAATAGGAATTTTGTACATACGTTTTTTGTTAATATTGTTTCAAATGACGAAGCAAAGAGAAAGTAATTACACATTCACATAATGGACATTAAACGAAGTTACAACATTACACTAAATGTTCTAAATTATGAGCAATGAAAAATTCCTAGCTAAATTATGTGCAACAAATGATTCCTAAATTATTTGGCTCCTTCTCAACCTATGCTTCCTTCTTGCTTTCCTTCCTTACACGATGCTCTCATTCCCTGCTTTCTTTTGTTCCCTTCTACCTTTCTTTCCCTGCTTTGGTTGGAATTTATCCTCCTCAAGTGCGTGGACGTAAAGTGCATACGCCATCTGTTTGCGCAGAGCAGTAGCGTTCTTCGGTGCAATGGTATTTAGCGGGAGGCCATGGATTATGCATTCTGCCCACTTCAGTATGTAAATACCACAGTCGCCGCTACTGCAAGCACGATGGAACACAAATTTATGCAAATATTACATTCTATATGATCAAACATGCCGTAAAGAAAAAAAAAGAGATACTAGCCTCAGTTTTTGGTGCTACTCGATGTGCTCGACCACAACTTCCCATGTATCCCCAACTAGATGTTGTTTGCGATAGCATGTGTTAAAATCGCACGCCTTGATTATCTTAGGCATGCATTGTTGTAGTGAGATAGTCTAACTTCGCCACCACAACTGTGCCGTGGGGCGATGGGTTGTAAACACAAAATTTCTGCGCATTTATATCCATCTTCACAAGCATCTAGTGGTTGCCATCTACATGACATGGGAATAAGAGGAAGTCCAAGTTTGTAAGGTCGTGTGCAAACAAACCATTACCGACGAACTGCTTCAGCGCCATGTCATCCACGTTTGCATCCCTCTTGTCATTATGAATCATCTTTAAACCAGTCTAACACAAACAGGAATACGCATCGCATTAAATACGATTATAAAATACTTTGGGTTATTTATGTGAACAAACTTACATCGAAGGTAGACTCCATAATGGACAAATCCTGCGCCCATGTTAATGATCCGCTTTGCGTAGCATTGAGGTATACAAATCAATTTGCTGCAACGGTGGGATTCAAGTCAGGGAGATAAGCATCACTAATAAAGGTTTTAATATTACGTAGAAAGAAAAACCCAGCCTTACTAGATCATTGAGCCAATATCCTTTTGTCCACATAGTCTTTAGCAAATCGGAGTCCAAAGAAATCCCTATTCGTGTCGACAAATAGAGTGTTGGTTTGTGCCGCATCCACTCCTTCATTGCGTTATGCAAAGATGCCAGACTAAAACTCACCTCCGATGTGAGGCCAAGAGTCGGGCACAGATTTTACCCCACCGCTTCCTCCACTAGGGATTTGGTACATCTTTCCTTCATTGGAGGTGGTGGAGCACTCTCTGCAGGTACGGAGACATTGGGCGAAGGAGTTCTGTGTTCGATACTGAGCTAATGGACAATCTCTAACACAGCTGACTCTTCCTTAGACCTTTGCTCTACTTGCCCCTCCTGGACCGGCCCTAAGGTCTCTCCTGGCGTCTCCTGTTCATCACCGACCGGCCTAGTCCGTTCTTGAAGGCCTATGTCTGCCCTAGTCCCTTCGTCAAACATGCCGGCCAACCTAGACCCTTCTTGAATGACTTTGTTGTCATCGGCAGCAGTTGAACCCTCTTCGGCTGTAGCAATGCCCTGGGCCCCTGGAATTTTATTTATATCAAGGCTGTAGCTTGGGGAAGTGCCTTGCAAGGGGCTGGATTCAAGGGACGGTCGTCGCGTTGCATTACGCGACATAAGGATATGCACATATTCTTCCAACATGTACACCTTAGCCGTCATCACATCGAGGTCCTCTTTAAGGGTCTTCACTGTATCATCCGTCTGAGACTTTAGAAGCCTCAACTCATCTTGACACTTAGACAATTCTTCCTCGGTCTTGCTTTGCCGTTCAAGTAGCTGCTGGATGATATCATTTGGTCGATCTGCTTTAGCTTCGACCTCATGGCGGACTTTCTGCCGCTTTTCACGGGAATCGATGTCTTCTTCTCTACTCCTCTTCCTGTAGGACACATAAAAATCAGCAGAATCGGCATTCTCTCCCCTCAACTCCGCATCGTCCCCCTCTGCCTCTTGTTCCCATTGCAAGAATTTTTCTCGTTCTTCTGGAGTAGGTTTCATTCGGGTTATTTTCACCTTTTGCATGAAAGGGAACATAAATTTTGGTGCATGAAAAAAGTTACATTCCGTAAAGAAATATACAAATCATGAACATTGTGTGATGTCATACCTCGCCGTCGGATGTTCGTTTTCCCCACACCTGCTTCTTCTCTTGTTCTCTCCGTTGACAACTCACGCCTTTCCATCTAAACATCCTTGGCTTGTCCCCAGAGGATTCGACACTTTGCACCATCCTCAAACGCTCAAGATATGGCATTATCTCATATGCGAACACCTGAGAAAGAGAGAATATTAGGATCAACGTAGTCAATATTATGCATGTAGTTATAGAACTTAAAACACAAGTGAATCATAATCTTACCCCAAATGCCACTGGGAATCCCCCAAGAGTGTATGTCCTGTTTCTAGGGTGAGTTGTTTGCTTCAAGGCATTAATCATGCTCTTTCTAGCACTAGCGACTGTCGCCCTGTAGGACAGTTCACCCCACGGGATTTCATCAAAGCTCTTCCAATCACAGGCCAAATGAAGGAGCTTGTCTTCAATTCTAGTTCTCTTTGCCATGCCGTTGAATGATATGTAAAGAAGTAATAGTGTCATGCTCACGACATCAATGCCTGAATAACTTGAGTTTATCCGATCGTAAGCCTTCATCACTTCATCGTATGTAGCTTCCTCCGTCGAACCAAGGTGTTTAATGAACTTCGATATTGACGGAGGACCATTAGGTGCGCGGTATTTGGCATATGCACTATCAAAATTGCCCATCTTCAGGCTCGTGATTGTGGCAAACTCCCTCTTGCCAAATTTCACCTTCTTCCCCGCAACGTTGAAGTATATGCTATTTTCCCGCTTGGATTTCTCGTCGGGTTTGAGTTGCCTCAACAACAGGGAATGTATGATCTGTTTGCACCAGAATGTATGTTCATGGTCAAGAGCAATTTCAGCAAGGCAACTCTCCCTTTGAAGTATTTCCTTTTGCGTCTCTATCAATTTCGATCGGATCATCTTCATATTGGCTTCATAATAGAAGTATTGCGAAACCTGAGCGTTGAAAAACTCTCCTTGAACGACCATTTGCGCCTTCAAATGTCCTTACACATAACAATGTCAAATATGTAAAATTATTGCACACGACTACTCTCACATTTTACTATGAAACATGGAATATATGCATTCACTGTAATTTGGCAAACTATAAATTTTACAAGTTTTGGGAAACATAATACGGATTATATACTTGTTTGATATGGAAAATTGGGATATATTAACTTTATGACTTCTGTCAACACCTCGGGAAGATTAATTGTAAGAAGTTGTTATTTATAATCAATTTATTTGAAGGCCATTCATAAACTAAATACAATTATACACTTAGATTTATTGCATCACCGTTCTAGTGTTGGTTTGTTTGTGTGATATAAATAATATAAGATCAAACAATGGTGTGAAATTAACCAAATGAAAGTTTAGAAAAAATATCGCACATTACAAAGCAAAGAGAGATAGATTGAATCGACACTTGCTCGAAGATTTTTGTCGACTCTTTGATCAATGCTTTGTCTCGACGCTTGATCGATACTTGATCGAGACATATTCAATCGGCATACAGTCGACACATTTGTTCGAGACTTGGTCGAGGGATTTTGGGCATTCAGTCAACACTTGTTCTCGCCCAAGTGTTAATCATTAACATGGTTCTCGAGTGTTTTGTCGACAGTTTTTGTGTGTTTAAGGTTATAAAAAAACAGTATTTCAACGGTATGAAAGGGTTTAAACATGTGCAAAATCCTAACAACTATAACAGTTTCTAAACGAAATGCGCGGCAAATACACAAAAATGAGTAACCAAGCACTATGATTTCTAAACGTAACAAACATGAAGCAACATGTGAACTAACCTTCTTCTTGTCCTTAGTCGGCTTCTCTGATGTCTGCTCCATTGCGCCAGCTGCCGGACGTCCACCTCGCGTACGTGCCATTTGAATTGCAATGCTTGAATATGGTGTAAATGGTGGATGTAAATGGGTTATCAAGATCAGAGAATGACAATCAGTTGAAAAATGTTACTTCCGTGTTCTTCGGCGACGTAAGTGATGGTGGGAGAACGATCAGTCGAGAGAATACGAATACGAGTGGGCGCGGGTTTCAAATAATAATTTCGTAATTTTTTATATCGACAAAACATGGACTAAAACGTCGATATTAAACATCGACTAAACGTTGACTAAATACTCGATTAAAGTCTCGAATAATAGACTAAAATGTCGATTAAACTATCGACCAAGCATCGATTAAATTCTCAAATAAATTCGTTTATTCGTCCAACACATGCCGTCTTCGATCCTTAATTGTCTGCAGAACCTTAATAACTCTTCGGCCATCTTCAAACATCCAATTCCCAGTTTGAGACAAGTGGATTTGGTTTCTTCGTCAGTCGGGATGTAGTTTACATTTTTAATTATTACCTACGAAATAACCAGTACGGGACATTCAAACTGGTTGTTTGATTTCATGTACGCACCGTGAAAATGAGATGTTCAATCCATGAAGAATGAAAGAATGCAGAAGAAAGGTGAAATGAAGTTAAACGATAAAGTTCATAAGCATCAGGGGTTTTTCGGTATTTTTCCGTCGCCCAAACGGTCAACCTATTATTTGTTGTAAATAATTTGGTCAACCTGCTATATTTGCAAATGTCTTTGGTGGAGCTGCTATTTTCTCAATTCCTCCTAATGTTATCTCTTGCTGATGCAAATTGGCATTATAATATCCCCAAAATGAAGCAAACACAGTACATTCAATATTTTATTCTCAGAACTGTCTTTCTTCCTCCACGCTTCTTGCTTCTTCTTGATCATGGAAGGCCTCTACAGCATTCCAGTTCTGTTTTTCTCCATATTCTTGATTTCTATAATATATCGCCTCCAACAAAAGAAAAGTAAGCAAAAACTGCTGCCTCCAAGTTCACCAGCACTTCCAATTTTAGGCCATCTCCATTACTTCATAAAAACTGCTCCCCACCTAGCCCGTCACAAGCTCTCCCTTAAATTTGGCCCCTTGATTTCCCTTCGTTATGGGGTTCGTCTTGTCCTCCTTGTTTCCTCTCCATCACTAGCGGATCAATGTTTCACCAAGACAAATGATGTCGTTTTTGCAAATCGGCCAGAGTCCGTTTCTAGCAAATACCTTGTCTATAACGGTACTACTCTTGTATCCACTTCCTATGGAGATCATTGGCGTAATCTACGCCGTGTCACGACCATTCATATATTTTCTTCTGTTAGTCTCCACCATTCATCCACCATCTGGTTGGAAGAAATCCGTTTCATTGTCCAAAAAATGTTCTCAAATAACTCTAATGGAAAAACTTGGAAAATTGTAAACATGAATTCTTTGTTCCGGGAATTGGTATTCAATGTTGTAATGAAAATGGTTGCCGGAAAAAGATGGCCATCTGATCAGCCGACTGATATCTTTACACCATAGAGGCATAGATGGTTGCGGATTTTTGTGATTATCTTCCAGTTTTGAGGTGGATTGGCTACAAAGGGCAAGAGAAGAGTATGCTTAGTTTACACAGGAAAAAAGACAAGTTTCTTCAGGATTTAATTGATCAAAGTCGAAAAAGGCAAGGTGAAAATCGTTCGTGTTCAGCTGAGAGAAAGAGAACACTTATTGAAACACTATTAGATCTACAAGCTGCTGAACGCGATTACTACACCGATCAAATTATCAAAGGAATCATACAAGCAAGTCTCTCTCCGAGTCATTTTTGCAAGTACTCTCTATTTATTTTTAGGCAATATAGACAGCACGAATTCATAGATGTCGCATCACCTGATAATCCAGCCTTTTTTAGAGCTTAAAGTGACTATGCTACTGGTGAAAATTGATACACGAGAAGAACTTCAACAACTTTGGTCAGAGAAAAAAGCTTAATCATAGCCTACTTCATAGTTCCTTTGTATTCTTAGGTCAACAGTGAAGGCCAATGAGATAATTTTACCTATTTGTCATCACAGATGCACATCAGGATTTTTAAACACTATTTGTCATTTCACATTCAAAACTGTGACTCCACTCAGAGAAAATTTTATGTACATTGGATTCCAATAGTTAATTGTTAACTGAAAACTATAACATTTAAGCACTGAAATGTGATCTAATCTTTGATTAGAGCAACGGTCTCAAGCTTAGGGGTTTTGATCCATACGTCACAGTGAAAGCGCTGAAGAATTAGGCTAGAGAAAGTGTCAGAAAAATGTAGCATACACCAGGGGCCAGCTAGTTAGTGAATAAGATTTGTGTTAACAGCATGCATATGTACGTTGAGAACATACATACATAATTATTCATTCAGATTACAAGATGATTCAGGTAACTAGAAGAAGAGATTGGTCAATCTATTAATCTTGTATTGCTAAAACATCTCCGAAATTTCTTAGATCACTAGTCTGGTTAAGGGGTGGGTGCAAATCCATTTCAAAGTGTTAAATAGGATTTCATCACCAACTCTGCCAGAAAATTAAAATTCAACTCAAACAAGTTTGTTGTGAATAATAAACATTTCATGGCTAAAACAGGAACTGATATTTTCTTATTCAAGAGATGAAACAATATTTTGACACCAACTTACTTATTTGTCTAGGTTATGTTTGCAGCTGGAACACATACTTCAACTCTGACCATGGAATGGACAATGTCTTTTCTCTTGAACCACCATGAGGTACTGCAGAAAGCAAAGAATGAAATGGACAACAATATTACACAACCAGGGCACTTTATAGAAGAGTCAGATCTCCCCAAATTACCTTATCTACCTTGCATAATCAATGAAACACTTAGACTTTTTCCTCCTACACCAACGCTTGTGCCACATTATTCATCTGAGGATTGCACCATAGGAAGCTATAGAGTCTCTAAAGGTACAACCTTGCTCGTGAATGCCTGGGCCATCCATGGGGACCCTGACATTTGGGAAAATCCAGAGAAATTTATTCCAGAAAGATTTGAAGGGATTGGTGAAGGGGATTTTAATGAAGGGTCCAAATTCATTCCATTTGGAAAAGGGAGGAGAGCTTGCCCAGGTACTGCTTTGGCTATGAGGTTGGTTGGGTTGACATTGGGCACTTTGATTCAGTGCTTTGAGTGGGAAAGAGAAGGGCCTGAAATGGTTAATTTGGAAGTAAAACAAGGCTCATCTTTGGGCAAAGCCAAGCCTTTGGAGGCATTGTACAAGCCACGGTTGTCCATGATCAACTTCATTTCTCAGCTTTGAGTTAGTCTCCTTGTAGTTTGAATATCTTGAACTCTTACTAAGGAGAAATTGGAATTATTTGGAGAACTGCAAGTAAGGATATAATGTCAGAGAGCAAACCAGAACTGATGTTAAGATCCCAACAACTTGTACATACCTTCACAACAATAAGGGAAAATTTGTAGACATATCTCCAGTGGCACTGAGGTTTGTTCCAGAGAGAATGACCAAATGAAACAGAGAAAGGGAATCATTAGTGATACTACAATCATAAAGGGACGCTTAGGTCTTTTTCATATTTGGAAATGAATGAGCTTTGCCTAAATCATTTTAAAATGTATTTTCGTACTTTTTAAAATATTTTTATATTTTTTAATATATCTTTTATTTTATAATCATTACTTAAAAATGTCATTTTTCATATTTGGGAATGAATGGACTTTGCCTAAAAGCATTTTAAAATGTATTTTCATACTTTTTAAAATATTATATATTTTTTAATATATCTTTTATTTGATAACCATTATTTAAAAATGTCAAAATACGTTGTGAAACCAATTCATACAAACCATCAATCCCTTTGGTTTAGGGCAAATAGAAATGGCTTTCATAGTTTGTGTTCTTCTGTATTCTAATTTAGAAATCGGGTTTCACACCCGTCTTTTTGTTTGTTATTTAATTTCATTTGGAAGGGAGGCATAAAAAAATGTTTTTGGCGCTGTTTTTGAACAATGTGTTGGTTGTTTAAAGCGTCTCAACTGTGAAAACTACAAATAACAAACATGCTACATTTATAGAATTTTGTAATTTAAAAGTTAAAACAAATATGGTTTATAACCTATTTGGCTTACATTTTAAATTTTATTTTTGTCTTAAACAATCTTTTAATATATTCCAATGTCACAATCATTATTTCAAAAAATGTAAAAACACTTTTTTGGATTGCAAAATGCGTTTTGAAATACTGTACATACAAACAAACTATTCTCTTTATCGTTTTGACTTACTACTAATTATTCCTTCTATTCCAAAATAAGAGTCCACTTCAGTTAATATATAATTTTTTATTAGTTATTAAGTATAACTCATTTAATGCACCACTAAATATATAATTTTACATTTTTATCTTTACTTTTTTTTTGTAGGGTATATAATTATTATTAGTAAGAATATTTTACAAATTTAGTTTAAAAATTATTTTTTTTAGGAAAAAAAAATTTTCAAAGTAAATTTTTTTTTTAAGATAGAGGGAGTAATTATTATAATTTAGAAAATGATCAATATCTCTTTGAATCTGAAAGGTCAGTCAAAGTCAAGTGATAGAAACTGTAAAAAAAGGAAATATGGACAAGTAATTTTTCTTTTTTTAAAAAATGATACTTATATAATATTGCAATTGCAAAAATACGTCAAAAAGGCTAAGGGTCCGTTTGGACTATAGTGTATTTGAAAAAAGTTGTATTGGAATATGTGAAAATTTTGGAGGGTATTTTTTGATAGAAAAAGTATTTTAGAGGGAAAAATAAGAGGGAAAATTTTTAAAATTATGTAAGAGGAATTTGGTTGGAAAAATTCGAATTTTAAATTTTGAAATAAAAATGTATTTAGATAGTTTGTTTTTGTTTGAGAATTTACTTATTTGCAAATAAAAACTTCTGTCCAAACGAACCCTAAATGATCTTCGTGGTATGTGATCGTAATAATGTAGGAGAAACAATCACAAGAGGGTCTACAAAAGCGACCACAATGATCTACAAAAGTCCGAATAAATCGAGAATTGACCCTATTAAATAAGGACAAAAGTCTACCTATACATCCTAGGTAATTGGCTGCTACTAAAAAATCATAAAAGTCATGCAAAGAAACACTACTAAACGAGTCTCGTCCTTAACGCCTATTTCATGCCGTTCATGACGCTACCATATACATTGAATAATCTTGTTACCAAACTATTATTGCATATGTTGAATAGCCTTGTAATCAAACTAGTATAAAAAAAAATGCAAATCATACCTAGTGTCACACCACAAATTGCCCCTAGTAAGTTGTTTTTTGGAGGCATGGCGGACTAAACCTTTTATGGACTAGTAATTGATGCCTCCTATTCTGGTGGTCAATTTGGGTAGGAAACTTAGCCAATTCGTTATTCTCTTTTTCACCCCTCTTGTATGGGTGTAGCCTAAGCCTACCTTTCAGTTGGACTTTAACAAACAAAAATTACATTTATCCCCAATGTTTGAATTGATTATAAAATAAGCCTTCATAATTTTTGAAACAATTATTATGATAAAACATTTTTTTTAATTTTCCTTTCAAAAAGACAACTTTATTTGATTTTGAATAAATTTTCAAAATCAATTTGTTGTTAAGTTTTTTTTTTTTTTTTTGGAAAGATGACTTCATGCATTTAAGTTAGGTTTTTTTTTTTATTATTATTAGAATAGAAAAATTATTATCAATTCATCTATGAATAAGTAGAATATGATAATTTTTTATCATGAGTTAGAATATGATAATTTTTTATCATCTAACTCATGTAGTAATTAAAAGTATCAAATGAATTCTGTTGAAAGCTATATAGGTCCTATATAAGTTTGTATGAGTAACTTATTTCAAAAATAGATTACATCTAATTAGTTGTCTTTTTTGTCATAACTAACCCAAAAAAAAAAAAAAAAGTGCATGACGTCACGAATTATTTTGAAAAAAATTCCAAATTCTAATTTAAAATACATTTCGTAATTTAAAGTAAATTTGTATGTCATTTTCTGAAATCTCTATTCTAATTTAAAATCATATGTCTCATCTGTCACGCCAAACAAACCCAAACAAGAAATATACATCATCTTTCGTGCCAAACTGAGTGTGAGTGTACGTTTGTGATGGAGACTGAGGGGGTGTTTGGTTGGTGGGTTTAGGGGAGGGAATGGAATGGAATGGAATGAAAATGATTGTTTGGTTGGTGGGTTTGGGTTTGAATTGGAATTGACTAAACTTATGGAGGAGGGATTTGTTGAAACCCATGGGGGGAGTTGGGTTTAGGTGGGAATGGATTGAAATTGATTAGTGAGTTTCACAAATTTAATTAATTTATAATTAATATTAATTAATTAAGATTAATTAAATTAATTAATTATTTATTTAATATTATAATTTAATATTATAATTCATAATTAATTAATCTCATTCATTAATATTAATTATTATAATTAATATTAATTAATTTATAAATAATTAATTGATAATATTAATTATATTAATGTATAATTAATTAATTACTTAAAATTAATTTAATCAATAATATTTTTATTAATGATTAATTAATTAATTAATATTAATTTAATTAATCATTCATTTACTTAATATTTTAACGTAATATTATAATTAATAATTAATTAATCTCATTCATTAATATTAATTATTATAATTAATATTAATTAATTTATAGTAATTAATTGATAATTAATTAATTACTTAAAATTAATTTAATCAATAATATTTTTATTAATAATTAATTAATTAATCAAGATTAATTAAGTTAATTATTCATTTCTTAATATTGTAATTTAATATTATAATTAATAATTACTTAATCTCATTCATTAATATTAATTATTATAATTAATATTAAATAATTTTAAATAATTAATTTATAATTAATTAATTACTTTAAATTAATTCAATAATAATATTTTTATTAATAATTAATTAATTTAATATTATAATGAATAATTAACTAATAATAACTAAACAATTTTTTTCAAATTCATTCCACTACTGTAAATAATATCAAACAACATAATTACTATCATGTAATTCCATTCCAAACATTTTTTTCTATCAAATCCATTATACTTCTAAACCCACAGATTATACCAAACGCCCACTAAGATTGTGTTTGATTTGTAAAATATTAATTTTTTTTAATTATGAAAATAAAATATTTTAAAATTTAAAATTTAAATTCTCACCAAAATTCTTATCATATTATTTTTTTAAAAAAAAATCTATTCAATTTACTTTTTCAATTTACCTTTTCTTACAAAAAAAATTCATCAAAACTTTTACCTACTCCAATACATCCCAATCCAAACATAGGATGGATTTAAAGCACGTGTTTTAGATATTAAGTCAACGCCAATATTATTAAACACCAACATTAAAATACACACATGGAGCCAAAAGTCAGTAATGAATGAATAAAGAAAACTTTCAACACATTTCCTTATCTCTTCTCAAATAACACATATAAAAATAAAAATAAAGTAAAATACCATTTTCAAGAGTTCATATCAAATGATAACAATTTTAAAACTTAATTCCTAAGTAACCAAATAATCTTTTTTCTTAATGGGTGCTTCCAATCAGTCCATGGAATGTTGGTCCAGTCAATGATGCACCAGGCAATGATGCACAATCACTAAAATATTTTACGCTAAACTACCAGGCCCACCACACACATCCTCCCTGTTAATTCGCCACAGCCACCACTCTCTTCTTCCAGCGCTAAGCCGCCGGCGCCACCGCCACCGCCCTGGTCCTGTTCAACCCCATCATTGATTATTCTTCTTTTCTTCTTCACCGCCTACTTTCCTCCTCACCCATCCCCCGTTTTAATGTCGTCTTGTGTAGGGTGAATTTCGAAAGGAATTTTCTTCTTTCGTCTTCCCTTCCACTACAGAGGAGAGCTTGCCCAGACCTTTGAAATTTTATCAATTTGTTGCAAATTTCGGAATAGTTTCGAGGTCAGAAAAACTTTCATATTTAAAGCATCTTTGGTACAAATTCCGGTTTCTGAATTTGGGATCTTCCATTAATGTCAACCTTTTCTTATCGAGAAATAATTTTCCTAAATTTTGTTATACCCGTTTTGGTGAAGTTGCTCTGAAATTCAGTTTTTTTTTTTTTGGCCTTTTTTCCGTAAAAGCGAGCATCACATTCGTTCCCAACACGACAGCACAGAGAATACACGATACATGCAGACAGAAAATCACTGTAGATTGTAGGATTAAAGCACGTGTTTGATGTCAAGTCAACTGATTTCTCATATTTTACACCAGAATTATTGAACACCTAACACCAAAAGAGTCATGAATGAATGTGAGGCCATCTCTTCGCCAGCAACGCATATAAAATGAAGTGAAGATTTAGATGCCATCTTCAGCAGTTAATGTGAAATACCAGACATCATCTCCCTTGGTTCTTTCTTCTTGCATCTTCATCATGGAGGTCCCCTACAGTAATCTAGTTCTGATTCTTTCCATATTCTTGATTGCTCTAAATTATTACCTCCAGCAGAAGAAGAAAAGGCTACTGCCTCCAAGCCCACCAGCTCTTCCAATTTTTGGCCATCTTTATCTCCTGAAAACTGCCCCTCACCTTGCCTTTCAAAAGCTCTGCATCAAGTATGGCCCTTTGATTTCCCTACGTTTCGGAGTTTGTCCTATCCTCCTTGTTTCCTCTCCATCCCTCGCAGAGGAATGCTTCACGAAGACTAATGATATTGTTTTCGCAAACCGGCCAGAATCCATTTCTGGTAAATACCTTGGCTACAACTATACTACCCTTCTACTTTCCCCTTATGGGGATCACTGGCGTAATCTCCGCCGTGTCACCACAATTCATGTTTTTTCTTCCATCCCCCTCCATCGTTTCTCCTCCATCTGGACAGAGGAAATTCGTTTCATGATCCACAAACTATTTTCAGGTAGTTCTGAGGACAGGAACAGCTGGAAAGTCATAGACATGAATTCTTTGTTCCGGGAGTTGGTATTCAATGTTTTAATGAAGATGGTTGCCGGAAAAAGATGGCCATCTAATCAGTCAACTGGCCCAATGACACCGCGCTCGGTCACAAATATGTGTGATTATATTCCAATTTTGAGGTGGATTGGATATGGAGGGCTGGAGAAGAGCGTGATTAGTTTACATGAGAAAAGGGACAAGTTTGTTCAGGATCTGATTGATGAAACTCGACACAAGGAAGGTGGGGGTGATTTATCTTCCACAGGGAGAGGAACAATTATTCAAGCTTTATTGTCTCTGCAAGATGCTGAACCTGAATATTACACTGATGATATTCTTAAAGGAATTATACAAGTAAGCTTCTTACTAAGTTTCTTTTCTAATTCAATCTGATATCAGTACTGTTTAGTTCTGTATTCAAGATGTATATCATCAACTCATACATGAAGCAGCATACACAACATCCCGCCTTCTTTAAGGCATGAAGTCAATCCATTTCACAATGTAACTTGGTGAATCATGATTAACACTGCAGTAAAATTGACATTTAACTACGTACTTTTTCATTTTCAGATACAGTATTCAATGGCTATGATAGAACTGAAAGAAGTTTATATTCCAACCTTGATTTTGAGTTTTTGACTAAACCATGCTTGTGTGTGTAGACTTTCTTTTTGGGCGGAACACATACTTCAGCTCAGACAATGGAATGGGCAATGTCTTACATGTTAAATCACCCTGAGATACTGCAAAAAGCAAAGAATGAACTGGGCAACAATATTACACCAGGGCATTTCATAGAGGATACAGATCTCTCCAAATTACCTTACCTACGTTGCATAATCAATGAAACACTACGAATTTTTCCACCTGCACCAACTCTTGCGCCTCATTATTCATCTGAGGATTGCACCATAGGAGGCTACAGAGTCCCTAAAGGTACAACTTTGCTCGTAAATGCCTGGGCCATCCATAGGGATCCTGCCGTTTGGGAAGAACCCAACAAATTTATTCCAGAAAGATTTGAAGGAATTGATGAAGGGGGATCTAATGAAGGGTCCAAATTCATTCCATTTGGAAAAGGAAGGAGGGCTTGTCCAGGAGCTGCCATGGCAATGAGAGTTGTTGGGTTGTCATTGGGCACCTTGATTCAATGCTTTGACTGGAAAAGAATAGGACCTGAAATGGTGGATTTGGAAGAAGGATCTGGTGCAACTTTGGGCAAAGCCAAGCCTTTGCAGGCATTATACAAGCCTCGTGAGTCAATGATCAACTTTATTCCTCAGCTTTGAGCTATTCATGCTGTAATTTGGTTATTAAACAGTCTCTCAGTAGTACTTTACAGAAGAACAGTTTAAAGTTGATCTTTAATTGTAATCCACTAGAGTCGATCATGAAGGTTTTTTTGGGAGGTTGTGCAGAATAACAAAAATTTCATGTCCAGGTATAAGTTTGGCATTCTTAGCCGTAACTTGGAATCAATTTTCCCCTGAGCTTATACAGAACTTTTGAATGAGACTTAGAGGCCGTGAGAGATTGATGATGGGCCTGGAGATGGAAATAATAGTAATGCTGCAAAACTATCATTAAATTCAAGGAATGTTAGCTTATGTTGCAGATTAGGACGAAAAATGCTTCTTGGTCAAGTGAACATTATCATTAGTACTTGTCATAGCTCGCTTTCTTTTATATCTGTTATCTCACCATTTATTTTCCTTTTTAATTCAGCTTAACTACTTGATTTACTACCGCAATTTCTAGTAACCTGTTGAGTTTTTAAATTTAGTTGTAACTTTGAGAATGAATATAACAGAAATAAGGCAGGAAAGAATAAATATATTTGCTACTTAAAAATCTTGAATTTCATTGAACTATAATGATATTTAAATACAAAAAAAAAAAAAATTTCAACAACTAGAACTTAGAATTAAGTAACTACATGACACATGATTCCATGATAAACAAACTTATAAAAGTCAGCAACTAAATCAATAAACAATTAATAATACTAAATGGATAAAAAACATGAAAAAAATCTAGCAAAATTGTTTGACCAATTCTTGCAGTAGTTGAGGCAATTCTTCAACACTCCTCCTTACTTGTCTCTAAGAAATTCAAACTTGCTCATTGGCAAAACTTTGGTGAACATATATGCTAGTTGAAGATCAGTCTTGCAATATTTCAATCCAATAGATCATTCTTTCTGCACATCTCTGAGAAAAAATAATTTGATATTGAAAAGTTTATATGTTTGGAGTGTGATGTATTTGAAAAAAGTTATATTGGAATGTGTGAAAATTTATGTAGATATGTTTTTTATAAAAAAATGTATTTTAGAGAGAAAAAATAAGAGAGAGAATTTTTTAAAAGTATTTGAGAGGAATTTGAGTGAAAAATTTTAAAATTTAAATTTAAATTTAAAAATGTGTTTAGAGTGTGATATTTTTATTTGAAAAAATAACTTACTTTCTCTATTTGCAAATAAAAATCAATTGTCCAAACATACCCTTAGTTTTGCCGTGAAAAACAGGATTAATATATGCAAAGTTTGAAATATTTTCTGCCATCATGGAAAGGTAGGCGATTAGGCTGTTAGCTTCCACGCAATCCATGCAGTGATAGCTTCTCAGAATATTTGACTTCTTGACTTTGACCACCTGTTAATTCCACTTGAGAGAAAATTTGTTTTCTTCGTTGACTTCCTCTCTTCTTATGTAAAATGTATCTGTACGCTTCAGATCACATTCTCTGTTTGTGGAAAGAAAAATCAATTACTTGCAATTTTTTTATATATCAACCAAAGAGAATTTTAGTCGAAGTGTCTGTACATTTGATTCTTTTAATTCTTTCAAATTTCGTGAGGAATAGAGAGAAACATAGTGAATTAAGGGTGGGTGAATTGGAGTTGGGAAAAATAGAAATCAAGGACATTGGAAGAGGCCTAAAGGATGTCGGCTGGGTGCTCTTCTACATTGTTGTCGCCAAGGCAGTGACTGAGGAGTGAATCACCAGCACACTTCCAAGCTTGTCATTTTCCGTCAATGAGCACACAGATTGGACTTGCCATGTAGTTTCACGAGAAAAGATAACCCAAGAAACCAACCCATTAGGCTTGTAGGCCTTTCTGTTGAGAAGCCAATTGAAGCTAAGTCCACTAGCTGTTCCCTTAAGCAGAATATTTGTTTACCGCATTCTGCAACCACAGCACAGATTGCATTCATTGAAGGTAGTAGCAGAGAGAACAAGGATGACTTTTGGAAGAAAAATAAGAGCTTGAAGAGGTTTGTTGAGCATGGTCCATTTGGTGATGAAGAAGATGATGAAATTTGCATGAATAGAGCTAAGAGGAAAAGGGGAAATGTGAAGTCAGGTGATTTTTCCGAGAAAGAGAAGAAACTGGGGAGCGGGAACTTTTGGTTGCAACAATCGCCTTTTGATGTGCCTTGATCTGTTCCACTTATAACGGGCCTTGGTTCATCACAAGTTCCTTTTAGTCTTTCGTGTTCAGGAGAGGAGGAGAAAGTGTGTTTTGTCCTCAGGAATGTGATATGTCTGCCTTTGCCTTTGTCAAACAATCCCTGGGTGGAATCGGTTATGAGTTATGACTCAAATTACTAACTTAGGTGACAAAAACGTAGAGACTGGTCAAGGTCACGTGAAGGAGGCTTCTGGATCAAACACTTCATCATAGACTCATGGCTTAGCTCTTAGGGTGACTGAAAATCCCTCAAGAGCATGGAACAGACATTGGTTCTCAAAGGCCTAATCCAACTGAGAGTGCTGAGGTTGTTCCTGGCCATAATGATGATGACAATCAAAGGAAACAAGATGGTTTTGAACTTGTTAGCTTACTTGTAGCTTGTGCGGAAGCAGTCACCTCAAAGAACATTTCGGCCATTAATCATTTTGTAGCTAGATTAGGAGAGCTTGCATCTCCAAGAGGATCTCCCATGAGCAGTTTACTGCCTACTTCACTGAGGCTTTATCTTTGCGAGTTGCATGGTTTTGGCCTCATATAATTAATATTTCAACCCCTCGAGATCTTGATCGTGTTGATGATGATGGTGGTACTTCATTGAGAGCTTTTGAAGGAAAAGACAGGGTTAATCATAGATTTCGACATTAAGCAGGGGCTTCAATGGCCTATTATATTTCAGAGTTTGGCTTCTAGGACCAATCCTCCCAGCCATGTAAGAGCTACCAGTATAGGTGAATCGAAGCAAGAATTGATTGAAACAGGCGACAGGCTAGTTGGATTTGCCGAGACACTGTCAATCTGCCTTTTGAGTTCCATCCTGTTGTTGATAGGTTGGAAGATGTTAGGTTTTGTATGCTTCATGTAAAGGAGAAAGTAAGTGTGGCTGGGAACTGTATCTCTCAGTTATATAATATGCTTTACGATAGTACAGGAGAAGTGCCGAGAGATTTTTTGGGACTCACACTACAATTGTTACATATGCATTAAAATCAACAATTAACTCTCTTAATGTAGTAGCTTTTATACTATTATGCACGTGTATTGTTATACATGTATAGTTAGTAAATTTTAATTTACATGTATTTTTCAATATTCAAATAAAGGATTTAAAATTATAAATGAATTTTATCTTAATTCAACTAATTTGCCAAATAAAAGAATTCAAATAATTTAAAATTTTAATATAATAAATTTAATTTTATATAATTATAATTTCAATTCAATTCTAATTTTAAAGTACCAAACAAAACCTAAATTTAATTAGTAAATTTTTGCTTTTAATTTTGTCGTTAATTTAGTTGTAACTTTTTGAAATGAAAATATGAATTAATTGGAGAAAATAAAGATCATGGAAACAATTTAGATAGCTTCAGATAAAAAAAAAAAGTAATCATACTAATAATAAATACTCTCTCCACTTCAAAAAAAAATCTAATTTAGTATAATTATTTTTAATTCAAATGTTTAATTTAGTATAGTTTGTGAGGATTTTTTTTTTTTTTTGCAACCTGCTTATAATTCAGGTGGAGATAAAACTTGAATGCTTAATCGACTTATAGGGATTAGTCTAAATTTTACCGTGATTAACCTAGAAACTTGCAATTATTTTAAATTAATCGTATGAGTTATATTATTTATATATTTGGATTAAGTTTATACTTTTTATAAGTTTTAAGGATTGGGATATAAGTTCACATTTTAGTATCTTAAAATTAGGATGAAGGAATTATAGATTTTAAGGGCTCTAGGGTGTATTAATAATAATAAAAAAAACTATGTTTAAAAAAAAAAAGGGAAAAAAATTAGGGACTCAACTTGATAGGGTAAATGACTCCAATAGTTCTTCATATTAAGACTAAGTCACAATTTGGTCCTTAGGGTGGAAAAAGTTATAGTTGACTCCCTCAAATCTATAATTAGAACAATTTTGTCCTAACTTGGTGACTCAGCGATTCTGGCAGGGGCAATTTTGTCCTATTTTATTTTTATTTTTATTTTATTTGCTGTTTTATGTCTCCTTTGCATCTGTCTTGCATCTTTTTTAGATTGAAATTTTTAGGACGAAATTTTGCAAGATATTATGACTAAATTATTTTATTATTATTATTATTATTACTTGTATTTTATTTATTATTTTGTGTCGCCTTTGCATCTGCCTTGTATTTTTTTTTTTAGGACGACATTTTGTAAGATATTATTACTAAATTTTGCAAGATATTAGGATTTAAGTTTTGTAAGATATTAGGACTATATTATATATTTTTTTGGTATTTTATTTATTACTTTGTGTCGCCTTTGCACTTGCCTTGTATTTTTTTTAGGACGAAATTTTGCAAGATATTAGGACTATATTTTGTAAGATATTAGGACTAAATTATTTTATTTTTTCATTTTTTTGTATTCTATTTGTTGACTTGTGCCTCCTTTGCATCTGCATCTTTCTTGATTTTTTTGTCATTTTGCTCATTAAATCCATTAAATATAACGGAAGTTATTTTCAGGGGGTACTGGTAGTTTTGACAAACTACAGGGTGTGATTGGTAATAAACATAAACCACAGAGAGGTATTGGTAATTAATCCAAAAAAAAAAGAAATTAGATAAATTCAGATTTGGCAATTGGAGAATGGAAAGGCAGTTTCAAATTTATAGTTTCAGATATCGTCCTAAAAATTTCATCCTAAAAAAATGCTGGATAAATGCAAAGGAGACACAAAACAGCAAATAAAATACAAAAAGAAATGAGAAAAATAAAATAGGACGAAATTGCCCCTGTTAGAATCGCTGTGTCACCAAGTTAGGATGAAATTGCGCCAATTATAGACTTGAATGACTCAATTGTAACTTTTTCAACCCTAAGAACCAAATCGCGACTTAGCATTAATATGAGGGACTATTGGAGTCATTTACACCAACTTGATATAAAAGGGTTAAAAAAAAAAGAAGGAAAAATTGAAAACAAAGAGAGAGAGAGAGAGGGAGGGGGGGGAAACAAGAAGGACAAAACTGAAAGAAGAAAAAATGAGGAATAGAGACGAAAAGGGGAGCAAAAATGGGGCAAGGAAAAGAAATAAGGAGTGGAAGAAAAGCGTCAAGGAGCAAAAAAAGGAGTTTTCCACATGAACACATCTATAAAGGTTGATAATTTAATTAGTATTTTGGTTTGTTAAATTTGGGAAAGATTAATCTATTGTGGATAATTTCAATTGATTATTTTGGAATTTGCTTTATGATTGTGTTTTAATCATGATTCGTGGAATAGAATAAAGATTTTTAGAATGTTTATACTATTATTGAACCTACGGAAAGGTTGAAAAACATCTGCCATGGATGGAACAAATAAGGAGCTTGGGTGAAAATTTGGTAACTTGTAAAATTGCAACTTTAGCCCTTAATTTTAGATAAATTAGATAATGACCTCGGAAACTTTTGAATTATTGCGATTGAACCCTAAATTATAAATTAATTGTAGGAATTCTTCAATTTAGTCCATGGGGTTTAAAAGGCACCAAATGTAGTGTTCCTAGTAATTAAAAAATTGACCCAAAATTTTGAATTATTATAATATAACTCGAATAACCATTAAATTAGGTCAATTTAACCCCTCTAATATATAGTCTCTAGTGGCACTGATGTTTGTTCAAGAGAGAATGACCAAATGAAACAGAGGAAGGGAAGCATTAGTGATGCTACAATCATAAAGGGATTGTTAGTGTATTAAACCAAACTTATTTTGCAAATTATATTTTGATTAGGATTTGATAATTATTATTAGTCAATTTCTAATTAGATTAGAATTTAGTAATGATTTGTTGAATTGGATTTGGATTCTTTTAGGAAAACAGATTTTGTGTGGGATTTGATTATCAAATCTTAATTGTTTTTTATTAAGTATCAGATCTATATAAAGGACCCATGGTTATTAGTTTTTGTGAGGTTCAGAAAAATAAGAAAAAGAGAGACTCGAAGAAAATATAATTATGAGAAATAGGAATTTCTTCCTACCATTTGTATTTTGAAGTGTATGGTCTTTTTCCTACCATATTATTTGTCTTCAAATAAATTATTTTGTTATTTTTCGTTGAGTGATTTTATACGTAGGATCTTTACATCCGACAGGGATGCTAAGTTCTTTTTCATATTTGGAAATGAATGAGATTTGGCATGTATGGACAAACATTTTAAAAAGTATTTTTGTACTTTTAAAAATATTTTTATAATTTTTAATATATTTTTTATTTCACATTTATTATTTAAAAAAAAACACGTTCCGAAACCTAATCCATACTAACCATCAATGCCTTACAAGTTTAGGGCAAACAGAAAGGGCTTTCATAGTTTGTGTTCTTTTCTGTTCTAATTTAGAAATCAGTTTTCACTCCTGTCCATCTGTTTACTATTTAATTTCGTTTGGAATGGAAGCATAAAAAAATAATTTCGGCACTGTTTTTGAATCGTGTGTCAGTTGTTTAAAGCGTGCGTATGCTGAAAACTACAAATAATAAATATGTTACATTTAAAGAATTTTGTAATTTAAAGGTTAAAACAAATAAGGTTTAGTCACCTCATCTCTTTGTCGTTTTGACTTATTATTAATTAATTATTATAACTTAGCAAATGATCAATATCTCTTTGGATCTAAAACGAAAAATGGACTAGTAATTGACGCCTCACGTTCTGGTAGTGGTCAATTTAGCTAATAAACTCAGCCAATTCGCTACTTTATTTCACCACTCTTGTATGGGTGTAACCTAAACCTACCACCTTGCTTCTATCCTTCTGATTGTTGAACACAAATTGGAAAAGATTGAAACCTAGCTCCATTACAGAAAAAAGGACTTTTTGTCCGCCAAATTTTTGCCAAGGTAAACTTTAAGCTCGTATAGTTGACTCTTTTTTCTCCATATATTTTCCCTACTAAACTTTTTTTCACACATTTTCTTGCTTAGCAACACATCTTGCTCTTGTAGGATCAACTCCTAACTCCTCCTCCCTTGATAATTTACACTGCCCAAACTTATTGTTCAGTGAAATTGCAAGTGTACAATATCAACAAATAATAAAGTGGTGAGTAGAGTATCGTTCCCACGAGAATTGTTTAAAACTAACCAATTACTTACCAATATGATTAATTCAACAACAAGCTAGCCAATTAAATTGTTTTATGGTAAATTAAAATAAAGAAGGAAAAATTAATAACAATTAATAAAAGCAACAAATAAGATGTTAGAGATTTCGATTTCACTTAATCAATCCTAATTAACTCTCTTGACTTGTCATTCAATTAAATTAAATTCCAAATTATGATGGTGAAATTTTCCTAATGTAAATTAATAGCCGACATCGGTCTAATAACCCTATTTAGATTAAAATCAACTCACACTTGGTCTAGGTGAATTTATATTTCTAAATGCATTAGGAACTATGAAAATTCCCGGATTCAATCTAAGTATCCACGACTTAGTTTTACTACCGAAACCACATAAACAACCTAGATTATTACGGTCTAAATTGAATTCACGGTTTAATATCACATGAGCACATGCATGTTATCTCCACACGGTATCAAACAAGCATCAAAAATCAATTAGGTGGTGATCAATTACCTAAAAGCATTAAGAAGATGATATTAAACTCATAATTGAAATATAGGTTGCATGAACAAGTCTTAAGAATTAATTATTCATGATTAAGATCCATCTAATCTCTAACAAAAGAATTTAGAACATAATGAAATTTAGACTAACAACAAAAATAAAGGTAGACATAATTAAAATTAAAATAAATTCTTAAAATTAAAGTACTTATATTTAATAAATATAAAAGCTCTAAAATACTTAATACTTGAAATTAAAACACAACTAGAAGTTCAAAACAAAACAAAAGAAGTAAAACTACTAAAATTAAAGACAAGAAAAGAAAGCTAAAATTGCTAAACTAACTAATTAAAGTAAGAAAAGACAAAAACCAAGGACTTGAAGTCAAACAAACAAAATTCTGCTTCCTTTTTGTTCTTCTGCACCCGTAGCTTCCAAAGAGAAACAAGACAACAATTTGCTGCTTTCAACTCAAGTCCAAGTTGGCGGCTGTGGTCTATATCTTTCCTAAAACAAACTAAAACAGAATAAAAACAAGAAAGGGACGGATGTGTGTAGTTCAGGAAACGAAAGACCAGTGACCGACTGGATTTGCTGAAGAAAACCGACACAGGAAATCAAGAAGAAAAGCTTACTAAAGAGTAGGAAGGACAGGAAGAAGAACAACAAGTGGCGGCTGAAATTCTGCATCGAAGTTGTTCTCTAAACTACTGAAGAAAAACAACACAAAAGAAATCGGGCGGTTGCTCTAGCTAACTACCGAAACAGAAACCAGAAAGAAAAAAAAAATTCTGCTAAATCTAAACTGAAGCTAAAGAAAAAGAAGAAAAGAATGAAGTGCTCATCTCTATCTTTCTCGGCTGTGTTGTTTATATAGAGAAGCCGATTTCCTAAACTCCAAATCCATCTTCAAATTGTAATCGGCTTTTTCTTTCTTGTTTCCAAATTCCAGCCGTATGTTGTTTCCAAATTGCAGCCCAGCTGAAGAAGTCTTTTCCTTTTTCCTCCTTTGTTTCCAAATTCCTCTGCAGCTCAGTTTCTTCTTGTTGTTTTCGGTTTCTAGTTCCTTCTTTCCCTCTATGTGCTGCTCGGCTTTCTGTTTCCTAATTTGTACTCAGCTTTGTTTCCTTCTTGCAGCTGTTGTCTTCTATTTCCAATTTGCAGCTGACTTCCTTTTCTCTTTTTGTTGAAGCATGCTTTTGTCTTCTTTGTTTCCAAATCGTTTCAGCTTACTTTGGTTTCCTAGTTCAGCTCGTATTCTACTTCCAAATTGTAGATGACTCTTGTCACGGTTTTGTCTTCTTAGTTGTAGCTAAAGGAGTCTTCTTGTTATGCTATTTCTTGAGCTTGTCCCATAGCTTCTTCTTTTCCTAATTGCTTTGGCTTTTGACAATAAAGTAGTCCCAAAATAATTAGTTAGTCCTTTGATCCTCAAATTAGAAGAAAATTCAAGATTATGCTCAAAAGTTCCAAAAATATTTGAAAACTTGGAAATCATAAAATCAAAGGATAATTTGGCCAAAATATGTGAAAACAAATCAAAACACAAGCCAATTTCTAACCATAATTAATAAAAATACCCTATATAAAATAGAATTATCACCTATCTACCAAATCCTTAACCATGAGTCGTTGGGGCTAGAGCACAAGTCATCAAAGGCGATCCTAGAAAATCAATTCTGAATCAAGAGCTGGAACATGCAATGATGCGATATGGGTGTTAGAAAAAATTTGTCTATCCAAAGGATTTCAGCAGCTTTATTTTTCAGAAGGTTTCAGAAGATGCGATATGGATGTTGCCAAAACCCAGGATCAGTAGCTTCAGCAAGCAGCCATCAAACAAAAAAAGTTTTAGAACCCATTTATGATACAAATTTAAAATTAATATAGCATCAAACAAAAATTTGATTCCTTGCTATGAAATCAAAGAAGCTGAACAATAGCTCCCAAAGGAGATGAAAATTCTCATCAAGAGAAAAACAGCACTCTACTCACAAAGAGAGAGAAAATTTTGGGAATATCTCTTTGGATCTCAAAGGTTAGTCAAAGTTAGGTGATAGAAAATGTCAAAGGACAAATATGGACTAGTAATTGATGCCTCACATTCTCGCGGTGGTCAATTTGGATAGTAAACTTAGCCAATTCGCTACTCTATTTCACCACTCTTGTATAGGTGTAGCCTATACCTACCTTTCAATTGGACTTTAGTAAAAAAAATTAGCCCCCGCGTGAGCGCCCCAGTAATAAGGGCGTGTTGTAAGTTTTGGATTGTAGTTTCGAAGTTTCGTGGTCGAACCTTCTCATACACCTGCTCTTAGGAATATTCGTGATTTATATCATCTGTGATTTACATCTCTCACCAATGTGGGACCGGCGAATGAGAGACCTTTCAATGTTAGAGTTCAACGTTTTTAATAAAAAAAATTATTACATTTATCCCCAATGTTTGAATTAATTATAAAATAAGCCTCCATAATTTTTGAAACAATTATTACGATAAAACTTTTTTTTTAATTTTCTTTTCAAAAAGACAACTTTATTTGATTTTGAGTAAATTTTCAAAATCAATTTGTGGTTAAGTGGTTTTTTTTTCAAAAAAATAATTTCATGCATTCAAGTTAGGGTTTTTTTTTTAATTATTAGAATAGAAAAATTATTATCAATTCATCTATCAATAAGTAAAATATGATAATTTTTTATCACCTAACTCATGTAATAATTAAAAGTATCAAATGAATCCAGCTAAAAGCTTTATGTCCTATATAAGTTTGTATGAGTTACTTATTTCAAAAATAAATTACATCTAATTAGTTGTGTCTTTTTTGTCATAACTAGCCCAAAAAAAAAAAAAAGTACATGACATCACGAATTATTTTGAACAAAATTCCAAATTCTATTTTAAAATACATTTTGTAATTTAAAGTAAATTTATATGTCATTTTCTAAAATCTCTATTCTAATTTAAAATCATACGAATCATCTGTCACGCCAAATAAACCAAACAAGTAATATAATAATCTTTCATGCCAAACTGATTGTGAGCGTGCCTTTGTGGTGGAGACTAAGGCTGTGTTTGATTTGTGTTTTTATTTATGAAATATTAAATTTTTGTAATATTAAAATAAAATAATTAAAAAACTTTTTATTTTAAAATTTAAAATTTAAATTCTCACCAAAATTCTTCTCACATTATTTCAAAAAAAATTTCCCTTCCATCTACTTTTTTAATTTATCATTTCTTACAAAAAATTTCTATCAAAATTTTCACTCACTCTAATACAAAATTTTGAAATACAACTCAATCCGAACAAAAAATGGATTTAAAGCACGTGTTTTATGATGTTAAGTCAACTTATTTAGCATATTTTACACCAAAATTATTGAACACCAACACTAAAATACACACATGGAGCCAAAAGTCAGTAATGAATATTCAAAGAAAACATTCAACACATTTCCTTATCTCTTCTCAAAATAACACATGTATAAAAATACAAATAAGGTAAAATACCATTTTCAAGAGTTGATATCAAATAATAACAATTTTAAAACGTAATTCCTAAGTAACCAATATAATCTTTTTTCTTTATGGGTGCTTCCAATCAGCCCATGGAATGGTGCGCCAGTCAAAGATGGCTTCCCTTATTTGTTTCCTTTCGTTGCACTTCTTCCATAAATTTGTAATGCTCATTAAAATAAGTAGTATTATTAAAGTAGACCAAGTAAGAAATGATAAAATTAAAAAACAAACATTGACAGTGACCAATTTTTGGATTGGTCTGAAATTTTAAATAGGTGTAGTTAAAAATTTAAATTATTTTCCAAGTGGATTTGTCATTTTTAACGCTGCGCATTTTCCTTCGAATTTTTTTTCATTTTTAAATTAATAGAATTATCGCTTCATCTCTTTTTCAGGTCAGATTCTTCCGGTTAAGTTAAGCAGTGAGCAGTACAATCACTAAAGGAGTTTCGAAAGGAATTTTCTTCTTTCGTTTTCTCTTCCACTACGGTGGAGAGCTTGCCCAAACCTTTGAAATTTTATCAATTTATTGCAAATTTTTGAAGAGTTTCGAGGTCAGAAAAACTTTCATATTTAAAGCATCTTTGGTACAAATTCCGGTTTCTGAATTTGGGGTAATATCAACCTTTACTTATCAACAAATAATTTTCCTAAATTTTGTTATACCCGTTTTGGTGAAGTTGCTCTGAAATTCAGTTTTGTTTTTTGTTTTTTTGCGTAAAAGCGAGCATCACATTCGTTCCCAGTACGACAGCTCAGAGAATACATGACAATGCAACATAACCTGCATACAAAAAATCACTGTAGATTGTAGGATTAAAGCACGTGTTTGATGTCAAGTCAACTCTCATTTTTTCCACCAGAATTATTGAACACCTACACTAAAATAGTCACGGGAGGCGAAAAGTCATGAATGAATATGAGGCCATCTCTTCGCCAGCAACACATAAAATGAAGTGAAGATTTAGATGCCAATCTTCAGCAGTTAATGTTAAATGCCAGACATCATCTCCCTTGGTTCTTTCTTCTTGCATCTTCTTCATGGAGGTCCCCTACAGTAAGCTAGTTCTGATTCTTTCCATATTCTTGATTGCTCTAAACTATTACCTCCAGCAGAAGAAGAAAAGGCTGCTGCCTCCAAGCCCACCAGCTCTTCCAATTTTAGGCCATCTTTATCTCCTGAAAACTGCCCCTCACCTTGCCTTTCAAAAGCTCTGCATCAAGTATGGCCCTTTGATTTCCCTACGTTTCGGAGTTTGTCCTATCCTCCTTGTTTCCTCTCCATCCCTCGCAGAGGAATGCTTCACCAAGACTAACGATATTGTTTTCGCAAACCGGCCAGAATCCATTTCTAGTAAATACCTTGGCTACAACAATACCGCCCTTATAGTTTCCCCTTATGGGGATCACTGGCGTAATCTCCGCCGTGTCACCACAATTCATGTTTTTTCTTCCATCAGTCTCCATCGTTTCTCCTCCATCTGGACAGAGGAAATTCGTTTCATGATCCACAAACTATTTTCAGGTAGTTCTGAGGACAGGAACAGCTGGAAAGTCATAGACATGAATTCTTTGTTCCGGGAGTTGGTATTCAATGTTGTAATGAAGATGGTTGCTGGAAAAAGATGGCCATCTAATCAGCCAACTGGCCCATTTACACCGCGCTCGGTCACAAATATGTGTGATTATATTCCACTTTTGAGGTGGATTGGATATGGAGGGCTGGAGAAGAGCGTGATTAGTTTACATGAGAAAAGGAACGGGTTTGTTCAGGATCTGATTGATGAAACTCGACACAAGGAAGGTGGGGGTGATTTAGCTTCCACAGGGAAAGGAACAATTATTCAAGCTTTATTGTCTCTACAAGATGCTGAACCTGAATATTACACTGATGATATTCTTAAAGGAATTATACTAGTAAGCTTCTTACTATGTCTCTTTCGCTAATTCAATCTGATATCGGTACTGTTTATTTCTGTATTCAAGATGCATATCATCAACTTATACATGAAGCAGCACACACAACATCCCGCCTTCTTTAAGGCATGAAGTCAATCCATTTCACAATGTAACTTAGTGAATCATGATTAACACTTCAGTAAAATGGACATTTAATTTCGAACTTTTTCATTTTCAGATACAGTATTCAATGGCTATGATAGAACTGAAAGAAGTTTATATTCCAACCTTGATTTTGAGTTTTTGACTAAACCATGCTTGTGTGTGTAGACTTTGTTTTCGGCCGGAACACATACTTCAGCTCAGACAATGGAATGGGCAATGTCTTACATGTTAAATCACCCTGAGATACTGCAAAAAGCAAAGAATGAACTGGGCAACAATATTACACCAGGGCATTTTATAGAGGATACAGATCTCTCCAAATTACCTTACCTACGTTGCGTAATCAATGAAACACTTCGAATTTTTCCACCTGCACCAACTCTTGTGCCTCATTATTCATCTGAGGATTGCACCATAGGAGGCTACAGAGTCCCTAAAGGTACAACTTTGCTCGTAAATGCCTGGGCCATCCATAGGGATCCTGCCGTTTGGGAAGAACCCAACAAATTTATTCCAGAAAGATTTGAAGGAATTGATGAAGGGGGATCTAATGAAGGGTCCAAATTCATTCCATTTGGAAAAGGACGGAGGGCTTGTCCAGGAGCTGCCATGGCAATGAGAGTTGTTGGGTTGTCATTGGGCACCTTGATTCAATGCTTTGACTGGAAAAGAATGGGACCTGAAATGGTGGATTTGGAAGAAGGATCTGGTGCAACTTTGGGCAAAGCCAAGCCTTTGCAGGCATTATACAAGCCTCGTGAGTCAATGATCAACTTTATTCCTCAGCTTTGAGCTATTCATGCTGTAATTTGGTTATTAAACAGTCGCTCAGTAGTACATTACAGAAGAACAGTTTAAAGTTGATCTTTAATTGTAATCCACTAGAGTCGATCATGAAGGTTTTTTTGGGAGGTTGTGCAGAATAACAAAAATTTCATGTCCAGGTATAAGTTTGGCATTCTTAGCCGTAACTTGGAATCAATTTTCCCCTGAGCTTATACAGAACTTTTGAATGAGACTTAGAGGCCGAGAGAGATTGATGATGGGCCTGGAGATGGAAATAATAGTAATGCTTCAAAACTATCATTAAATTCAAGGAATGTTAGCTTATGTTGCAGATTTGGACGAAAAATGCTTCTTGGTCAAGTGAACATTATCATTAGTACTTGTCATAGCTCGCTTTCTTTTATATCTGTTATCTCACCATTTATTTTCCTTTTTAATTCAGCATAACTACTTGATTTACTACCGCAATTTCTAGTAACCTGTTGAGTTTTTAAATTTAGTTGTAACTTTGAGAATGAATATAACAGAAATAAGGCAGGAAAGAATAAAAATATTTGCTACTTAAAAATCTTGAATTTCATTGAACTGTATTGATATTTAAATACAAAAAAAAAAAAAAAATCAACAACTAGAACTTAGAATTAACTACATGACACATGATTCCATGATAAACAAACTTATAAAAGTCAGTAACTAAATCAATAAACAATTAATAATACTGAAATGGATAAAAACATGAAAAACATTTAGCAAAATTGTTTGACCAATTCTTGCAGTAGTTGAGGCAATTCTTCAACACTCCTCCTTACCTGAGTTGTTGCAAATTCCAAGTCTCTCTAAGAAATTCAAACTTGCTCATTGGCAAAGTTTTGGTGAACATATATGCTAGTTGAAGATCAGTCTTGCAATATTTCAATCGAATAGATCATTCTTTCTGCACATCTTTAAGAAAGAATAATTTGATATTGAAATGTTTAGTTTTCCCGTGAAAAACAGGATTAATATATGCAAACTTTGAAATATTTTCTGCCATCTTGGAAAGGTGGGCGATTAGGCTGTTAGCTTCCACGCAATCAATGCAGTGATAGCTTCTCAGAATATTTGACTTCTTGACTTTGACCAACTGTTAATTCCACTTCAGAGAAAATTTGTTTTCTTCGTTGACTTCCTCTCTTCTTATGTAAAATGTATCTATACGCATAAGATCACATTCTCTGTTTGTGGAAAGAAAAATCCATTACTTGCAAAAAAAATTTATATCAATCAAAGAGATTTTTAGTCAAAGTGTCTGTACATTTGATTCTTTTAATTCTTTCAAATTTCGTGAGGAATAGAGAGAAACATAGTGAACTAAGGGTGGGTGAATTGGAGTTGGGAAAAATAGAAATCAAGGACATTGGAAGTGGCCTAAAGGATGTTGGCTAGGTGCTCTTCTACATTGTTGTCGCCAAGGCAGTGACTGAGGAGTGAATCACCAGCACACTTCCAAGTTTGTCATTTTCCGTCAATGAGCACACAGATTGGACTTGCCATGTATTTTCACGAGAAAAGATAAGCCAAGAAACCAACCCATTAGGCTTGTAGGCCTTTCTGTTGAGAAGCCAATTGAAGCTAAGTCTACTAGCTGTTCCCCTAAGCAGAATATTTGTTTACCGCATTCTGCAACCACAGCACAGATTGCATTCATTGAAGGTAGTTGCAGAGAGAACAAGGATGAGTTTTGGGTGAAAAATAAGAGCTTGAAGAGGTTTGCTGAGCATGGTCCATTTGGAGATGAAGAAGATGATGAAATTTGCATGAATAGAGCTAAGAGGAAAAGGGGAAATGAGAAGTCAGTTGATTTTTCAGAGAAAGAGAAGAAACTGGGGAGCGGGAACTTTTGGTTGCAACAATCGCCTTTTGATGTGCCTTGATCTGTTCCACTGATAACGAGCCTTGGTCCATCACAAGTTCCTTTTAGTCTTTCGTGTTCAGGAGAGGAGGAGAAAGTGTGTTTTGTCCCCAGGGATGTGACATGTCTGCCTTTGCCTTTGTCAAACAATCACTGGGTGGAATCGGTTATGAGTTATGACTCAAATTACTAACTTAGGTGACAAAAACGTAGAGACTGGTCAAGGTCAAGTGAAGGAGGCTTCTGGATCAAACACTTCATCATAGACTCATGGCTTAGCTCTTAGGGTGACTGAAAATCCCTCAGAGCATGGAACAGACATTAGTTCTCAAAGGCCTAATCCAACTGAGAGTGCTGAGGTTGTCCTGGCCATAATGATGATGACAATCAAAGGAAACAAGATGGTTTTAAACTTGTTAGCTTACTTGTAGCTTGTGTGGAAGCAGTCACCTCAAAGAACATTTCGGCCATTAATCATTTTGTAGCTAGATTAGGAGAGCTTGCATCTCCAAGATGATCTCCTATGAGCTACTGCCTACTTCACTGAGGCTTTATCTTTGCGAGTTGCAAGGTTTTGGCCTCATATAATTCATATTTCAACCCCTTGAGAGCTTGATCGTGTTGATGATGATGGTGGTACTTCATTGAGAGCTTTTGAAGGAAAAGACGGTTAATCATTGTAGGTTCGGAGAAGAAATTGTTGGAAAAAGTTATCTTTCTTTCTATTCAACCATACATCAAGGGATATCACAATTTACCAAATCTATTCTAAGTGATATATATTACATATTACGGGAATTAAGTAATATCACTAATTAATTATGATTCTCAAAGATCATGGCTATCTAAATATTGAGTATTTGAGAGTTGATAAAACTCCCATGCTGACACTCCCTCTCAAGTTGGGTCGTAGATGTCTATCATTCCCAATTGGTGATCGCTGCATGAAACATCCTTCCACAGACAGGCTTTGTGAGCATGTTTGCAAGTTGATTATCAGATTTGATGAATGGAAATCTAATAATCTTCTAGTCCAGCTTCTCTTTGATAAAGTGATGATCAACCTCAACATGCTTGGTGCGATCATGTTGTACTAGATTTTGCACTATTTGAAATGCCACTTTGTTATCTTAGTGTAAGCTTATGGCCTCCGAACACTCAATTCCAAGATCCTTCAAAACTCTTTTTATCCATATGAGCTCGCATAGACCCTGTGCCATACGTCGAAACTCTGCTTCTGCATTGCACTTGATCTAGTGACGATCTTCTGTTTCTTAATCGTCCATATAACAAGATTGCCTTCCACAAATGTGAAATAACCTAAGGTAGACTTCTTGGTCTACTGATCTCCTGCCCAATCGGCATCAGTGTACCTTTCAATGGTGGGTGCTTCATTCCTTGAGTACAATAAACCCTTTCCTAGAGCACTTTTCAAATTTCTCAAGATTCTATAAACTGCATCCATTTGTTCTCCATTCGGTACATGCATAAATTGACTTACCACGCTCACCGCATAGGCAATATTGGGCCTAGTGTGAGAGAGATAAATCAACTTATCCATTAGTCGTTGATAACGACCTTTATCAACTGGTTTGTGGTCTGAAGACAACCTTAGTTGGTGGTTCATCTTCATTGGTGTTTCCATCGGTTTGCAAGATATCATCCCAGTTTCTATGAGTAAATCCAACACATACTTTCTTTGAGACAGGGATATTCTGTGTCTCAACCTTGATACTTCAATACCTAGAAAATATCGCAATTTTCCTAGGTCCTTCATTTCGAACTTGGTGGACAAATACCTTTGGAGAGTTTCCATTTCTTCAGGATCATTACTCGTTAAGATCTTGTCGTCCATATACACAATCAATGCCGTCACATTTCTTCCCTTATGCTTGATGAATATGGTATAGTTAGAGTTACTCTGCCTGTAGCAAACTGTTCTCATTTCTGTAGTTAACATTCTAAACTAGGCACTGGGGGACTGTTTTAACCCATACAATGACTTTTTTAATTTGTATAGTTTGCTCTCATGCATATGTCCTTGTTTAATACCTGGAGGAAGTTCTATATACACTTCTTCTTTCAAGTCACCATTTAGAAATGCATTTTTCATGTCGAACTGTCTCAAAGGCCAGTCTTGATTCGCTGCAATAGGTATGAGTACATGAAGTGTATTAAGTTTGGCTACCAGTGTGAAAGTCTCTTGATAGTCCACTCCATATCTCTGTGCATATCCCTTCATTATGAGCCTCACCTTGTATCTGTCAATACTACCATCAGCTTTCACCTTCACGTCATACACCCATTTGCACCCAATAGTCTTTTTCCTTTCGGGCAGCGGAACTAGTTTCTAGGTTGAATTTTTTTTTCAGGGTCTCCATCTCTTCATCATTGCCTTTCTCCACCTTGGGTCTATTAATGAGTCCTGTACACTACTAGGAATATATACTTTGGACAATTGATCAACCATTAGAGCATATGGATCAGACAACCTACTATTGGATATGTAATTGTTTATTGGATATTTGACACTAGCATTAAGATCGGGCTCATAGAGTTTTTCGGGATACCTTTATTTGATCGATGTGGATACAGTGAAGAGGGTTCATTTGGCATGGTGCAAAGTACGACACTCTCCTAGACATCCTACAGAATTTCTTCGGCTGATGGTGTTAATACGAGTTCTTCTACGGTGATTGTGTCACTTTGTGCCTCCTCATCATTCTCGGATTCATGCGGCACACTTTCTGCTTCCCTAACTTGCTCAGTTTGATGCGGTGGTAGTGACATAGTGGGTCGAGTGTCAATTCTTAATCTTGCTTCAAGATCTTCCAATTCTTCGAATTCGACCCCACCCATCAACCTTCCATTGGCTCCTTGAGCAGCTTCACCATCTTTACTTGAGTTCTCCCCTTGAAGATGGGAGGTCAAATCTCTCTGTCTGTAGTACGGCTCTGTCTCGTGGAAAGACACATCTAAGGTAACATGCAACTTCTTAGCTTGAGGATCATAGCACCAGTATCCCTTTTGGAAGTCTGAATATCCGATAAAGACACATCGTTTCGCACATGGATCCAATTTACCACGTAAGACTTTCAGAATATGAACATATACCATACACCTAAACACTCTGGGTTCAAGATTGGGTAGATGGGAAATAGCGCACAAGGACTGTAGTTTGTCTTGTGGGGTTTGAAAGTTAATAACTCTTAAGGGGACCCAGTTGATAAGGTAGACCGCAGACTTTACAACCTCACCCCAGTAAAACCGTGGCATATCCATCCCAAAGAGGGACACTCGCACCACTTCCATAATCTGCCTATTCTTCCTTTCAACAAACTCGTTCTGTTCCAGTGTATACATACATGAAGTATGGTGTCGAATGCCCAACTAATTAAGGTACTCTCCAAATGAAGCATTTATGAATTCCATGGCATTATCAAACTGCCATACTCGAATTTGTTTCTAATATTGTGTGAGTACCATGTTATAGAAATCCTTGAAAGCCAGGTATGCATCACTCTTTTTATGGAGTAAGGACACCCATGTAATTCGGGTACACTCGTTGATGAAAGTAACAAAATAACGAACCTTAGAAAGAGATGGAACCTTTGCGGGCCCCTAGATATCAGAGCGTATAACATAAAACGGTTTTGAGTATTTATTCAAATTTGGTAAATAAGGCACTCGATGGTGTTTGCCAGTTCATAAACATCATAACCGAACCCAGAAACATCTAAATTGGAAAACAAACTAGGGCGTAGTTTCTTTAGATAACCAAAAGAAATGTGTCCTAATCTTCTATGCCACAACCATACATTCGCTCGAGCTTTATCTACCTCACTCGTATGAAGAACTTGGCTAAATTTATTTGCTCCACCCGCAGTCAGTTCCAAGTAGTAAAGCTTGTTTCGTTTAACACCTTAACCAAGAGTTCTCCGAATCAAGATGTCCTGGAAAACACAAAATGAAGGCCAAAAGGTGATAGTACATTTAAGAGAGGATGTAATCTGGCTCACAAAAAGAAGATTATACGCTAATGATAGTACAACCAAAACAGTATCAAGTGTTATGGAATCAGATAATATAACATATCCTTCTCCCGTGATAGAGGACATGCTTCCATTTGCGATGGATATGACAGATTGTGAAGGTCGGTGAACAAATTCTAAATTTTTTTCATCTTTGGTTATGTGGTCAGATACCCCAGTATCCCAAGTATCATTCTTAGTAGTGACAGAAAGTACATAAACCTTATTCAAAATACCTAGTTGGACCACGTTCGCTGTCGGTGGTAGCTTCTTTTTATTCGTTGATTGAGGATCCTCCTGCACTGATACCGCTACTTGTGCCTTTATGTTTTTCTTGGTTTCTTGGAGAAATCCCACCAATCTAGATACCCAATAATTTCATAGCACCATTGTTTTGAGTGTCCCGTTTCACCACAGTGGCTACAGACAAAATTGTTGGTTTTGCCCGTTTGTGAGTTGTTTCGCCCCTTTGTTGAATTCGTCGCCGCTCCTTGCGAGTTTCGATGGGCTACCATGGCTGTGCTATCAGGAACTGGTTTAGTGCCCCTCATGATGTGCCTCTGTTGTTTTCTCTTCGTATGTATGCGTATGTGCTCTCCAGGTCCAGTTTTGGATCCTTCCGTAAAATCTCACCCCAAATATGATCGTAGATCTAATCAAGTCCGCCAAGTAATATGTCGACACACAGGCGCGCCATCATGGAGTGTTGTTGAACAACTTCTTCTACAGATATTTCTGGCATAACCGCGTGATGATCGATCTCTTGAAAAATTCTAATGAGTTCATTATAGTAAGTAGAAAGAGCTCTACCATCCTATGTGGTAGTGAAAGACTTTCGATTCAATTCAAATAGGCGAGTCTCGTCCGAACCGTCGTAAAAGGTTTTCGCAACAGCCTCCCATATCTCCTTGGTCGTGGCGAGTCGAATAAATCTCTGCATCAAATGGGGACTCATCAAATCAGAGAGCCAGCTCTTCACTTGTTGTTTTCAGTAATCCACATCGGGTAGTTCGGATCGGTGGGGGTTGGTTTCACCATTTCGTTAGTGAGATCTCCGCTCTTGCTTCGGGCTCCGATACGTAATTCCATCAATTGTGACCATAATGGAAAATTCGTTTCGTCAAGAATGATACTATTTGGGAATACAGAGTTATCTTGTTGGACAATTATCTGTGATGGATACGAGATGGATGGAGTGACCGAAATGATTTGGTCTGCCATGTTAGTTTGGTTTAAGAGACCGCTCTAATACCTATAGGTTTGGAGAAGAAATTGTTGAGAAAAAGTTATCTTTCTTTCTATTCAACGATACATCATATATACATGAGGGATTCCAAAATTTACCAAATCTATTCTAAGCTATATATATTACATATTACGGGAATCAAGTAATATCACTAATTGATTGTGATTCTCAAAGATCATGGCTATCTAAATATTGAGTATTTAAAAGTTAATAAAACTCCCATGCCGACAATTATAGATTTCGACAATAAGCAGGGGCTTCAATGGCCTATTATATTTCAGAGTTTGGCTTCTAGGACCAATCCTCCCAGCCATGTAAGAGCTACCAGTATAGGTGAATCGAAGCAAGAATTGATTGAAACAAGCAACAGGCTAGTTGGATTTGCCGAGATACTGTCAATCTACCTTTTGAGTTCCATCCTGTCGTTGATAGGTTGGAAGATGTTAGGTTTTGGATGCTTTATGTAAAGGAGAAAGTGTGGCTGGGAACTGTATCTCTCAGTCATATAATATGCTTTACGATAGTACAGGTGAAGTGCCGAGAGATTTTTTGGGACTCATTCGTAGCACACATACTACAATTGTTACATATGCATTAAAATCAACAATTAACTCTCTTAATGTAGTAGCTTTTATGAATTTTATCTTAATTCAACTAATTTGCCAAATAAAAGAATTCAAATAATTTAAAATTTTAATATAATAAATTTAATTTTACATAATTATAATTTCAATTCAATTCTAATTTTAAGGTACCAAACAAAACCTAAATGTAATTAGTAAATTGTTGCTTTTAATTTTGTCGTTAATTTAGTAGTAACTTTTTGAAATGAAAATATGAATTAATTGGAGAAAATAAAGATCATGGAAACAATTTAGATAGCCTTGGATAAAAAAAAAAAAGTAATCATACTAATAATAAATACTCTCTCTGCTTCAAAAAAATCTAATTTAGTATAATTATTTTTAATTCAAATGTTTAATTTAGTATAGTTTGTGAGGATTTGGTTTTTTTTTTTTTTTTTGGCAACCTGCTTATGATTTAGGTAGAGATAAAACTTAAATGCTTAATCGACCTATATGGATTAGTCTAAATTTTACCGTGATTAACCTAGAAACTTGCAATTATTTTAGATTAATCATATGAGTTATATTATTTATATATTTGGATTAAATTTATACTTTTTATAAGTTTTGAGGAGTGGGATATAAGTTCACATTTTAGTATCTTAAAATTAGGATTAAGGAATTGTAGATTTTAAGGGCTCTGGGGTGTATTAATAATAAAAAAAAAACTATGTTTTAAAAAAAGGGGAAAAAATCAGGGACTAGACATAAGGTGACTCAATACTCAACTTTATATAAAAGGGTTAAAAAAAACAGAATGAAAAATCGAGCGAGACTCAAAAACAAAACAAAAAAACAAAGAGAGAGCGTGTATAGACAAACATTTTAAAAGTTATTTTTGTACTTTTAAAAATATTTTTATAGTTTTTAATATATTTTTTTTATTTCACATCTATTATTTAAAAAAAATATATCAAAACAAGTTCTGAAACCTAATCATACTAACCATCAATGCCTTACAGGTCTAGGGCAAACAGAAAGGGCTTTCATAGTTTGTGTTCTTTTGTATTCTAATTTAGAAATCGGTTTTCACTCCCGTCCATCTGTTTGTTATTTAATTTCGTTTGGAATGGAAGCATAAAAAAATAAAAAAAATAAAAAAATCGGCACTGCTTTTGAATCGTGTGTTGGTTGTTTAAAACGTGCATATGCTGAAAACTACAAGTAACAAACATGTTACATTTATTGAATTTTGTAATTTAAAGGTTGAAACAAATAAGGTTTAGTCACCTCATCTCTTCGTCGTTTTGATTTATTATTAATTAATTATTATAATTTAGAAAATGATCAATATCTCTTTGGATCTAAAAGGTCAGTCAAATTCAAGTTACAGAAAATGTCAAAAGACGAATAATGGACTAGTAATTGATGCCTCACGTTCTGGTGGTGGTCAATTTAGATGGTAATCTTAGGGTTTGTTTGGAGTGTGATGTAATTGTATTGGAATGTGTGAAAATTTTGGTGAGTATTTTTTTATAAAAAAAATATTTTGGAGGGAAATTTTTTTTAATTATATGGGAGGAATTTGAGTGGAAAAATTTAAATTTTAAATTTTGAAATAAAAATATATTTGGATAGTTTATTTTTGTTTGAAAATTTACTTATTTACAAATGAGGAAGGTCTGTCCAAACAAACCCTTAGCCAATTTTCTCCACCATTGTATGCGTGCAAACTAAGCCTACCTTTCAATTGGACTTTAATAAAAAAAAAAAAATTATTACATTTATCCCCAATGTTTGAATTAATTATAAAATAAGCCTTCATAATTTTTGAAACAATTATTACGATAACACTTTTTTTTTTAATTTTCTTTTCAAAAAGACAACTTTATTTGATTTTGTATAAATTTTCAAAATCAATTTGTTGTTAAGTGGTTTCTTTTTCTTCCAAAAAGATGATTTCATGCATTCACGTTAGGTTTTTTTTATTATTAGAATAAAAAAAATTATTATCAATTCACCTCCGAATAAGTAGAATATGATAATTTTTTGTCATCTAACTCATGTAATAATTAAAAGTATCGACTATATGTCCTATATGAGTTTGTATGAGTTATTTATTTCAAAAATAAATTACATCTAATTAATTGTGTCTTTTTGGTCATAACTAAAAAAAAAAAGTGCATGATATCATGAATTATTTTAGAGAAAATTCCAAATTCTAATTTAAAATACATTTTGTAATTTAAAGTAAATTTATATGTCAGTTTTTGAAATTTCTTTTCTAATTTAAAATCATATGTATCATCTGTCACGCCTAATTAACCCAAACAAGTAATATACATCATATTTCACGCCAGACTAAAATAATTGTGAGTGTACCTTTGTGGTGGAGAATATAAGGATTTAAAGCACGTGTTTTATGATGTTAAGGCAATTTATTCCTCATGTACCTTTGTTTGGATTGTGTTTTATTTGAAAAAAGTTATATTGGAATGTGTGAAAATTTTGATGGGTTTTTTTTTAATAAAAAAAGTATTTTAGAGGGAAAAATAGGGAAAACTTTTTTTTAATATTATGTGAGATCAATTTGAGTAAGAAAATTTAAATTTTAAATTTTGAAATAAAAATATATTTTGATATTTTATTTTTGTTTAAAAAAAGTTAATTTTTTTTTGTAAATAAAAACCTTGTACAAACAAAGAAAACTTTCAAAAGTCATTAATCAATGAATAAAGAAAACTTTCAAGACATTTCCTTTTCTCTTCTGAAATGACACATGCACCCTTCGTCCAAAAAAAGTAAAAGATTCATTTTATTGTCTAAAAAGGAGTTTAATTATAAATCAAATTATTAAAATATCTTTATTAATAATAATTATGTATAATCAAAATTAAAAAATAAAGATAAAAATATAAAATTATGCATTTAATGGTGTATTTAAATGAGTAATACCTAATAATTAATAAAAGGTTATAATTTAATTAAAATAAATTCTTTTTTTAGAACGAAAAATATATAAAAATAAAAATAAAGTAAAGATATCATTTTCAAGAGTTAATATCAAATAACAATTTTAAATCGTAATGCATACGTAACTATATAATCTTTTTCTCTTCTATTCTAATTTTTTTTTTCTAGCGTATAATATAAATAGGTCTTCCAATCAGCCGATGGAATGATGCACTTGTCAAAGATGGCTTCCCTTCTTTGTTGCACTTCTTCGATAAATTTATAAAACTCATTAAAATAAGTAATATTATTAAATTAGACTAAGTAAGAAATGATAAAATTTAAAAACAAACATTGAAAGTGACGAATTTTTTGATTGGTCTGAAATTTTAAATAGGTGTAGTTAAAAATATAAATTATTTAAAAAATAAATGTATTCGTTCGATAATGAATATTTTACGAGATTAATTTGGATTAGTTTCTATTATTTATAAATTATATATTAAAATATATTTTTATTTTTTTAAAATAATTTTTTAATATTTTAAAAATACTTAACTTTTATTTCGTAATATTTTAAAGATCAATTTTTACGGCATCTTAAGCCAGCTGTCTACTCTGCCCTTTGGCGTTTCCAAGTGGATTTATCATTTTCAATGCTGCACATTTTCCTTCGATTTTTTTAAAATTGTATTTTAAATTAATGAAATTATCGCTTCATCTCTTTTTCAGGGGAAATTTGCAAAAATAGCAGTTTTTGGAGGAACATTTACAAAAATAGTAAGTCAAAAAAAACTTTTGCAAATATAGTAGGTCAACAGTATTTGATCAGGTGAAAAGACTCAAATGACCTTCTTCTTCACTTTATCATTTCACTTCACTCTACCGCTGTTGTTCAAATTTCTTTATTCTTATTCATCCTTCATCGATTTAATATCCTATTCCACACAATTTTGCATTAATAGTAGAGGAAAAAATCCAATTCTTAAGCATGTAGAAATGCAGAGGAGCGGTATAGAATTAAGGTATGAAAAGGCAAATTAATTATCAAAAGACCTAATTTCATGATGAAAGAATTCATGGGCAATCTTTTTGTAGATGAATTGGTACTTCCCCAAATCAAGAATGTAAAGAAAAATTGGGTTGGAAGAGAAATGACGAGAAAATGATCAAGTGCATGTCGAGCACATAAATTATCTATGTTCGACGTATTTTCTACATATTTTTCGACATTGTTTCGGCATTTTTTTGGCGTGTATTCACATTTATTTGACATTAAATATGTCAACATCCATGTCGATGTCGACAAAAATTCACCTTGTCTTCATTCAACGGACCATTCTTAGCAAAAATTTTAACAATGGTGGTTCCCTCTTTTTTAGAGCCATAGATCAACAGAAAACCATGGGAAGGGTGGGAAGATGAAAGCTAGAAGAACACGCTACTCCACCCCATGAAGCTTTGGGTGAGCTACGGAAAAACCATGAAAAATTCAACGAAAAATTCAGAGCAGCAGCAATCCAACACGAATAACTTCAGAGAACCACAGGGAGATGAAATTGATCAATTTCAAGTCAATGAAAAAATTAGTGCAACGCAAATCGGCCCAGACTTCTTATCGACTCGAACTTCGGGAAATCCAAGGTTTGAGCAAAAAATAGTTGCAGAAAATCCAATTAATTGGTGAAATTCAAGATGCCAGTACCAAAAGAGGATTAGCAAGAATCAGGAAGAAATAATGATTCGAATTTGTCGACGTCGACATATTTAATGTCGAATAAATGTGAGTACACGTCGAAAAAATGTCCAAAAAAATGTCGAAAATACGTTGAAAACATGGATAATTTAGGTGTTCGACATGTACTTGATCATTTTCTCGTCACTTCTCTTCCAACCCAATTTTTCTTTACGTTCTTAATATGAGGAAATGCCAATTCATCTGTAAAAAGATTGCCCATGAATTCCTTCATCATGAAATTAGGTCTATTGGTGATTAATTTGCCTTTTCATTCATCTGCACCTCTACGTGCTCAAGAATTGAATTTTTTTTCCTTTGCTATTGAAGCAAACGATTATAGATTGTGTGAAATATGATGTTAAATCGATGAAGGATGAAGAAGAATAAGGAAATTTGAACAGCAACGGTAGAGTGAAGTGAAACGATAAAGTGAAGAAAAAGGTCATTTGAGTCTTTTCATCTGGTCATATACCGTTAACCTGCTATATTTGCAAAGGTTTTTTAGACCTACTATTTTTGCAAATTTCCCAAATATATATATAAAATATTCCATGCATTCGGTGCACCATATAAAATTATGCACTTAAATATAATTAGGGAAACATCCTGTAAATTGGAAGGGACAGCCCATAGACATGAGAGCAAAAAAAAGAAATTTTATGATTGACATGTTGTATTATATACAAGGATACAACATATGTATGCCATATTTTTTCTTACTTAAAATTAAGAGTTAATATCATTTGCCACCCTCAAGGTTTCGGACTTTATCAAATTGAATCTTGTAGTTTGAAAAATAACAATCGCCCCCCTTGACTGACAGTCAACTTAAGTTACTTAACTGAAATTGGCAAAAAGACGAAAAAAACCCTAAAAAAATATGAGTTTAAGAAACAAAGTAGAGTAAAAAATAAAATTCTTCACAAGTGCAACACAAGTTTTGCACACGTTCTCAAAACCATGCTATTTTTTCATCTTTTTTGCACAAGTTCTGCACATGTTTAGAGGATTTTTTTCGTCTTTTTTCAATTTTAATTAAGTAATTTGGGTTGACTGTTAGTCAAGAGGGCCGATTGTTATTTTTCAAACCACAAAATTCGATTTGATAAAAGCCAAAATTTCAAAGGAAGTAAATGATATTAACTCTAAAATTAATTACACATGTTTATTATCCACTCTTTAGAATAGAAATGTACATCCCTAATTATTAAATTTGTTTCCATGGATTAATTCTTGAGTTAGTATCTAATCTAATCAAGTAGCTTTTGACTTTTGTATCGACGCAATCATCAAGTTTTGAGATAATTAGATAAAAATTGACAAGCTAATAATAAATGCAAAAGAAAAAAAACCCAACATTATTTTGTTTTATTTGAATAGATAATCTTGAAATAAATGTTTATTGGGTATCATTTATCAATAAGGAAGTTAGTTAGTGGTTACCTCCTCATCGTATGAATTAAAAAAACTTCACTTTTTTTAGGTAGAATATATTTCATACACATGTTACATTATTATTTTTAGTACAAAAAAATAATTATATAATTTTTTATATGTACATAAGTTGTTCTTTAGATTATAAAATGTTTTCTTTAATCACCTCTCACTAATATGCATTTTTTTTTATAGTGAATTGAGAATAAATTCAAATACAGTATTTCATCTAAACAAGTGGTTTTACAAAACAAATGAACATTTACACGTTTCTTAATTGCCATTTTCAAAACCCTAGTTTTGTTTTAAATGTGTTAGATATGGCTCATTCTTCACATTCAGTCGACGACGTATTGTCCTCGGATGATCATAGGGTCCCGCTCCCCAGTGAGCAGGCGGGGGTCCAAGGGGCAACGCTCCCCCGCCTGTAGAGGCTTTGTATGACTTTAGGTTTCGAATTTCCTTTGTAGTTTAAGTTTGGGCCCATAAATAGCTATTGTGGCATAGGATTTCTGCTATCTATATAAACTTTCTTGTAACAAGAGTGATTGTAGAGAGTTGTGAGGTATTGAATAATAAAAAAACTCTTGTTTGACGTAACCTTAAATTGGAGTAAATCATGATAAATCGTGTCTCTTTTATTCTTCATGTTTTTTTTTTTTGATTACATGTGTGATTGAGTGTTATAAATCGAACAAAATGTGTAAATTATTCTTTGAGCTAATATCTATATTTTCATTTGAAACTATTGTACTTAAAATTGTTTATATATATTAAAAGAACAAGAGACACTATACATAACCCAAATTGGTCGGACCAATAAGAGTATTTATAGTTAAGCACTCAATTTGCTGGTTTGAGACGTGTAAACCCCCGCGCGGCCTGCAATATCACTTCAAGAGCAGCACTAATAAATTGTACCATTTCCACATGGGCAATTATTTTGCAGAATGGGCAAACTTTTGCTTTGCAATTTCTTTAATTTTGTTATCTGAAATTCCGAATGAATTCCGAAATAAACTCCATCCTTTTACGAATTATGATTGGTTGCTTTTTATTGTAGCTGTTTGGACGATCCATTCATGAGGGGGGGCATTGGGGTGGGCATGTATGGTGGAAAAGTCTCGACATAGTTGAGTACCCACATGACCCAGAGTGAACAATGTCATCATCACAAAGTCCAAAGTTGTTTGCTTTTTGGATCATATGTGATTATTGCTTCCATGATTGTGACTCCATACGTGTCACACATTTTGATTTTTCAGTACCATATCTACTTTCCTTGCGTCTTGATTACATTTGTTTGATATGATCCATGAATACATAGTCTGTGACTACTCATAATTTGAGGGTGACAATGGTGACTAAAATTGAACAGCTTATACCCTAATCCTCCCATTGTTTAACAAAGCTTTAGAATAAACAATCTAATAATGTTTTGAAAAAAATGTGTTTTACATCGACCAAAGTGGAGTAACTTTCAATTCATAATTTAATATTGAAATAAATTATGAATTTATTTACGTTTCAAATTTTATTTTTATATTTTTTAAAATAATATTTGTGAAATAAAAAATATATTAAAAAAAGTAAAAATACATATTAAATTGTGATTCATGCACACTCTTTGTTTTTAATGTTCAGTGCCTACATATTGCAAGGGACCAAAAAAAAAAAAAGGAGACAAATTAAAAAAATGGTGAAATCAAGTAATAATATTCTCCTATCACCACTATCTCATTCGTTTTATTTGAAAAAATGAAATTTTCTTTCATGTGTCTTTCTCAAGGTTTGATATTTCTCTGGCAAGTTAATAAAAAAAAATGCAAAAATAAAAAACTCCCAAACGCTCTAAAATTTGATCGCAAGGGGTTCCTTATTAATTGATATCCTATACTATTTAAGTTCTTTTTTTAATCCAAGTGAGAGTTCATGAACCGAATGTTTACGAGTATGAAAATCAGTTTCCTAAACTATTGATGATTTATCAAGGGAATGTGAGTGTCTTGAAGTCAGAATCTAATTTTAATATATGTCACGCCGTATGGTCTAAATATTATTTTAATTTTGCAACTCACTAGAATTATTTGAATTTCAAATTATTTTAAATTTAATTACTAATGGGAACTTTTAGGAATTCTTATGTTTCTGTAATTGCAATCTAATGTTTTGTTTTTCTAGTGGTTTGACATTAAAATTATGAAACTTGAGGAATCGATTGATAATAAGTCCAAACCTCAAGGAGCTAAATGTAATTAACCAATTTCAAGTTCTTTTGACTTTATCTGCTGAAGGGGGCTTTTAGGATTTCCCATGATTTTGTAATGCCAGCCTAACTTTTGGCTAGTTTAGAGGTTTGATGGTAGAATTGTAAAACTTGAGAGATTGATCAGTAATAAGTCCAAATATCAGGGAAGGTAAATGTGATTAACCCTGATTAAAATAAAAATGTTGGGCTCAACTATAGTTGTCATATTTGTGGAAATTTGCAAAAATAGTAGCTACGGAAGGAACATTTGAAAAAATAGTAGGTCCAAAAAAACTTTTGCAAATATAGTAGGTTAACGGTATTTGACCAGATGAAAAGACTCAAATGACCTTCTTCACTCCATCGTTTTACTTCACTCTACCGTTGTTGTTCGAATTTCATTATTCTTCTTCATCTTTCATCGATTTAATATCTTATTTCACACAATCCGTAATCATTTGTATCAATAGCAGAGGAAATAAAATTCAATTCTTGAGCACGTAGAGGTGCAGAGGAATGAAAAGGCAAATTAATCACCAAAAGACCTAATTTCATAATGAAGGAATTCATGGGCAATCTTTTTCCAGATGAATTGGCACTTCTCCAGATCAAGAACGTAAAGAAAAATTGGGAAGAAAAGTGACAAGAAAATGATCAAGTGCATGTCGAACATCTAAATTATCCATGTTTTCGACGTATGTTCGACGTATTCGACATTTTTTTAACATTTTGTTTGGCATTTTGTTCGACATTTTTTTGACATTTTGTTCGACAATTTTTCGACATTTTGTTTGACATTTTTCAATGTGTACTCACATTTATTCGACATTAAATATGTCGACGTCGATAAATGCCATTATTTCTTCTTGATTCTTGCTAATCCTCTTTTGATCCGGCATCTTGGATTTCACCGATTAATTGGATTTTTACTATTTTTCACTCAAACCTTGGATTTCTGAAGTTCGAGCGATAAGAAGTCTTGGCCGATTTGTGTTGTACCGAATTTTTCACGACTTGAAATTGATCAATTTCATCTTCTTGTGGTTATCTGAGTTATTTGTGTTGGATTGCAACCGCTCTGATTTTCTCTAAATTTTTGTTGAATTTTTCATGGTTTTCCCGTAGCTCACTCGAAGCTTCGTGGAGTGGAGTAGCAGGTTCTTCAAGCTTTCATCTTCCCAACCTTCCCATGGTTTTACGTTGATCTATGGCTCTAAAAATAAAGGAATAGCCGATTAAATTTTTGCTAAGAATGGTCTATTGAATGAAGACAAGATGAATTTTTGTCGACATCGACATGAATGTCGACATATTTAATGTCGAATAAATGTGAGTACACGTTGAAAAAATGTCGAACAAAATGTCAAAACATAGATAATTTAAGTGTTTGATATGCACTTGATCATTTTCGTTACTTCTCTTCCAATCCAATTTTCTTTACATTCTTGATATGAGGAAGTACCAATTCATCCGCAAAAGATTGTCCATGAATTCTTCCATCATGAAATTAGGTCTTTTGGTAATTAATTTCTCTTTTCATACTCCAATTCCATACCGCTTCTCTGCACCTCTACGTGCTCAAGAATTAGATTTTTCCCTCTGCTATTGATGCAAAATTGTGTGAAATAGGATGTTAAATCGATGAAGGATAAAGAAGAATAAGGAAATTCGAACAACAATGGTAGAGTGAAATAAAACGATAGAGTGAAGAACAAAGTCATTTGAGTCTTTTTGCCTGGTAAAATACCGTTGATCTCCTATATTTGCGAAGTTGTTTTTGGACATACTATATTTGCAAAAGTATTTTTGGACCTGCTACTTTTGCAAATGTTCTTCCAAAAGCTGTTATTTTGCAAATTTCCCTTTTTTCAGCCCCTTTTTCAGCTTGGATTCTTCCGATTAAAAGAAGCAGTGAGCAGTACAATCATTAAAATATTCTACGCTAAACCACCAGGCCCATCACACCCATCCTCCCTTGTTAATTCGCCATCGCCACCACTCTCTTTCTCTAACGCTAAGCCGCCGACGCCACCTCCTTAGTCCTGTTCAACCCCATTATTGATTATTTTTCTTTTCTTCTTCACCGCCTACTTTCCTCCTCACCCATTCCCCATTTTAATGTCATCTTGTGTAGAGTGAATTTCGAAAGGAATTTTCTTCTTTTGTCATCCCTTCCATTACAGTGGAGAGCTTGTCCAGACCTTAAAAATTTTATAAATTTGTTGCAAATTTCGATATATTTTCGAGGTCCCTCACATGTGGATAGATGAGGTTTTTAGTCCAATGCCATTGCTACTGCTACATTAGGGATATTTTCTTTGGATTCCATTTTTGCCCTTGGTACACGTGATCTCATTTGACAGAAAATCAAACAGTTTTGTGACGAAGGACGAAAATTGTTCATTTATGAAATTTGAGAGATGATTTTGTTTGATTTTGAAAGTGAATAACTAAAAGTTCATTCACAATATGTGAGGGATTTTTTTGGACATTATCTTAGAATAAAAATATTTGCTACTTGAAAATCTTGAATTTCATTGAACTGAAATGATATTTAAATATAGAAAAAAATTCAACAATTAGAACCTAGAATTAAGCAACTACATGACACGTGATTCCAAGATCAACAAATTCCTAAAACCAAGAACTAAATCAATAAACAATGAACAATACTACAATGGCTAAAAAAATGAAAAATCTAGCAAAATTGTTTGACCAATTCTTACAATAGCTAAGGCAATTCTTCAACACTCCTCCTTGCTTCAGTTGTTGCAAATTCCAAGTCTCTCTTTGAGAAATTCAAACTTTCTCATTGGCAAAGTTTTGGTGAGCATATCTGCTAGTTGAAGATCAGTCTTACAATACTTCAATCCAACAAATCCTTCATTACGCACATCTTTGAGAAAGAATAATTTGATATTGAAATGTTTGGTTTTCCGTGAAAAATAGGATTATTTGAGATAGTAATAACTGCTTGATTATCCACAAACACTTATGTGCACTCTCCTTGCTTTAAATTCAGATCGAGCAACACTTTTCAAAACTATAAAGCTTGATTTGCAACAGCTGTTGCTACAATGAATTTAGTTTCAGCTGTAGATTGTGCAACAATCTCCTACTTTTTTGAACACCAAGATAATACTCATGAACCAAGACTAAAACAATAACCAAGGTTTTCATATCATCGGAAGAACCAACCCAATCATCGGAATATCCTTGCACCACGCACTTCTGACTTGCATAGTATTTGATTCCAAAGTTTAGTGTTCCTTTAACATAACTTATTTCCCTTTTAGTTGCTCTATGAGTGCTAGTTGCACAATTAGTGAATCTAGATAGAAGACTTACAGCATGTAAAATATCAGGTCTAGTTGCTATAAGATACATGAGAAACTAACCAAGCTTCTATAAAGAGTCTCATCCACTTTTTTAGCTTCATCATTCTTGCTCAACTTCTCCTTCTGACACACTGGAGTAGCTATTTCTTTACAATTCTTAATTCTGAACTTTTCAGAATCTCCCTTGCATACTGTTTTTGACAGATGAACACTTCATTTTGCTTTTGCTTGATTTCTATTCCTAGAAAATAAACCATTTCTCCCAAGCCTATCATCTTGAAGGTATGTTGCATATCTTCTTTGAACTTCTTAACTAGTTCCATCATTGCTTCCTGTAACCAGTAGATCATCTACATAAAATGAAACAACAAAAAATTGATTTCATCACCTTTAATGTAGAGAGTAGCTTCACCAAGCTTTTTCTAAAACCAGTGCAAGAAATGCTCATCAATCCTGCTATAACAAGCTCATGCAAAGTTTTTTGAGCAGATACACTTCATCTTCATGCTCTTTGATTGCAAATGCTTCAAGTTGCTCAACATAAATCTCTTCCTCAAGAAAGCCATTCAAGAATGTAGATTTAACATCCAACTGAAACATTTTTCAACCCTAACATCCTTCTTAAACATTTTTCAACCCTTCTATATAGTTATAGCTAACAATAATCAGATGGTTTCTAATCTTGCAACAGGAACAAACGTATCAAAAAAATCAACACAAAAAATTTGAGCATACCTCTTTACAACAAGTTTGGCTTTGTGCGTGTTGATAAATCCATCTACATTCAGTTTGGTTCTAAAACCACTTTATACTTTTCTACCTTAAGGTCTTTTCGCAAACTTCCAGGTTTGATTCTTTTTTATCATGGTGAGTTCTTTCTTCATTGCAACCCTCCATTTTGGATCCTTTTCTAATTCCCAGAAATTTGTAGGTTCAAGGATAGCCACATTGCATCTCTGATAGCTATCAGAGAGTGATCTCGTGCCTTTTACTAAGACATCATCCACTAGTTCATCTTCTTGTGGCTAGAGCTTTGTACTTTGATCTGCAAATGATATTGGTTGTGCTTCTTTCCAATTCCATTGTTCATCCTCCATGAAATGCATATCTCTACTTATCATAATTTTCCTTGTATGAGGGTGGAAAATTTTGTAAGCCTTGGAAACAGTGTTGTAATCCATAAAGATTCCAACTTCGCTTTTATCCACTTTATCTCTTTTAGTCTGTGGCACATAAGTAAAGCACAATCATCCAAATACTTTGAGATTTTCAAAAGGGTTTATAACCATACGGACTTCAAATGGTGTCTTTTCTTTCATCGCTTTTGTTGGAAATCTATTGACTAGAAAGATGCAGATATGCAACTTACGCCCAATACTCTTTTGCCAAGTTCTTCTCATACAACAAACATCCGCCATCTCCATTATGGTACAATTCTTCCTCTTGCTAACTCTATTTTGTTGTGGAGTATATGGAGCCAGAGTCGGTGTTCAATCCCGCTTTCTTCACAAAATAGATTAAACGATTAGATGTGTACTCCTTGCCATTGTCGGATCTCAAAGCTTGAATCTTACTGACACTTTGAGTTTCAATCCATTACTTGAATCTCCAAAACATACCAAAGAACCTCCGACTTGAATCTAAGAAAGTAAATCCAAGACATTCCGGTATAGTCATCAATAAAAACTATGTAATACTTACTCCCTTTGAGTGATGGAGTTGTGTGAGGTCTAACCATGTCTGTGTATATCAATTGCAACTTTTATGTAGCTCTCCAAGTTGCTTGGTTTAAAGGAAGCCTTTCTTGCTTGCCAAATTGACAAGTTTTGCAATCTGGTATCTCAACTTCAAGGTGAGGTAGCCCTTGAACCAGTTCTTTCTTTTGTAGGTTTACCACAACATCATGATTGAAATGACCTAGCCTCTTGTGCGAAACTTCTGCATTGATTTTGGTTGCACAGTTGGCTTTTTGCTCCTCCAAAGGATCTAGTGCAAAGTTTTTTCCCTTCATTATTACTTTGAATATATCTTTGCTTTCTGCCTCCTTGATTTGACACTAATTGGTTCCAAAAATAACTTTGAAACCTTTTTCAAGCAATTGGCCAACACTCAATAGATTTTGGCTTATATTAGGTACAAAAAAACACAACTTTGATTAGTTTAATACGAACAACTTTTAATTACCACAGTGCCTTTGCCTTTAACATAAATATAGTCTCCATTGCTAATTTTCACTTTGGAAACTACTAAAGTATCCAACTCCTTGAACAGATCACGGTCAAATGTCATGTGGCTTGTGCAACCACTGTCAATAAGCCACTTGTCACTTGAGCTTCTGGTTGTAAAACAAGTTGCTACAAGAATTGCTCATCCTCTTCTTGATCAGTTCCTTGTGCAACATTTTTTTGCTGACTGTTGTTCTTGCAAATCTTCTGATGATGTCCCATCTTCTAACATTTCTCACACTGTTGATCTAGCCTTTTCCAACACTCGAATGGTGGATGACCTTTTTTATGAGTTTTCCTTCTTGTTCTTCTTTCCTTTTTCTCCCTGACTTAGCTGAACTTTTGCAGGTAATGCACCCTCAATAGACTCTTTAGACCTCATAAGCCTTCTTCGTTCTTATGCCTACAAAGCATTCAATAATTCTGCCAAACTAACATTCGATGGATCCTTAATATTTTCCAACGAGGAAATGGTTACCTCAAACCTTTCAGAAACTGTTACAAGAATTTTTTCAACCAATCTAGAATCATGAAATTCAAAGCCAAGTAATCTTACTTTGTTGACAATGTTAAGTAATCTGTCAAAGTACTCTTTGACTGTTTTTGAATCCTTTATCTTATGAAGTTCAAATTTTCTAATCAGGTTGAGAACTCGCATCCACTTGATCCTTTCATCTCGTTCTCTTCCTTCAAGAAATTCCAAACCTTGAATGAGAATTTCATTGTCATAATTATGACAAAGATTTCTAGTGAGACTACAGCAAATAACGTAGTTTTTGCCTTTGACTTTGGTGTTTTGTTCTCCTTGTGATTCTTTATCTGCGCCATGGCTGGATTTAGAAGCAAGGAGAAACTTCGTAGTCCTTCTCAACAGCTTCCCAGATCATTTGCCTCCATATGGGCCTTCATCCTTGCTGCCTAGACATGATAGCCTTCACCATTGAAGACAGGTGGTGCAAGTGCAATGAAAGGGGTTTCTAAATCCATTGAAGAAGCAAACAAAAATTGTGTTTTCTCTCAGTCACTTGTCCTTCAAAAAGGTAGTTCTAAAACCACTTTGTTGGAGTTTTTAAAATTAAATGTAACTTTGAGAATGAATATAACAGAAGTAAGGCAGGAAAGAATAAAAATATTTGTCGCTTGAAAATCTTGAATTTCATTGCACTGAAATAATGTGTAAATATAGAAAAAAAGTTCAACAACTAGAACCTAGAATTAAGCAACTACATGACACATGATTCCATGATCAAAAAAACTCTTAAAAATCAGTAACTAAATTAATAAACAGTTAACAATATTAAAATGGCTAAAATACGTGACAAAATTTAGCAAAGTTGTTTGACCAATTCTTGGAGTAGTTGAGGCAATTCTTCAACATAACCTTATTTAGCCAAGATCTTTTGCAAAACTACAAGAAAAGATTAAGACTGCCTCTTAGGAAGAGTATCCCATGTCTCTTAAGAAACAAGTTCATACGTGCCAACCAATTAAGATTTATGACCATACATCACGAATTCATAGGCTTCCCTGATCTTGGGAATTCTTGCCCACACATTAAGGATTTTCTTGCCAATGACTCCCATGGCACTGCATTTATACTAGATGGTTGTATTGCACATATCCCATAATAGAATTAAAAACACCATCTTATTTTCAATAATCAATTTACGAGATTCAACAAGATAGCAAATACAAGTCATAGTTCCCAGTCATTAACAGCTCCGGAGATTTGTTGGTTCTTGCTCTTTTGTTGTATAGAACAAGATTAGGTATATAATCATTCAAATAGGTTGGGAAAAATTCACATTTTATGGAAAGAAAAAAAATTAAAACGGAATCACAAACCTATTGAGCCCAATATCTACAAAGTCCAAATAAGCTAATAATTCACCATGAAAAGCATAGAAATACAAAGCTAAAACATATACTCAACTTAAATAAAGTTGAAGCAAATTAGAGGAGAAACTTAAATAATTGAAGAAATCATTCACAAACAAATACCATAAAGATACTCAACTGATTATATAGCCAATTGCTCCTCATTTTGTGTTGCTAATTTCTCTTTTCTCACTTTTTCTCCATATCCAAAGAATTCTTTCTAGTTGATTTTGGTGAAGTAAGAAAGAAGATTTGGGTTATGTATGGTTTAGTTTAATTATTTTAGTCCCTCTGTGGTGATGCTGAGCTACCAAAACAAGGGTTAGTTTTATTCTCTCTCGCTTAGTAAGAGGTGGAATATCAATTATCAAGGGTAAAAAAACGGTTATCTAATCTGATTTAAGCGTCTGTTTGGTACTTTAAAATTGGGACACAGAATTAGAATTTAATACCCAATTTTAATTATATTATTTATTTATAAAAAAAATTCAAAAATTAGATATTTATATCAATTCTAAATGCCTCCAATTTCACAATATAAATTCTTAGATAGGACATGGCTATGTTTGGTTTGTGATTTATTTGCAAAAAAATTAACTATTTTCAACCAAAAAAATAAAACATCCAAACAACTTTTTCTTTTAAATTTAAAATTTAAATTTTCACTAAAATTCTTCTCACACTATTTAAAAAAAAAAATTCCCTGCAATCTACTTTTTCTTACAAAAAATTATGATCAAAACTTTTACACATTTTAATATAAAATTCTCAAATACAAAACAATCCAAACATTTTAATATTTCCAATTTCAATTTTTTGCCACAAAAAAAAAATGTGGATTAGGTTATTAATTTATTCGAATTGAAAGAGAAAATGGGTAAAAGAATTGCAGACCCTTCTTCTTCATTGATGCTTTCTTCTTCGCTCACAACTGCATGTACCTAGTCTGAATACCAGTGAAATTAATCATTTCAGCATCGTCAACAATCAAATTGTAAAACTTCTTTTCTTTTCTTGGTTGTGATGAAAATACTTTGTCATCATATCCTTGAGGAAAATAATTTTAGTTGCATCAATGTAATTAAAGGTTTCATTCTTTCCATTCTATCCTTTTCATGAAAATTGATGTTAGGATTGGAATGAAAGAGATGCTAAATTGATGTTGGGAGCTTTTTGGCATAACTTTGTGGAATTTTTTAGGGAATTTATCAAAATCATTAAAGCTTAAAAACTACATGTAGAAATGCCTAGGAAAAATTTCATAAATAGTAGTAAGAGTAATAGTTGCTATTGTCATTGGATGAAGTAACGAGTTTAGAAGTTCCAAATTTGGGATCCAATGACTTTGTCAACGTTGAATCTAAACAACCTAGTTAGTGGTTCAATTCCCCTGATGATGAAAAGTGTAAGAAATAAAAAATGAGAACTTCTGATGGAATAGTGGAATTAGGTACTTTTGGAGGAAGTTGGGGAAGAAAAGCTTGAATACTGAAAAACTTGCTTCTCATCTTCTTCCTCCTTTCTCTTTCGGTCCATCTGTGTAGCTCTTGATCTAATTCTCCATCTTTTCCTCCTTCTCCTCCCCCCCCCCCCCCCTAGCTGCCTCATTGCTTGGCTACTTTTCATTTTTTTTTCTTCCTCATCTCAATGGACTGCCTTGCCCCATCTTCTACTTCTGCTTTCCTTGGTATTGGGTAGTTGGAGTTGTCTCTTTTGGTATTCTTACCAAAATTTTCTTCACTTTTTTTCAGAAACTTAATAAGAAATATATTAAATCACATTTTGCTTAAATTTCTTTTTGTGCCTCACATTTAAAAATGATTTTTCGTCATTTGTAAATTTGAAATCAAAATTTTTCCCTCACATCTAAAATTAATTTTTTCTAGTCATTTACAAATTTAAATCAATTATCTTGCTCACCTTTGGTAAAAATGTAGGAAACCGAGTACATCAAGCAGTAGAATTTAAAATTTCGGTTTCCTCCCAAGATCCATGCGAAGTGAGATCAAATCAAGGTGATGCACCTCACGGCTATATGGGCCGGCAATGCATAACAAGCGAACAGGACCCAAGACTTAACTTGCGAAATCCTAGAACCGTGGAATTGAGACCGAATGGATGAATCGCCGCCACAATCTAGGGTTCTACTAGATTGATAAGACTCAAAGGCGCCACAACCGGTCAAGTTTGATAAGCCCGTTGTTCTTCACAAGAACGAAGAGATTGAATCACTCAAACTCTCAAGGACGTAATGTCATAAAATCTTCTTATTCATGTCTTGGCCGAATGGCCTCTATTTATAGGTACAAGGATTGTAAAGGAAACAATTAAAATCCTAATCCTAATCTAATTTCTAAAGAGAAAGAGGCACCAAGCTCCTTTAAGTAACTAAAAGATAGCCTTAAACTAAAAAGAAGCAAAAATCCTAAAGCCAATTGGACTTGAAGTTTGGCCCTTTAAGGCTTACTTCAAGTTTACAAATTTGGCATTTAACTAAAAGTTACCTAATAATTTACTATTCACGGCACTATTCATTCACAAACCATTAATTATTGACATTTTGGCCCTTCAAGAATGAATAAATTCCTAAAATAAAGCCACAAAATTAATTAAATAATCTTGGCCTAATATCACACTAGAATCCACCAAAGACTAGTGTTCTTCAATGGACTTGCAATAAGGCAATGACTTGCAAGTCTTGGTCACATGCTTGATGAGCTCGGAGGTCATGAATTAAACCACTTAAGGTTTCTTGAACGCGCGTTTAGCTCGAGCCCTCGCCATCGGCCCCGTAAGATGCCTTAATGGATCAAATGCTTTGCATGAAATGACTTGTCGCTTTCTTGAGTTGGCTTGTTGGCTTCTTGAGTGTTGGCTTCTTGAGTCTCATCACAAGGTTTAGGGTTTGTACCATGGTATTTTCGGTAGAGTTGGCTTGCAAAAATATTTGTTTGTTGAATCACTAGCAAAACCAATTCGGCTTCACCTCTATGGTATCCACACGATTGATCTAAATTTCTAGTTATTGTCACACAATTAACTAGAATAGGAGCACACAAAATCCGAAGTGCTAGCTTTGAGTTCGGGATTCTCAAATTTTGCTCACAAGGTTTCGGGTTTTCTTTTCTTGATTTTGCTTCAATAGAATGGTGGCTGTTTTCTTTCACAAAGAAAGCTGAGGATTTCTTGTGTTTTTCTCTATAGAGGCTGGCTGAAAATCCCAATATTTGTAGAGCTAGGTTGTAGTTCTAGGGTAAAACTCTTCTAAAGAGTTTTAATTGGACTATCAAACCATAGTCTGTTTGGGATTCTAGATTCAATAAATCTATTGGCTGTCAAGTACAAGAAGTCTATCCCATTTGGAATTGGACTTCGAATATTTGGATTTTACAATTGCTAAAACCAAAACTATTTTAGATTTATTAGCACTAAAACCCAAACCCATTCAGTTGTAAATCCAAATACCGTTTTAAACCGGAAAACTCTTGAGAATCCTATTCACATTAGGATTCTTGGTATTACTTAAAATTCATCATATGAACTTTACACTATTTTTGGATTCGATCTAAGTGTGTGACCCAATAGGTTCTCATAATGTTGACCATGACATAAAATCTATTTTATGCCATAAGTAGTGAAAGATGTCTAGCAATACATAAAAACTACCCAAGTTATAAGAACGTCAATAATTCGACATTACCTTATCCTGTGATAGATGTTACCATGTAATTCGATCATTTTGCCCTAAATACCTTGATTGAACACGAGCCATGGAACGTGTCACACTTGCATAATTCAATCTATGCATTTCTTGATTCCCAAGTAGACTCATATAAGCAAATGAGTCCGATATCACATATCGACTCATTTGAGCATGACCATGCATTTTATGGTCTCACTTAGTCAAGAGACCCAAAGATATCACTCCCATTATATGGGAGGGACAAATCATATCTTGATCACTTAACATCCCACTACATGGTTTATTGCATATCTAATTACTTCTTTTATAATTTACCATGTTACGGGTAACATTTGGCAGCATCAAAACATGCAACTTCTTATGTTGGGATATCTGATAACCTCAAGTCTAATGATCACATACATCATCATCTCTATGAGACATGCTTATGACACTTATATAACAATCCATGTAGCATTTCTCGTGGAGGGTCGATCCAGTACATAGTTCTCTAACATATGCCCATGTGTTGACTTGATAGCTCATATTATCACACATGTCATTGGTTACTACACACACTAGTTTTAATGCATTATCATTGTCCCATTTGATGATAGTACTTGACTAGGGATAGTTTTAGAATTACCAAATTTTAGGGACATTATTATATTCATTCCTGTTACGCAGATGTATAATTGAACATAATAATAGTAATGAATTGCCATAAATTATAAGCGTAATGATAAAATATATACCCAAACAATCATAACATGATTTGTCTTTAAGGTATAATCCAATAAAAAAGAGCAACCTAAGTTGCACAAACCGATATTTAGAAGAAGGATAAATTAGCCAACACGAAAACTTCACAAAATCCCTCAATTAAACAATCATCAATCATAATTCTAAATCCCAAATCCCAAATCCTAAGCCTAGATCATCCCAAAATCACATTATCTCCTGATGGATGTTGACCATAAATCCTAATCATCCCTAGTGAATCATACTAAAACTACATTCAAACATAATAGAACGCATATAATAGAGAATTCAAAAAGGCGGGAAATATTTTAGATTGAGAGATTTTCCTAAAGCTTTTTAATTGTCCAAAAGGAAGCCCCATTTCTAACACCCACTGCACACTAAGTGTCTCAATAACTCTGTCTACAATGCTGTTTTATAATATTCTAATAGATTTTTTATCCCTTTTTTTTGTGAATTTTCTCATGGATGAGTTCACTCGACCCATCCAATGATAGAATTAAAAACAAAATTGTCCAAAAAAAATAATAAAGACACAAACAAAATTTACAATCCAAAATACTCAAACCAAAGCTTTTCAATTGTACCAAACTTGTTAGTGGTGATGTGTTCTTACAATTAGGGGTGGCAATTCATAATACGACACGAAAACACAGCACGTATTTAGCAGGTATAAATATATCCTTTCGTGGGTTTGGGTCAAAATCATGTTGAACCTGTATAACATGAAAAATAAATGGATCCAATCATGTCAACTCACGAATTAACCCGTTCCACCCATTTAAGATAATTTTAAAAATTATTTAATAACAATTTTATAAAATTGAACGTTATTGTATAAGATATAATTTTACATATTTTTGGTGTTTTAATCTTTTATAAATATATAAGTATTTTTTTATTGTGTTACTCACGAAATAAATAAATGATTAAGTTTTCATACATGTATATGAGTATTTTCGTGTCGTTTTCGTATCGTGGCGTGTTATCTCTTGCTGACAAAGTACTACAACCTGCAATTCTGTAATGTTATCTCTTGCTTATGCAAATTGACATTATAATACCCCCAAAATGAAGCAAACACAGTACATTCAATATTTTATTCTCGTAATCTTTCTTTCCTCCACTCTTCTTGCTTCTTCTTGATCATGGAAGGCCTCTAGGCCTCTACGACATTCGATTGCTTTTCTCCATATTCTTGATTTCTATAATATATCGCCTCCAACAAAAGAAAAGTAAGCAAGAATCACGCCTCCAAGCTCACCAAAGACTTCCAATTTTAGGCCATCTCCATTACTTCATAAAATCTGCTCACCGAGCCCTTCACAAGCTCTCCCTTAAGTATGGCCCCCTGATTTCCCTTCGTTATGGGGCTCGTCCCGTCCTCCTTATTTCCTCTCCATCACTAGCGGATGAATGTTTCACCAAGACAAATGATGTCGTTTTTGCAAATCGGCCAGTGTCCGTTTCTAGCAAATACCTTGGCTATAACGGTACTACTCTTGTATCCATTTCCTATGGAGATCATTGGCGTAATCTGCGCCGTGTCACGACCATTCATATATTTTCTTCTGTTAGTCTCCACCATTCATCCACCATCCGGTTGGAAGAAATCCGTTTCACTGTCCCAAAAATTGTTCTCAAATAACTCTGATGGGAAAAGTTGGAAAATTGTAAACATTAATTCTTTGTTCCGGGAATTGGTATTCAATGTTGTCCAAAAAATGTTCTCAAATTTTCCAGGGGCAAAATGATTATTTTCATTTCATTTTAATGGCTGAAAGTAATAAAATAGTCATGGGTTGCCAAATTTACGAGTTGAATTGCTATTGGCGTAATTTTGTTAGATTAGTGACCAAAAGTATACGATATTAAGAGTTTAGTAGTTTCGAATGTTTTTTACTTTTTTATTATTATTAAAATAGAAAATTATTATCAATTCATCTCTGAATAAGTTGAATATGATAATTTTTTATCATCTAACTCATGTAATAATTAAAAGTATCAAATGAATCCAGTTAAAAGCTATATGTCCTATATAAGTTTGTTTGAGTTACTTATTTCAAAAATCTATTACATCTAATTAGTTGTATCTTTTTTGTCATAACTAACACAAAAAAAAAAAAAAAAAGTGCATGACATCATGAATTGTTTTGAACAAAATTCCAAATCCTAATTTAAAATACATTTTGTAATTTAAAATAAATTTATATGTCATTTTTTGTCATCTCTATTCTAATTTAAAATCATATGTATCATCTATCACAAAAAAATAAACCCAAACATGTAATATACATCATCTTTCATGCCGAACTGATTGTGAATGTACCTTGATAGTGGAGATTAATGCTACGTTTAATTTATATTTTTATTTATAAAAAATTATTTTTTTAAACTACAAAAATAAAATATTTTTTTAAAAAATTATTTTAGAATTTAAAATTTAAATTTTCACCAAAATTCTTCTCACATTATTTCAAAAAAAAATTACCGTCAATCTACTTTTTTAATTTATTTTTTTTCACAAAAAAATTCCATCAAAACTTTCACCCACTCTAATACAAAATTTTCAAATACAACTCCATCCAAACATAGAATGGATTTAAAGCACGTGTTTTATGATGTTAAGTCAACTTATTTCGCATCTTTTACACCAAAATTATTGAACACCAACACTAAAATACACATGGAGCCAAAAGTCAGTAATGAATATTCAAAGAAAACTTTCAACACATTTCCTTGTCTCTTTTCTTTATGGGTACTTCCAATCAGCCCATGTAATGATGCACCAGTCAAAGATGCCTTCCCTTCTTTGTCTCCTTTCGTTGCACTTCTTCCATAAATTTGTAAGCCTCTGTTTTTATAATGTTGTATTTGAAAAAAGTTATATTTGAATATATGAAAATTTTTGTAAATATTTTTTATAAAAAAAGTATTTTGAAGGAAAAAATAAAAAGAAATTTTTTTTAAATTATGTGAAAGAATTTTGAATGAGAAAATTTGAATTTTAAATTTTGAAATAAAAATATGTTTGAATATTTTATTTTTATTTAAAAAAATTTAATTTTTTGTAAATAGAAACGGACTCTAAACGAAGCCTAATACTCATTAAAATTAGTAGTATTATTAAATTAGACCATTTCAAAACTGATAAAATTAAAAAACGAACATTGAAAGTGACGAATTTTTGGATTGGTCTGAAATTTTAAATAGGTGTAATCAAAAATATAAATTATTAAAAAGTAAATCTAATCGTTTGATAACGAATCTTTTGCAAGATCAATTAGGATTTGTTCTTACTCTGTATAAATTATATTTTAAAATATATTTTTATATTTTTATAATTTTAAAATACTTAACTTTTATTTCGTAATATTTTAAAGATCAAGCCAACTGTCTACTCATTCCTTTGTCGTTTCCAAGTGGATTTATCATTTTTAATGCTGCGCTTTTTACTTCAATTTTTTTAAAAATTTTTATTTTAAATTAATGAAATTATCGAACCATCACTTTTTCAGCTCAAATTTTCCGGTTAAGTTAAGCAGTGAGCAGTACAATCACTAAGGCTATGTTTGGTTTGCATTTTTATTCATAAAATGTTAACTTTTTTCAATTATAAAAATATAATACCTAAACAAATTTTTATGTCAAAATTTAAAATTTAAATTTTTTTCAAAATTCTTCTCATATTATTTCAAAAAAAAAATCCTTTAATCTATTTTTTCATATAATTTTTCTTTACAAAATATTTCTACCAAAATATTAATACATTCCAATACAAAATTTCCAAATTCAACATAATCCAAACATAACTTAAAATATTCTGTGCTAAACCACCAGGCCCACCACGCACATCCTCCCCTGTTAATTCGCCGCCGCCACCACTCTCTACCTCCAGCGTTAAGGCGCTGGCGCCACTGCCCTGATCAAACCCCATTATTGATTTTTCTTCTTTTCTTCTTCACCGCCTACTTTCCACCTCACCCATTCCCTGTTTTAATGTCGTCTTGGGTAGAGTGAATTTCGAAAGGAATTTTCTGCTTTCGTCTTTCCTTCCACTACAGTGGAGAGCTTACCCAGACCTATGAAATTTTATCAATTTGTTGCAAATTTCGGAATAGTTTCGAGGTCAGAAAAATTTTCATATTTAAAGCATCTTTCGTACAAATTCCGGTTTCTGAATTTGGGATCTTCCTCTTATTCCCTATTATATCATGGTACAATTAAGCCTTGAGATAATATCAAACACCCCCTCGACGTTTTATTAAATATCAAATCGGATGTGAGGTTTGAAAAATATCAATAACTCCTTGTAATGAAAAACAAATTATATATATAAATACTTTATTTTTTAACTTCAATTTTTTTTTTGTATAGATACTTTGTTTTTTTATATGAAATTTTTATTTGTCATTTTTGTCTTTAAATTTTATTAAAATTTCATCCTAAATTTTATTTTTTAGTTTAAAAAAAATTATTAAATAGTGTAAATAATTTTATTAAATTTTTGTCTTTAACTTTTGCCTTTTTTGTATTTTTAAAATTTTAAACTATATACTTTTTTACCTTTTTATATCGGATGGCTTTTTCGTCTTTTTACCAACTTGTTTCCGTTAACTAGCAGTCAAGGGGGCGTTTGATATTTTTTTTCATTACAGGAGGGGTTATTGATATTTTTAAACGTCAGGATCTGATTTGATATTTAATAAAACCTCGAGGGGGGTGTTTGATATTATCTCTTAAGGCTTTTGTCCTCCCTTTGGAAAGCTTTTGTTATTAGTTTAGTTGCACGATGGTTTCACGTCTTCCGGTAGAGTCCCAAAATGCATGGAAAGAGCGTTAAGGATGAAGCTCGTCACCGAATTTCTGTTTAGTGGTGTTTGATGCATATAGCTTTGAGGTTCTCCAATTGCAGAATTTTTATAACTAGTTAGGTAGTGGTAGTGTAGGAACATCTATTGCTTTTGATCATGTTTAATATGCACTAGCTATTTCATTGTTTAGCGCAGCAATCTTAGTTTATGTTTTTCTGTTTGATGTGCATTTTCCTATATGTTTGCATTTTTCGCTGTAAAACTATAGGGTTCAATTAATCTACTTTTTGCTAGATATTGTAAATAGTTACAATTGCAATGTATGTCTAATGCTTTGAAAAAAAAAAAAGAATTTGGGATCTTCCATTACAGTAATTTCAACCTTTTTTTATATCAACAAATAATTTTCCTAAATTTTGTTATACCCTTTTTGGTGATGTTGCTCTGAAATTCAGTGTTTTTTTTTTTTTTTCCATAAAAGCGAGTATCACATTCGTTCCCAGCACAACAGCAGAGAGAATACACGATATATTATATGCAAGACAACCTGCATACAGAAAATCACTGTAGATTGTAGGATTAAAGCACGTGTTTGATACTTTGATGTCAAGTCAACTCTCATTTTTCACAGCAGAATTATTGAACACCTGCACTAAAATAGTCACGGGAGGTGAAAAGTCATGAATGAATATGAGAACATCTCTTCGCCAGCAACACATATTACAGCAGTTAATGTGAAATACCAGACATCATCTTCCTTGGTTCTTTCTTCTTGCATCTTAATCATGGAGGTCCCCTACAGTAAGCTAGTTCTGATTCTTTCCATATTCTTGATTGCTCTAAATTATTACCTCCAGCAGAAGAAGAAAAGGCTGCTGCCTCCAAGCCCACCAGCTCTTCCAATTTTAGGCCATCTTTATCTCCTGAAAACTGCCCCTCACCTTGCCTTTCAAAAGCTCTGCATCAAGTATGGCCCTTTGATTTCCCTACGTTTCGGAGTTTGTCCTATCCTCCTTGTTTCCTCTCCATCCCTCGCAGAGGAATGCTTCACGAAGACTAATGATATTGTTTTCGCAAACCGGCCAAAATCCATTTCTGGTAAATACGTTAGCTACAACTATACTAACCTTATACTTTCCCCTTATGGGGATCACTGGCGTAATCTCCGCCGTGTCACCACAATTCATGTTTTTTCTTCCATCAGTCTCCATCGTTTCTCCTCCATCTGGACAGAGGAAATTCGTTTCATGATCCACAAACTATTTTCAGGTAGTTCTGAGGACAGGAACAGCTGGAAAGTCATAGACATGAATTCTTTGTTCCGGGAGTTGGTATTCAATGTTTTAATGAAGATGGTTGCCGGAAAAAGATGGCCATCTAATCAGTCAACTGGCCAATTTACACCACGCTCGGTCACAAATATGTGTGATTATATTCCAATTTTGAGGTGGATTGGATATGGAGGGCTGGAGAAGAGCGTGATTAGTTTACATGAGAAAAGGGACAAGTTTGTTCAGGATCTGATTGATGAAACTCGACACAAGGAAGGTGGGGGTGATTTATCTTCCACAGGGAGAGGAACAATTATTCAAGCTTTATTGTCTCTACAAGATGCTGAACCTGAATATTACACTGATGATATTCTTAAAGGAATTATACTAGTAAGCTTCTTACTAAGTCTCTTTTGCTAATTCAATCTGATATCAGTACTGTTTACTGCTGTATTCAAGATGCGTATCATCAACTCATGCAAGGAGCAGCACACACAACATCCCGCCTTCTTTTAAGGCATGAAGGCAATCCATTTCACAATGTAACTTGGTGAATCATGATTAACACTGCAGTAAAATTGACATTTAACTTCGAACTTTCTCATTTTCAGATACAGTATTCAATGGCTATGAAATAAGTTTATATTCCAACCTTGATTTTGAGTTTTTGACTAAACCATGCTTGTGTGTGTAGACTTTGTTTACGGGCGGAACACATACTTCAGCTCAGACAATGGAATGGGCAATGTCTTACATGTTAAATCACCCTGAGACACTGCAAAAAGCAAAGAATGAACTGGGCAACAATATTACACCAGGGCATTTCATAGAGGATACAGATCTCTCCAAATTACCTTACCTACGTTGCATAATCAATGAAACACTTCGAATTCTTCCACCTGCACCAACTCTTGTGCCTCATTATTCATCTGAGGATTGCACCATAGGAGGTTACAGAGTCCCTAAAGGTACAACTTTGATTGTAAATGCCTGGGCCATCCATAGGGATCCTGACGTTTGGGAAGAACCCAACAAATTTATTCCAGAAAGATTTGAAGGAATTGATGAAGGGGGATCTAATGAAGGGTCCAAATTCATTCCATTTGGAAAAGGAAGGAGGGCTTGTCCAGGAGCTGCCATGGCAATGAGAGTTGTTGGGTTGTCATTGGGCACCTTGATTCAATGCTTTGACTGGAAAAGAGTAGGACCTGAAATGGTGGATTTGGAAGAAGGACCTGGCCCAACTTTGGGGAAAGCCAAGCCTTTGCAGGCATTATACAAGCCTCGCAGGTCAATGATCAACTTTATTCCTCAGCTTTGAGCTATTCATGCTGTAATTTGGTTATTTAACAGTCTCTCAGTAGTACTTTACAGAAGCACAGTTTAAAGTTGATCTTTAATTGTAATCCACCGGAGTCAATCATGAAGTTTTTCGGAGGTTGTGCAGAATAACCAAAATTTCATGCCCAGGTATAAGTTTGGGATGTAGTTAAAGTGGATATTTGCAATACTGTCCGTAATTTTTTCTCTGAAAGGAAAATACTTAAACAGATGAATCATACATTGATTACATTAATTCCAAAGGTTCGGTATCCTACTTCGATTATGCAATACAGGCCTATTAGTTTGTGTAATGTAGTGTATAAAATTATATTTAAAGTTGTGGCTGAAAGGTTAAAAAGTTGTCTTCATAGTTGTATTAGTCCTAATCAAACTGCTTTCATTCCGGGGAAACATGAAATTTTGGTTGTTGCTCATGAATGTATTCACACTCTCTACTCTAAGCTTCTTACTAAGTTTATTGTCTCTACAAGATGCTGAACCTGAATATTACACTGATGATATTCTTAAAGGAATTATACTAGTAAGCTTCTTACTAAGTCTCTTTTGCTAATTCAATCTGATATCAGTACTGTTTACTTCTGTATTCAAGATGCATATCTCATACATGAAGCAGCACACACAACATCCCGCCTTCTCTAAGGCATGAAGTCAATCCATTTCACAATGTAACTTGGTGAATCATGATTAACACTGCAGTAAAATTGGCATTTAACTACGAACTTTTTCATTTTCAGATACAGTATTCAATGGCTATGATAGAACTGAAAGAAGTATATATTCCAACCTTGATTTTGAGTTTTTGACTAAACCATGCTTGTGTGTGTAGACTTTGTTTTCGGGCGGAACACATACTTCAGCTCAGACAACGGAATGGGCAATTTCTTACATGTTAAATCTCCCTGAGATACTGCAAAAAGCAAAGAATGAACTGGGCAACACTATTACACCAGGGCATTTCATAGAGGATACAGATCTCTCCAAATTACCTTACCTACGTTGCATAATCAATGAAACACTTCGAATTTTTCCACCTGCACCAACTCTTGTGCCTCATTATTCATCTGAGGATTGCACCATAGGAGGCTACAGAGTGCCTAAAGGTACAACTTTGCTCGTAAATGCCTGGGCCATCCATAGGGATCCTGCCGTTTGGGAAGAACCCAACAAATTTATTCCAGAAAGATTTGAAGGAATTGATGAAGGGGGATCTAATGAAGGGTCCAAATTCATTCCATTTGGAAAAGGAAGGAAGGCTTGTCCAGGAGCTGCCATGGCAATGAGAGTTGTTGGGTTGTCATTGGGCACCTGGATTCAATGCTTTGACTGGAAAAGAGTAGGACCTGAAATGGTGGATTTGGAAGAAGGATCTGGCCCAACTTTGGGCAAAGCCAAGCCTTTGCAGGCATTGTACAAGCCTCGCGAGTCAATGATCAACTTTATTCCTCAGATTTCAGCTATTCAAGCTGTAATTTGGTTATTTAACAGTCTCTCAGTAGTACTTTACATAAGCACAGTTTAAAGTTGATCTTTAATTGTAATCCACTGGAGTCAATCATGAAGTTTTTTTTTTTGCCGGGGGGGGGGGGGGGGGGGGGGTGGTTTGTGCAGAATAACCAAAATTTCATGCCCAGGTATAAGTTGGGCATTCTTAGCCATAAATTGGAATCAATTTTCCCGTCATCGGTGAAGCTTATACAGAACTTTTGAATGAGACTTATAGAGACCGTGAGAGATTGACGATGGGCATGGAGATGAAAATAATAGTAATGCTTCAAAACTATCATTAATTCAAGGAATGCTAGCTTATGTTGCAGATTAGGACAAAAAATGATTCTTGGTCAAGTGAACATTATCATTAGTACTTATCATAGTTCGCTTTCTTTTATTTCTGTTATCTCACCATTTTTTTTCCTTTTTAATTCAGCATAACTACTTGATTTACTACTGCAATTTCTAGTAACCTGTTGAGTTTTTAAATTTAGTTGTAACTTTGAGAATGAATATAACAGAAATAAGGCAGGAAAGAATAAAAATATTTGCTACTTAAAAATCTTGAATTTCATTGAACTGTAATGATATTAAAATATAAAAAAATTTACAAATTCAACAACTAGAATTTAGAATTAAGTAAGTACATGACACATGATTCCATGATAAACAAATTTTTAAAAGTCAGCAACTAAATCAATAAACAATTAAGAATACTGAAATGGCTAAAAAACATGAAAAAATTGTTTGACCCATTCTTGCAGTAGTGGAGGCAATTCTTAAACACTCTTCCTTACTTTAGTTGTTGCAAATTCCAAGTTTCTCAATGAGAAATTCAAACTTGCTTATTGGCAAAGTTTTGGTGAACGTATTTGCTAGTTGAAGATCAGTCTTGTAATACTTCAATTCAATAGATCATTCCTTCTGCACATTTTTGAGAAAGAATAATTTGATATTGAAATGTTTAGTTTTCCAGTGAAAAATAGGATTATTTGAGATAGAAATAGCTGCTTGATTATCCACAAACACTTCGTGCACTCTTCTTGCTTTAAATTTAGATCGAGCAATACTTTTCTAAGCTATAAGGCTTGATTTGCAGTAGCTATTGCTACAATGAATTGATTTGATTGTCGATTATGCAACAATCTCCTACTTTTTAGAACACAAAGAAAACACCCTTGAACCAAAATTAGAACAATAATCAATAGTGCTCTTCATATCATCAGAACAACCAGCCCAATCACTGTTAGAATATCACTATTTTGAAAATAATGAAAATACTTTTTAGATTACAAAACACATTTTGAAATGTTGTCCATACAAACAACGTCCTCTCCTTATCGCTTTGACTTATTACTAATTATTTCTTTCATCCCAAAATATGAGTCGCACTTCAGTTATTATATAACTTTTTATTAGTTATTAAATATAACTCATTTAATGTACCACTAAATGTATAATTTTATATTTTTATTTTAAATTTTGAGGTACATAATTATTATTAGTAAGAATATTTTAGAAATTTAGTTTAAAATTTAACTCTTTTTGAGGACAAAAAAATTTAAAGTAAACTTTTTTTAAAGATAGATGGAGTAGTTTTATAATTTAGAAAATGGTCAATATCTCTTTGGATCTGAAAGGTCAGTCAAAGTCAAGTGATAGAAAATGTCAAAAACGAAATATGGACTAGTAATTGATGCCTCACATTCTGGTGGTCAATTTAGATAGTAAACTTAACTAATTCGCTACTCTCTTTTTGCCACTCATGTATGGGTGTAGCCTAAGCCTACCTTTCAATTCGACTTCAATAAAAACTTATTACATTTATCCCCAATGTTTGAATTAATTATAAAATAAGCCTTCATAATTTTGAAACAATTATTACTATACAACTTTTTTTAAATTTTCTTTTCAAAAAGACAACTTTATTTAATTTTGAATAAATTTTCAAAATCAATTTGTTGTTAAGTTTTTTTTTTCAAAAAGATGATTTCATGCATTCAAGTTAGGCTTTTTTTAATTATTATTATGAGAATAGGAAAATTATTATCAATTCATCTCTGAATAAGTAGAATATGATAATTTTTATCATCCAACTCATGTAATAATTAAAAGTATCCAATGAATCAGTTAAAAGCTATACGTCCTATTTAAGTTTATATGAGTTACATATTTCAAAAATAGATTACATCTAATTAGTTGTCTTTTTTGTCATAACTAACCAATAAAAAAAAAAATGCATGACATCACGAATTGTTTTGAACAAAATTCCAAATTCTAATTTAAAATACATTTCGTAATTTAAAGTAAATTTATATGTCATTTTCTGAAATCTCTATTCTAATTTAAAATCATATGTATCATCTGTCACGCCAAATAAACCCAAACAAGTAATATACATCATCTTTCACGCCAAACTGATTGTGGTAGAGACTAAGGCTGTGTTTGATTTGTGTTTTTATTTGTAAAAAGTTAACTTTTTTTAACCACAAAAATAAAATATTTAAAAAACTTTTTATTTCAAAATATAAAATTTAAATTCTTATCAAAATTCTTCTCACATTATTTCAAAAAAAATTCCCATCTACTTTTTAAACTTACATTTTCTTACAAAAATTTCCACTAAAACTTTCATTCACTTTAATACAAAGTTTTCAAATACACCTCAATCCAAACACAGGATGGATTTAAAGCACGTGTTTTATGATGTTAAGTCAACTTATTCGCATCTTTTACACCAAAATTATTGAACACTAACACTGAAATACACATGGAGCCAAAAGTCAGTAATGAATGAATAAAGAAAACTTTCAACACATTTCCTTATCTCTTCTTAAATAACACATGTATAAAAATAAAAATAAGGTAAAATACCATTTTCAAGAGTCGACATCAAATAATAACAATTTTAAAACGTTATTCCTAAGTACTTTCAACACATGTCCTTATCTCTTCTCAGATAACACATGTATAAAAATAAAAATAAGGTATAATACCATTTTCAAGAGTCGATATCAAATAATAACAATTTTAAAACGTTATTCCTAATCTCTTTTCTTTATGGGTGCTTCCAATCCGCCCATGCAATGCTGCACCAGTCAAAGATGCCTTCCCTTCTTTGTCTCCTTTCGTTGCACTTCGTCGATGAATTTTTAATACTCATTAAAGTAAGTAGTATTATTAAATTAGACCAAGTAAGAAATGACAAAATTAAAAAAAAAAAATAAACAGTAACGAATTTTTGGATTAGTCAGAAATTTTAAATAAGTGTAGTTAAAAATATAAATTATTTAAAAAGTAAATGTATTCATTTTATAACAAATCTTTGTAAGATCCATCTGGATTTGTTCTTGTCCTCTATTAATTAGGCTGTGTTTGAACAACATTTTTATTTATAAAAAGTTAATTTTTCTTAAATAAAAATAAAATATTTAAACACATTTGTATTTCAAAATTTAAAATATAAACTTTCCCACTCAAATTGCTCTAATATAATTTTTAAAATTTTACCTATTATTTTTCCTTCCAAAATATTTTTATCAAAAAATATTCACCAAAATTTCACACATTCTAATACAATTTTTCTCAAATAAATCACAATTCAATAGAAGCCTATATTTTATATATTTTTAAAAGGGATAATATATTAAAATGTTCTCAACTTAACTTATCAGATTTTGACCCGACCTTTCAATTGTAACAACACGATACTTGAACTTTAAAATGTGTAACAATAATGTCCTCCTCTTGGAAAAAGCGAAAAAGCCCTCGATATAAAGCATATAGTTTAAAATTTTAAAATAAATTTATAGAAAGATAAAAAGTATAAAATTTAAAGACAAAAATTGAATAAACTTATTTATACTATATAATAAATTTTTTTAAACTAAAAAATAAAATTTAAAGATGAAAATTTAATAAAATTTAGAGACAAAAATGACCAAAAAATATTTAGGTTAAAAAACAAAATATCTATAAAATAATTGAGGTTAAAAAGCAAAGTATCATATAATAATTTTTTCTATTTTTACTTTAAAATTTTTAACAAAATAACATAATTTTACATAATTTTATTAAATTTTTTCTTTTAAAAAGTTAATAAAAAAATTAAACTATATCAAAATTTTTGTCATTTTTGTCTTTAGGAAGGGCTTTTTCGTCTTTTTTCCAGTAGGAGGACATTATTGTTACACATTTTAAAGTTCAAGTATCGTGTTGTTACAATTGAAAGGTCGGGTCAAAACGATTAACGCCTAAGTTCGGGACATTTTAATATATTATCCTTTTAAAATACTTAACTTTTATTTCATAATATTTTAAAGATCAAGCCAGGCTAGCCAGTTGTTCACGCTTCCCTTTGGCGTTTCCAAGTGGATTTATCATTTTTAATGCTGCACATTTTCCTTTGATTTTTAATTTTTATTTAAAATTAATGAAATTATTGCTTCATCTCTTTTCACTCAGATTCTTCCAGTTAAGTGAAGCAGTGGAAGTTTGTAGGTTCTCTCCCTGTAGAGTGCCTTTCTTTCCCTGTATAGTGCCCCTTTTCTCTTCCAATGAGAACTTTGTCCTCTAGATGGGGGTTGTTATTGATCATGTTAATCCCCTCACTCTCAATCCAAGATCTAAGTCTTCATTGAATTTATAAACCAGAAAACCCAAAAAAAAAAAAAACCACAAAAACCCAAAGAAAAACAACCACCGCAAGGAAAAATACAAATACAAAAAATTCTTCTCAAACAGTCACTTCGTCTCTGGGCAATGAACAATCGGTTGGGTTTCAGTGATGAGTGCTTCAGTCAGCATCTACAAAAGCTGGGCATTGCATTGATACTATTTGTTTCGTATTTTGGTATTCACAGCACGGAAATTCTTCTCAAACAGTCACTTTGTCTCTGGGCAGCGAACAATCGGTTGGGTTTTAGTGATGAGTGCTTCAGTCAACATCCAACAAAGCTGGGCATTGCATTGATCCTATTTGTTTCGCATTTTGGTATTCACAGCACGGCTTGTCATCAAAAGCAATCAAGATTCTTCTAGGCAGTTCGACCATCAACTGTTTGTTAAAATGCCTTTTTTGCAAGCTACACTCTTACATTTGAGCTAGCTTAGTGGCTCGATTTTATTGACATACTTTGCTTACGAGTTTACGCTTTTCTATACACATTCTCTTCTACTTTTACGATCAATTCTTCAAATGGCGGATGAAATAATTGCCAAGTTGTAAAAGTGTAAACTTTTCAACTTGAGGAGATAGGAATAGAGATACAATATCAAGATGTTATTCGAGCAAGGAAAGATGTGAACGGAGCTTAGTGGGCAAAATATTTGGCAAAAAAGGTTAATTTTATGGGATTAAAGACTACCACAGGCAAAATTTAGCCTATTAATGGAACTTTTTCGTGAGAGCGAGGATCAAATCTTTTTAGTTTATTTTTGCCAACCAGGAGGATAAAGAAGAAGTCTTTGAGCGATAAGCAATGGACATTCGATCAACAATATTTGATTACGAAATAATGGCGTCCTAATTTGAATATCAACACGGAAGAGTTCAATACCATTGATTTATGGATTGATTTGGAATGTTGAAGTCGATGGATGTCACGTGAAACATGGTGAAATTGGGCAAATTATTCCACAAGGTGTGGGATGTGGTGATTCTGAAGCGGGTAGCAAAGATAGTCATTACCTCAAGCTATATGCTACTATTCATTTGGATCACCCCTTGCCAAATGGTATGAAAATTAAACTTCAAGATTAGAGTTGGGTATTTTCAAATATGAGAAGTTTATTAAATTTATGTTTTTATTGTGGAAAAATTAGTCATACTGAATTTGTCTTGTTGGAATCGCAATGAGGATTGTAAGACCAATACATTAGTAGAAAGGTAGTATGGAGATTAAGCGAGAGTGAGGCACCTAAAGGCTAGAGCGAGAAATGGCAATGGCGTCAAGAGTGTTAGTATACAAGGTCAATCAGTGGGGCAAGTGCGCGACAAAGACAACCACAAAAAGTCGATCCCACAAACTGAAGAAACAAGACAGATACCATCCACATTGGAGCAAAATTCAACTAAAAATTTGCTACCAGTAGCACACAGTAGGGATAGGGTTACAATGGACTTGGATGGGGTAGTACAGAAAATGTGGGGATCTTGAAAAGGAGCAAACATGGAAGACGGACAATCCGATCATTAAAGCTAATATTTCTATTCTAGAGCGAATCTAGTCAATGTTCCTATGATGAGAGTGGTTGCCTCAACTTATGAACAAGAAGCTCCTCAAGCATCGAGATCAAAATGTAGCATAAATGGTGGCCAAAGTTTGAGATTCGAACTAGAAAATGGCATCGAGCAGTTGTTTCAGTCGGCAACAACTAGGGACTCAACCTAGGTGTCACATAGTAGTGCAAGGAGAAACGAAAATGGCTTATTCCGGATGGTGAGGTAGCAATAGATGTTGAGAGGGACGGGAAGGAAGCGGAAAAGGCGGAATCAAGGTCTTATAATTCACGATTTGCGGTGGAGGAAGCTAGCCTTAAATGGCCTCAAGGCGATCAATGAAAATTTGTGCAGGAATTGTAGCCGTCTAGGAGGGTCCTCTTCCATTTCTCGACTTAAGAAAACTTTTAGGTTCCATCTCCGGATATTGTGTTTATAAGTGAGACTAAACAAAAGGTGTCATTTATTCAAACTTTTGCGAACTTTTCGTAATCAAGATCGATAGAAAATTGTTGATCCATTGGGAACAAGAGGTGGCCTTTTGCTTTTTGGAGTGATAATATGATAATAAATCAAGTGCTATCAATAGCATTTTGCTTTGAAGTACAAGCTCATAAACATGGAGATCAAGAGCAATTTTGGGCAATTTTTGTATATGCAAGTACGATCCCAAAGTCCAAGTCAAGGTGGGAATATCTACAATGGGCCAAAAGCAAATGGGAACAATGGTTTATGGGTGGGGATTTCAATGATCTAATGGATGTCTGAGAGAAAAGAAGCGGTTAGCCCGTTACGAGGCTAGTTTTGAGTTTTAGGGATTTTATCAAAGACATGAGTATGGCGGATCTAGGGTTTACCAAGAGACCATTCACATGGGCACATAATAGGGAGCATGAGGGTTTTGTTGAAGAAAGACTTGATCACTTTTTGGATCAACTGATTGGATACTTAAATATCCTACGACGGAAGTTAGACATTTGGAGAAAGCAGCATCCGATCATTCTCTACTTTTATTGGATATGTGTAAGGACATTTCTAGGCGAGAAAAGGAGATTCTTTTTACAAAAGATGGACTCAACATGAGGAGAAGCAACCATAATAGAACAAGCATGGAATAGGACACAACTTGGCACTTCAATGTACCAAGTCACCGAGAATAAAGCGATGTAGAGTTGATTTCTTTGAAGTGGGCCAATCTTGAGAATACTAATGCGGCAAGAAGGATAAGGAGCTCAAAGTGCAAATGGAATTGATGAGCCAAACAGAGTACAAGGGTTGGCAAATTTGGAAGATCGAGAGGAGATCTGTACAAAACGTATAGTAAAAGGAACAATCTCGGCACCAAAAGCACGCATTCAATGGCTTAAAGAGGGTGGTAGAAACACAAAGTTTTTCACGCACCTCTATAGTGCGACGAAGAAGATTGAATGAAATTGATAGGTGGTGAAGGATAATGGAAGGATTTGCACCAATCCAAAGGAAATCAAGGAGAAAGTATCGATTTTTACTCTAACCTTTTACGACTTCATTTCCATGAATGACCCAACATTTTTACTAGGTATCCCAACATCGATTACAAGTGACATGAACCAGAGGCTAACCAGACCAGTTGAGGATGCTGAGATTCGGAATGCTTTGTTTGGTATGCACCCTAATAAGGCTCCGAGATCGGATGGTATGATCCCTTTTTTTTTCAACACTATTGGCATGTAGTTCAAAAGGATATTATCTTTCTTGTTAAAAGTTTTTGTCCATTCTAGAATACTAAAGAGTGCTAACCGTACACTTATTACTCTTATTCCCAAAATAAAGAACCCAACCCAAATAGCCCAGTATAGGCCTATTAGCTTATGAAATGTTGTCTATAAAATAATCTCTAAGATTCATGTTGAAAGAATGAAAACTTGCCTCAATGTTTGCATAAATGAAAGCCAAGTGCTTTTGTTTACGGAAGGCAAATCACGGACAATGTTGTTATGCGCATGAATGCATACATCATATCAATAGCCTTAAAAGATAAGGAAAGGGTTTTATGGCCTGAAAATTAGATATAACAAAGGCTTTTGATCGAGTTGAGTGGGGATTTTTATTTCAAGTCTAAACTAAGATGGGCTTTTCTAGGCAGTACATAGACGGATTATAATATGCATTAGTACCTCATATTTTCTTTTAACATAAATGGTGAGGTTAGTGGCTATATGCAACCCACAAGGGGTATTAGGCAGGCAATCCACTGTCTCCTTATTTGTTTATAATCATTTGGAAGTTTTTCATTTTTAATTAGAAAGTGTAAGTGAGGGTACTTCAGGGAATGAGATTGTGTCATAAAGGTCCGCTTCTTACTCATCTTTTTTGCAGATGACTCCTACTTTTGGGTGAAGCTCTGATGGAGCAAGCTTAGCACATTAGAAGGATCATTGAAAATTCTTGTGTAGCATCGGGCAGAAAGTTAATTTGAATAAATCCTCGGTTCTTTTAATGAGCACTTAGCGGTAGTGATAAAAAGCCATTATTCAAGTTTTAAATGGGATCAAGGAGCAAATGAGTGCGGATACCTAGAATGCCATTGGGTATAGGCAAATCTAAGAATGAAGTTTTTGCATATGTCATTTATGTGGCGGAAGAAGAATAGATAACCTGGAAAACTCAATTTTTAAGTCAGCAGTAAAGAAATTCTCATAAAATCAGTCCTTAATTCCTTACCTATTTATTTCATGTTATGTTTTAAATTACCAATTGGCATATGCAAAGAAATCTTGGCGATGAAACGGTGAATTTTAGCGGGCTCTAATGCAAATAATGGTCATAAAATTCATTGGCGAGCTGGTCCAAATTAACACTTCTAAAAGGTTTGGGAGGGCTAGGTTTGTAGGATATACAAGTGTTCAATGACTTCTTGTTAACCAAACAATTATGGAGGTTAATTCAGTCCTCAAATTTGCTTTTGAGCCGAGTAATGCAAACGAGATATTATTCTCACGGAACACTTATGCAAGCCAAAGTTCAACACAATGCATCTTGGCTTTGAAGATGTTGGATGGGAGCAAAATATATCTTAGAAATGGAGATGAGATATCAAGTGGGAGACAGAAAAGCAATAAGAATTTGGGAGTCTCCATGGTTGGCACATAGAAAAATTTTAGGCCACTTCCAAAAGAGCATAATAAAGAGTTAACTACTTGGTGCCACCAACTAATGATGGAGGAGAGTGCGAAATGGAATCAAATCTTGCTTGGTTAGCTTTTTCAACTTTGAGGATGCAGCGGCAATTTCTAGAATCCCCATAAGAAAGGAGGCTAGTCGGATAAGCTAATTTGGCGATGATAGCAAAGGGAATTTCACGATTCATTACGCACATCATTTTGCTATGGAGCAACATCGAGCTCAGTCAAGTATAAACAACTACTAGTAGTTCTAGTTTGACAACAGCTACCCGTATGTGGCTTAGAATTTGGAATCTTTAGGTCAAAGGAAAACTGAAACATTTCCTATGGTCTTGCTTTGTCAAGGAATTACCCACCAAAATGGAGTTGTATAAAAGAAGAATTGCAGAATTCCATATGTGGTTTTTATTTGTGATAGGGTAGCTATGGTGTAAAGACTCTCTCCTGTTCATTGGGATGGTTTGCGAGATGAGCAGTCTTGTTTTAGGCATTGGTGGGAAACATTAAGCACATTGGGCAAGGATCCTATCAACAATGACAGCTTAACCTTTCCATATACATCCTTTGGATGTTGTGGAAAAACGCAATCTTTGGCTATTTGAGGATAAGTAAATCAGCTCATGAAGTGATGGATAAAGCAATTTTGGAATGGCAAGAGTTTAAAGATATTTTAGAATGGGCTACCACAATTCTCAAGCAGTTCTATTTATATCTCTCTTCTTATTTGTTTTGATGTCATTTTGTCTTCGTTATTCACTTGTCTTATTGTTATGCACGTTTGTGTTATTGTTGAAGACTTTGCATCTAGTATAGCTATATTTTATCGACGCTTTTGATTCTTGTTATATCTAAGTTAGACTTCATTTGTTTTGGTTATCCTTTTCTCAAGATTTCAGTTGTTTTGTTTATCATTTTCTCAAGATTTCCTCACAATGGATTCTAGCTTCCTTTTTTTTTGGTTATGTTTTGAGATGTATTGATCCAATAAGATGGAAAAAACAAAAAAAAGGAAAAGATATATATATATATATATATATATATATACATATACATATATATATATATATCTATATATACATATATATATATATGTATATATATATATATATAGGAAAAATTAAGTTATGGTAGCAATCTTCCTCCATGGTTTCCTAAACTTTCTCCATACATATCAAGTTTGGGTTCTATGGAGTAGGGTCTCTATGTTGATATGTACTCATAGCGTTCTTCATAATTACTATTATTTTTGCTCCCTGGTTCAGTGGAAGTGGTATAGTATAATATAGTATATGTCTCTTATTTCCCTATGGCTTCCATGACCTCTCCATATATGTCAAGTTAGGATTCTATGTCTATATGTTCATAAGTATTCTTAGTATATGCTTTTTCGCTTCCCTATGGTACCCTGCTTCCTGGTTGACTCCTGAATATTGGCTTCTTGTTTGAATCCTGAATATTGGCTAGGTTGTTGATGAAAATATGATAACCAAGGTTGAAACAATCAACCATCTAGCAGTGTCAACTCAACCAAATTCAAGAGAAACAAATCTAAGAGCATAAGTTGGATGTTTAGTTGAGAATTCTCCTACAAAGAGACGTCCACACCTGATCCGAAAGTCAAGACATCATTTGTCATTCTAATCATTCATAAAAAATCAAGAATGAAGGATCGAGTGTGGCTGATTTTCACTTATGTAATCAAGATCCTTAGGCCACTTCTCATCACAATCCAAGTTCAAATTTGGAAGGTTCTAATTTGGCAAGAAGTAAAACAAGTTCAGCCGCCATTCATTTCCCTAATCCAACCCACACTTGGATTCAGCTTTAGGTAATATTATTTCTTCTTCATGAACAAAATTAGAAGCTTCCAAGACCAAATCCATGATGTTTAGAGAAGTCTCCAAATTCAGAGCTAGAAGATTTAAAGAAGCTTCCCAATTCAATTCAAGATTGGAAAGCACAAGCCTTGAAGGTAAACAAGTTTGGCCATCACACAAATCCAAATCAGCCTTGGATTAGTTTTAGTTTTAGGCAACTATTTTGTTCTATTTCCTTTTCTTAGATTAGAATATTTTTTTTAAGTAATTGTTTGTTTAGTTAGTTTCCTAAAAAGCTAATCCAACTAGGGAATGGCTTTCTTAATTCTTATACATTGTAATCTATAAATAGAGGCTATTCAGCCCCAAGAAAATTAAGACTTGATTCAATACAAACTTGAGAGCTTTTTAGCTTTTCTTTGAGTTCTAGTTTAGGATTTGCTTTGAGTCTTTGAGGATAGCCTCTTAAGCTCATGTTTAAGCTATTTTGTTGAGTTTCTTTCCTCAACAATTTGAGCGTGCTCTTGGTTCCAAGGATAGTTCAATTCTCAACTTTGAGTTTGGATAATTCCTTGGTGTTAAATCGACAAAAACAATTCAATCTTGGAGTTGGTGTCTTGCTAAAGGAAAACTTAGTTTAACCTAGAGGATGATATTAGGACCAACATTCTAATATAGGTTCGGATTTTATTCTCTTAGTTTAAGATTCATACCAGTTGTCCTGATTCTACAAAGAGAAAAAAAATAAAATAAAAAACAAAAAAAATAAAAAGAAGAAGAGGAAAAAAAAAGAAGAAAAAAAAACAAGGAAAAAAAAAGAGAAAGAAAAAAGAGAGAGAAAAAAAATAATAACAAATGGTTGTAGAGGTAGGCTTGGTTGTAATCTTTTATTAGTTTCAATCCTACATATGGTTGTAACTTACTAATAAGAAGTCTACTTTGATATTGTGTAAATTGAGATAATTGGCAGCTTCTCTTATGATGGCTCACTCATCTATATGAGCTGCACTCCAAACTCTTTTCATTTTGTAATATAGGATCAAGTAACACCTTTCTTGAACTTCAATTTTCTTATTTCGTTGCATTTTTCTAACTTTCACTCGATTTACATTGCATTTGTGGCTTGGCCTTTTGTATTACGGAATGAATGTCTTGGTTGCTCTCCTAGTTTGGTTGCTAATTTTTATAGATTTACATTTGCAATGGCATCTCTGGACCGCAATCGACCCAAGGATTTTTCTTTTCATTTTTGCTAATCTCCCTTAACTCTAAATCCTGGTTTCTTTTTCAGTTAAGGTTCAAATTGAAGTTTTGGTTATGATTTTTTGTATCATGCTCTCCTTGGTTTGGTTGTTGATTTTGATAGATTTCTCTGCGGTGGCATCTTTGGTGAAATCGACCCAAGGATCTTTCTTTTCTCTCTTGCTAATCTCCTTAACTCTAAATTTTGGTTTCTCTTTTCTAGTTGCTTTTGGTTTTGGAAATTTCTTCCATAAAATGGTTTGAAAGCAGGCCTCGTTATAATAATTGTTGTTTTCTAATTGGCCTCATTTTTGGATAGATTGTTTCTCCCTCGATTTCAACTCATTCTTCTTTGGGATGCTCTTGCAGAATGATTTTTGTGAAGTCTAGATTTGGAATATAAAATACTCTTAGTGTGCAAATAGGATGTGATGCGCACATCACGGCTATATGGAACCGGCAATACGCAACAAGCGACACAGGACCCAACACTTAACTTGCGAAATCCTAGAACCGGTGGAATTGAGACCGAATGGATGAATCGTCGCCACAATCTAGGGTTCTACTAGATTGATAAGACTCAAAGGCGCCACAAACTGGTCAAGTTTGATAAGCCTGTTGTTCTTCACAAGAACGAAGAGATTGAATCACTCAAACTCTCAAGGACGTAATGTCACAAAATCTTCTAATTCATGTCTATTATGTCTTGGCTGAATGACCTCTATTTATAAGGGTACAAGGATTGTAAAAGGTAATAATTAAAATCCTAACCTTAATCTAATTTCTAAAGGAAGAGGAGCTAAGCTCCTTTAAGTAACTAAAAGATAGCCTTAAACTAAAAAGGAAACAAAAACCCTAAAGCCAATTGGACTTGGAAGTTTGGCCCTTTAAGGCTTCCTTCAAGCATACAAATTTGGCTAGTAAAAATTACCTAATAATTTTACTATTCACGGCACTATTCATAGCACCATTAATTATTCGCATTTTGGCCCTTCAAGAATGAATAAATTCCTAAAATAAAGCCACAAAAATTAATTAAATAATCTTGGCCTAATATCACACTAGAATTCGGCCAAGGCAAAATTAGTGTTCGGTTGAAACGACTCTCGGGATCTCATCAGGATGCTTCACGGAGATTAATCTTTATTCTACTTGAAGAATGAGAGTAGGATCACGATTCCTACTTAAAGAATGGAAGAATGGTGCTTGGTTTTGAATTGGTCTATTTTCTTTTATGTTTTTAGAATGTTAAATAGAATTTTCTATAGATTAAGTATGCCTAGATTGCAATTGATGTTCAAGATACAGTGCTCAAACTTAGTCAATTGAAGTTGGCTATTTACACTATATCTCACAACATCAATCTTTTGGCAATCTTTTTGACATTATAGCTTTCTTTCCCTTGTATAGCATGATTATGTTAGCTAGTTCTAGACTAGTTTCACCTTGTAATCAAATTAATCAATGGGATAGTGGTTATGGTTATCCTCAACCACTATTTCATTTTCCTCTTTAGCTATTACATTAGACCAAGGAGATCATTTAGCCATCTTTGGCTAACAAATGTATAGTCCTATTTTTCATTCAATGAAAGTACTATCGTTTCAGTGAAAAAAAAAGTGAAGCAGTGAGCAGTACAAAACTCAAATTCTATGCTAAACCACCAGGCCCGTCACACACATCCTCCCTATTAATTCACCATCGCCACCACTCTCTTCCTCCAGAGCTAAGCCAGGCGCCGCCTAGTCTGTTCAACCCATTATTGATTATTCTTCTTTTCTTCTTTCTTCTTCATCGCCTACTTTCCTCCTTACCAATTCCCTATTTTAATGTCGTCTTGTGTAGAGTTAAATTCGAAAGCAATTTTCTTCTTTCCTCTTCACTTCCACCACGGTGGAGAGCTTGCCCAGACCTATGAAAAAATATAAGGTTCAAGCTTAGGAGATAATCATTACTAATAAAGTAAGAACCCAAAATAGGCAAATGAGAATTACTAGATTATTGAGCCAATATCTTTTTGTCCACATTGTTTTTAGCAATTCAAAGTCCAAAAATCACATTGGCCCATAAATAGAGGTTTGGTTTCTCCTTATCCACTTCTTCATTTCTAATTCTGTTCTTTGGTTGAAAACAAATCGGGCATACTAAAACTCGTATCCCTGTCACTTTAGCCTTTTCTTGATCCAGTCGTCCACTTTGAGGGCAGTCGACCCCAAATTTTGCCCCACAACCACTTCCTCCACAAGAGATTTGGTTTCCCTTTCCTTTATCAGCGGAGGTGGAGCACTCTCTGTAAGTAGGGTGCCTTTAGGCGAATAGTCTTGTATTCAAAAGTGAGCTGTTGGACAATATCTATTACATCTGCTTCTTCTTTAGCCCTTTGTACAAGTTGCTCACCCGCGATTGGCCATATGTTTTCTCCAAAATTATGCCATTCATCAATGTCTGTTTGCTCTACGACAGCCTTGCATTTCCATCATAAGTCCCGCCCTTTCCAGCCCCTTCTTCAAGGCGTTTTGTCCTCTTTAGAAGTGAACCCCCCTCCCAGAGGCTACACCACCCCCTTTTTCAGGGGCTGAACCCCCCTCTCCAGAGGCTACACCACCCCCCTTATTTAGGGGTTGTACCCATCTTTTGAGAAGTTGTACCCCCCTCTTCAAGAGCTGAACTCCCCTTTCCAAGGGATGTACCTCGTTCTTCAGGATCTGTATCCTCCTCTCTAGGGGTTATACTCATTTTCTTAGGGGCTGTACCTATGTCATTTGGATCCTCAATTTTATCTGCATTATCGCTGTAGATAGGTGAAGTACTGTGCATGATTGGATTTGAGATTGAGGTGAAGGCATATCCTACTAGGCCAAAAGCATTCAAGCTGCGACTTTAGTAGTTATCATTTCGATATCAATAGTGAAGCCATTTACTCCATCATCCATCTCCGCCTTTGGAATCTTGAGCTCCTCTTGACACGGACAATTCTTGCTTAGTTTTAGTTTGTTGTTCAAGTGGTGATTGATGAATTCATTTCTTCGATTTGCTTCATCTTCGACCTCATGGTGTACTTTTTGTCTCTTTTAGGTTTAGAAACATCTTCTTCTCTAATCCACTTTCTATGCGACACGTAATAAGTCGAGGAATCTATTTCTTCTCCTACCAACTCCACATTATCACCTTCGCCTTCTCTTTCCATTGCAAAAATTTTTCTCATTCTTCCGGAGTTGGTTTCATTTGTGTTACTTTCACTTTCTCAGGAAATCAAATAATAAAGTTCGATCCTCTATAAGATAGTTACTATATTGAACGTGAGACTATACTAATCATCAACAATTACACAAATCATACCTCCACGTCAATTGTTTTTCCCACACTACTTCCTTTCTTGTTCTTTACGTTGTGCATTCACACCTTTTTATCTAAACATCTGGGCTTGTCCCAGGATTCAACACTCTAAACCATCTTCAAATGCTCAAGATGTGGCATTACCTCATATCACGAACACGAGAAATTGAAAGAAAAAATTAACATAAAAGTAATTATATTATAGTACATGTACTTATACCACTTAAAACACTCTAACTTAACGTGCGAATGGTATCCTTACCCCAATGCAGTGGAAACCCCCAAGAGTGTAAGTCCTATTCTTTGGGTGACTAGTTTGCTTGAGGCATCTATCATGCTCTTTCTAGCACTATCTACGATAGCCTGTAAGATAGTTCACCACGACATTTCATCGAATCTCTTCCAATCACATGTCAAATGAAAAAGCTTGTCTTCTATCTAGTTCTCTTAGCCATGCCATTGATTGATGTGTATAGAAGCAATAGTGTCATGCTCATGGCATCAACGTCTGAATAACTTGAGTTTATCCAATTGTAAGTCTTTAACACTTCATAAATGCGTGGCGCCCTCTGCCGAACCTGTGTTTAATAAACCGTTATTGCGGAGGACCATTCGGTGCGGTATTTGGCATATGCATTGTTAAAATCGCCCATATTGAGCCCCATGATAATGGCAAACTCCTCTTGAGCCCCGTGAAGTTGAAGTATATGCTATTATCACGAATGAATTTCTCGTCGAGTTTGAGTTGCCTCAACAACATGGAATGTATTATCTCTTTGCATCAAAACATATACTCGTGGTCAAGAGCATTTTCATTTTGGCTTCATAATAGCAAGATCTTGGAAACTTGGGCGTTGAAAAACTCTCACTGAAAGACCATTTGCGCTTTAGATATTCTTGCACATAACAATGGAAGGTTCAATAATGCAATGACATTTGTATAGGCGTATGTATCGACATTTCATTTGATAATTTGGTCTACAATTAATTCGACACATTAATCGACATATATATAGTTGTCGACATATTGATTGATAATGTGTTGACATATTTGTCCACAAATATGTCGACAGAATTTTAAGCAATTGACATGTTCGACATTTTGTTCGACAGTTATGTCGACATATTGGGCATATAGTTCGATGCTTGTTCTCGACCCAGTGTTAATCATTAACATGGTTCTCGAGTGTTTTGTCGACAATTTTAGTGTGTTCAAAGTTAAAAAAAAAATAGTATGTCCTAGGATATGAATAGTTTTAACCATATACAAAAACCCTAACTTGTATAACATCTTCTAAACGATATGCACGGCAAAAACACAAAAATCGGGAAGCAATATGCGCACTTAGCAAAAACACAAAGGAAAATTTGAACCGACCTTCTTTTTGTGGTCACTGCTTTGATTTCTTCTCCATTGCGGCAGATACTGATCGTTCACCTCGCATACGTGCCATTGAAATTGTATATGTTGTATATGGTGTATATCTTTGGATGTATATCGATTGTTAAGAAGACAGAGTGTCAATCAGCTGAAAAATAATACTTTCGTGTTCTTCAGTGATTAAAGTGATGGCGAATAGGAGTGGGAGAACGAACAATCGCAAAACTACATTAGGCGCGGTTTTCAAATAGAGTGGCATTTTCGTATTTTTTCCCAAATTTGAATGTATCGTCGAATAAAATCTTAAACAAAATGTTGACTAAAATGCCAATCATTTTGTCGACTAAAATCCCAACAAAATTGTCTTGAGTTTTGTCGATTAAATGTCAAATAAATGTCGATCAAAATGTCGAATATATGTCGACCCTAGATTCATACACCAACAAATGTCGAACTTCTATCATTATTTGTTAGTTGAACTTTAATAAGATGATGGGCATCTTAAAACACCCAATTGCTAGTTTGCGACAAGTGGACTTTTTTTGTTTGTCGGTCAGGATTTATTTTACATTTTTTATGATTACTTACGAAATGTTAGTTGAACCTGTACGGGACATTCAAACTAGGCGACCATTTTCAAGTAGGCACCCTGGAAATGAGATGTTTAATCGATGAAGAATGAAGAAATGAAGAAGAATGGTGAAATAAAGTGAAACAATGAAGTTCTTGCATAGGGCCATTTTGGTATTTTCCCGTGGTAAAACCGACTGCTTATATTTGCAAAGGATTTGTTGGACTGCTATTTTTGCAAATGTTGCTCCACAACCTGCTATTTTTGCAAATTTCCCTATTTTTTAGGCAATATAGATAGCACCAATTCATAGATGTTGCATCATCTGATAATCCAGCCTTTTTTAGAGCTTAAAGTGACTATGCTACTGGTGAAAATTGATACACGAGAAGAACTTCAACAACTTTGGTTAGAGAAAAAAGCTTAATCTGATAACCTACTTCATAGTTCCTTTGTATTCGTAGGTCAATAGTGAACGCCAATGAGATAATTTTACCTATTTGTGATCACAGATGCACATCAGGATTTTTAAATACTATTTGTCATTTGAAAACTGTGAATTGTGACTCCACTCACAAAAATTTTTATGTAAATTGGATTCCAATAGTTAATTGTTAATCGAAAACTATAACATTAAGTCTTGAAATGTGAATCTAATCTTTGATTAGAGCAATGGTCTCAACCTTAGGGGTTTTGATCCATACGTCACAGTGAAAGCTCTGAAGAATTAGGCTAGAAAAAGTGTTAGAAAAATGTAGCATATACCAGGGGCTAGCTAGTTAGTGAATAAGATTTGTGTTAACAACATGCATATGTACACATTGAGAACATACATAATTATTCATTCAGATTACAAGATGATTCAGGTAACTAGAAGAAGAGATTGGTCAATCTATTAATCTTGTATTGCTAAAACATCTCCAAAATTTCTTAGATCACTAGTCTGGTTAAGAGGTGGGTGCAAATCCATTTCATAGTGTTAAATAGGATTTCATCACCAGCTTTGCCAGAAAACTAACATTCAACTCAAACAAGTTTGTTGTGAATAATAAACATTTCATGGCTAAAACCAGTATTGATATTTTCTTATTCAAGAGATGAAACAATATTTTGACATTGACTTACTCATTTGTCTAGGTTATGTTTGCAGCTGGAACACATACTTCAACTCTAACCATCGAATGGGCAATGTCTTTTCTCTTGAACCACCATGAGGTACTGCAAAAAGCAAAGAATGAAATGGACAACAATATTACACAACCAGGGCACTTGATAGAAGAGTCAGATCTCCCCAATTTACCTTACGTTGCATAATCAATGAAACACTTAGGGCCTGTTTGGGCAGCACATTTTCATTTGCAAATAAGAAAATTCTCAAACAAAAACAAACTATCCAAACACATTTTTATTTCAAAATTTAGAATTCAAATTTTCCTATTTAAATTCCTCTCACATAATTTTAAAAAAATTTCCCTCTTATTTTTCCCTTCAAAATACTTTTTCTATTAACAAATACCCATAAAAAATTTTACACTTTCAAATACAATTTTTCGATTTGCAAATAGAAATGCCTTGTCCAAACGGACCCTTAGACTTTTCCTCCTGTACCAACGCTTGTGCCACGTTATTCATCGAGGATTGCACCATAGGAGGCTATAGAGTCTCTAAAGGCACAACTTTGCTCTTGATTTCCTAGGCCATCAATAGGGACCTAACATTTGGGAAAATCCAGAAATTTATTCCAGAAAGATTTGAAGGGATTGGTGAAGGGGATTTTAATGAAGGGTCCAAATTCATTCCATTTAGAAAAGGGAGGAGAGCTTGCCCAGGTGCTGCTTTGGCTCTGAGATTGGTTGGGTCGACATTGGGCACTTTGATTCAGTGCTTTGAGTGGGTGATGTGACTTTTTCTCATCCTTAATACCTTCAAATTAAAGGATCGTAGTTCGTAGTATAGAGCTAGTCCAAAATCGTCCCACAAGGAGGTTGTCAAGTACCAACTTGATAGAAACTCTCTCACTATTTGGATCACTCTCAAAACTTGTTTAGTGAAGAAATAGTTTGTTGACACAAAACAGAATATTTAGCAAAAATAAGAAAAATTCAAGTGATTAAAAACCTCCAGGAACTTGGATTTCACCAAATGAAGACTCAATGAATTCAATCTATACTAGTTTGGTTACTTTTGGCTTTCACTTTTCTCACAACCATTCACTTAATTAAGAGTACCCTCTCTCAAGGTGTATCTCTCTTATTCGTGCAATTGTGTGCTCACTCTCATGTCTACAAAATTTACACAAATACATTAAGTACTCAAGAATTTAAGGTTTCTATGTTGTGTTCTACTCTCATAGCTCCGCATTCATAGCCAATGTTCCTACCAACTAATGTTAAATTTCAACTCGTTCCATCATCCAACACCTTAAGTCATGCAAGAATTGATCAAGTTCTTACCAGTAATGTAAAACAAGAACAATGGATTTTGAAAAGTGAAAAAGAACCAAGTAGATTTGATTAAATTAAAGAAAAACTTCAAAGGTTACATCCTAGTTCCTAGAGTTGAAGAACTCTAGCTAGACATAATGCGTAAAACAGAATTTCATGAAAATTAAACATTCTACAAAGTGAACAACTAAGAAAATGATGACCAGAATGAAACAAGTGCTGAATCTTCTCTAAAAGTTCTTGCTAGGCTACTGAAAATTTGATATCTAAAATCTGCTTCAATGCTAAAAACATCCAATCCCCCCTCCTCTTGTTGTTAAAAGCTCTCAAGAATTTATAGATGTTTGTTGCTTGCTTTTCTCCTTGATTTTCTCCTTGAATCTTAACAAAAAAACCACCCTTAATCTTCTTGTTGGAACAGAAAATCCCAGCTGCAAGATTTAGTCAAAATTCTATCTATCTCCTTCTTTGATGGAATCAGCAACAAAAATATCTTTGACAAAGTCATGTAACAGCTTTATCTTATTTTCTCAGCAATTCTTGCAAAAAAACTTCCTAATCGGATAATATTTCCAACAACTTATTTACTAGTTAACAATCCTACCAAATGTAAAAACTACACTAACTTCATAGTAAAATCTACTAAATTGAATTAAAATCTCTAAGTTTTAGAGATAAAAATTACTAAAAATATCAAGCTATCAATGGGAAGAGAAAGGCCCGAAATGGTTAATTTGGAAGTAAAACAAGGCTCATCTTTGGGCAAAGCCAAGCCTTTGGAGGCATTGTACAAGCCACGGTTGTCCATGATCAATTTCATTTCTCGACTTTGAGTTAGTCTCCTTATAGTTTGAATATCTTGAACTCTTACTAAGGAGAAATTGGAATTATTTGGAGAGCTGCAAGTAAGGATATAATGTCGAGAGCAAAGCGAGAATTGATTTTAAGATCCTAACAACTTGTACATACCTTCACAACAATAAGGGAAAAATTGCTAACACATCTCCAGTGCTTTGAGGTTTGCTCTAGAGAATGACCAAATGAAATAGAGGAAGGAGCATTAGTGATACTACAACCATAAAGGGACACTAAGGTCTTTTTCATAAAGGGATGCGAGTTTATAGATTCTGCAGGACTAGTACACCTCAATTGCTTAACCAAATGCTCAAGAAACACGGTAAATAGACTCTCTGGACTTTGTGATCGAGAGATGCTTGGTGAGTGCCGGAACCACATAGTTCTGAGACACTGGAATTAGTGCTCGAAAAACACAATTAATAGACTCTCTAGACCTAGTGTTCGAATAGATGTAATGCTAGACTAATTAGCAAACATTAGCCAATAGACAATTTATACCTCTCCGTTGATTGCTCTTTTATCCTACACTGCTTTTTTCTTAGTCAACTCATTGTGTCTTCACTCCTCTCCATCTAAACATCCTAGACTTGCATCCGGAAGTTTCAACCTTATACACTAATGAGAAACGCTCAAGATGTGGCATTAGCTCATATGCAAACACTTGAGATTCATAAAAGAAAAATCGCATAATTAATTATATGAACTTAAATCACGAACAAACTTAAAATTTAACACGTGTTTGAAACCCTTACTCCTAAAGCAACTTGGAATCCACCAACAAGGTACATCTTGTTATTTGGATCCTTAGTCTACTTCAAGGCATTAATCATAGACTTTCTAACACTATCAATAGTAACCTTATAAGATAATTCACCTCAATGCATTTCATCAAACTCGCTCTAATTGCAAGACAAGTGAACCACCTTGTTGTCTATCCTGCTTTCTTTTGTTCCCCATTTATGGATGTGTATAGCGAGAACAATGTCGTGGACACAATATCATCGTCTGAAAAACTTGCGTCTATCTTGTCATAAACCTTGAAAACTTTATCGTATGTGGTTTCATATTTATAATCTTGGGGTTGTGTACTTTGTTATGGCACAATGACCATCATTGTCTTCAATTTGGCATATTCATTGTCAGTCTCTCATCTTGAGACCCATGATAAGTGCAAACTTCCTCTTGCCAAATTTCACCTTATTATCCGTAAAGTTGAAGTATATGCTATTATCCATCTTTGACTCCTCATCCGCCTTAAGTTGTCTCAACAACAACTTGTGAATGATTTGTTTGTACCAAAATGTATGCTCATGGTCAAGAGCAATTTTAGCAAGGCAACTCTCATTTCGAGTATTTCCTTTTGAGTCTTTGTTAGTTTGGTCCTTATCCTCTTAATATTTGCTTCATAGTAGCGATATTGAAAAACACAGGAGATGAAAAATCACCTTTGAACAACCATTTGATTTTTAAGAAGGTCTTACGAAATAAAGTAAATCAAGATAGTACTCAATGTAATAATGAAATTCTTGTGCAGAACTCAACCCGTAATCGACTAGTTACTCGAAAAGGACTCAAGTATGAGCTCGTTCATAACTAAGTGCTCCTAGCTTGCTCGTGTAAGTGCTACTGACTAGTGGTCAATCTACAATAACGCTCGATAGAAGTTGACTACGTGCTCAGCTAAGAGCTCGATTACAATAATGTGTTGGAGAAATGCATGAATAGGTGCTCTAGAAGTGTTGATCATTCATTAATATTTGAGTTAAGTTGATTATGAGCTCAGCTAAGTGCTTGATTCCAATAATGTGCTCAGAACTACTCGAGTAGGTGCTCGACTAGTGTTCATCATTCAATTATGCTCAATTATTTTGAGCATGTGCTGGAGATAAGTTGAAAATTTTTTTACTCTTTTTCGAACTATGCTTGACCAATTTTTCATGCAATTCCAGTTGAAATTTAAACAAAAAAATACTCTATGTTATAGGATATGCACAATTGTTATGTTTTGAACCAATCACAATCGCAATTACATAAAAATAAACAAATACCCTAACTTATTGTATTTCTTCTAAAACCCATAATCAAATGAATTATAATTAGCAAATAACGGATTTATGTTAGGTTTATGTCCGATATAGCAAATACAAAAATTAAAATAATCATTTCTAGGCAAATTTCCACTTACCTTGTTCGGTTTTTGACTTTTGTAATTTGTTTTCTATAGTGGCGACTTTTTGTTTGAAAATGCGGTCCTTCTTACGTACATGTCATTAATGCAAATATGCTATTTGTGCAATTCCCTTTTTCGTGTCGATTCTTCTAGTGACTAATGCGTTTTGGTTATGGAAGGGTGGATGGGAGCAAGAAGAATTTTGCAAGGCATGGAGCGCATACTCGCGATAATGCGTATTGACTGATCGATATATCATAATTTGCGCAGAGAGACAAAATGTAGATCGAACCCGAATGTAGTAATGCGCGAGAGAAGGCATGGTATGTAGTAATTTGCGCAGGAGAGACAAAATGTAGATCAAAGAATGTAATGTAGTAATGCGTGAGAGAGAAGGCATGATATGTGGAATGCAACACGGAAGGCAAGATGACAGGCAAAGTTAATCATTTTGTATGGCGGTGTTGTCACAATATTTTGCCATTAAATGCCAAGTTGTATCAAAGGAAAGGAAAATGCAGGTGGAGCCTTCATGTCCATTGTGTGGAGAGGAGGGTGAAACGATTGAGCATATGGTGTTCAATTGTTCTCGTGCTAAAACCATTTGGCAGGTAGCTAATATAGACTGGGCTAAGTTGGGTCAATACCAGGTCAATTTTCAGCAATGGCGATAGGATTTATGCTCTAGACGAAGAGAGGATACTTGGAAGGAACGAGCTCAATTTACAGCCTACATTCTGTGGATGATATGGAAAAGCAGGAATTTATGGGTTTTTCAGCGAGAATGGATAGAGGCAAAGGAAATAGTAGAGATGGCGAGGCATGATTGGTTGGAGTTTTCCAAGCAAATAGGAGTTAGTTAGGATCGGATGGTTGATCGGTGGTTGATGTGTAAAAGTGTGGGTAGTGTATAGAAGGTGAAATATGATGTTGTTGTGGTCGATAGGTGAGTGTGAGTTACTCTTTTGCTTAGTATCGACTTTTTTGCCTATCCTATATTTTTGTGGGATGGAGGATAATTTGTTGACATGTGGTCAATTAGTCTTAGCGCACTAAAAGCTAAGAAGAGTCCAAATATGATGGATATTACTTGTAAAAGTTAACTGTTAAGAGTTAATAACATTATCGATCTTTTTGAAAAAAAAGTTAAGCAGTGAGCAGTACAATCACTAAAATATTCTACGCTAAGTCACCAGGCCCACCACACACATCCTCCTATGTTAATTCGCCACGGCTACCACTTTCTTCCTCCAGCGCTAAGCGGCGCCACTGCCATGGTCCAACCCCATTATTAATTATTCTTCTTTTCTTCTTCACCGCTTACTTTCCTCCTCACCCATTTCCCGTTTTAATGTCGTCTTGTGTCAAGTGAATTTCGAAAGGGATTTTCTTCTTTTCCTCTTCCCTTCCACTACAGTGGGGAGCTTGCCCAGACCTCTGAAATTTTATCAATTTGTTGCAAATTTCAGAATAGTTTCGAGGTCAGAAAAACTTTCATATTTAAAGCATCTTTGGTACAAATTCCGGTTTCTGAAATTGGGATCTTCCATTACAGACTTTACAGTAATATCAACCTTTTTTTATCAACAAATAATTTTCCTAAATTTTGTTATACCCTTTTTGGTGATGTTGCTCTGAAATTCAGTTCTTTTTTTTTCCATAAAAGCGAGTATCACATTCGTTCAAAGACATCGTAATTATTTAATACCTGCACTAAAATAGTCAAAGGGGGCGAAAAGTCATGAATGAATGTGAGGCCATCTCTTCGCCAGGAACACATAAAATGAAGTGAAGATTTAGATGCCATCTTCGGTAGTTAATGTTAAATACCAGACATCATCTCCCTTGGTTCTTTATTCTTGCATCTTCATCATGGAGGTTCCTACTGAATCTAGTTCGATTCTTTCCATATTCTTGATTGTTTTAAATTATTACCTCCAGGAAGAAGAAAAGGCTACTACCTCCAATCCCACCACTCTTCCAATTTTAGGCCATCTTTATCTCTGAAAAATGCCCCTCACCTTGCCTTTCAAAAGCTCTCCATCCTCGCAGAAGAATGCTTCACGAAGACTAATGATATTGTTTTTGCAAACCGGCCATAATCCGTTTCGTAAATACCTTGGCTACAACAATCGCTCTTCTACTTTCCCCTTATGGGGATCAGGCGTAATCTCCATTTGTGTCACTACAATTCATGTATTTTCTTCCATTAGTCTCCATTGTTTCTCCTCCATCTAGAAAGAGAAATTCGTTTCATGATCCACAAACTATTTTCGTGTAGTTACGAGGACAGGAATACTGGAAAGTCATAGACATGAATTCTTTGTTTCGGGAGTTGGTATTCAATGTTCTAATGAAGATGGTTCTTTGGAAAAAGATGGCCATCTAATCACCAATCGGCACATTTACACCGCGCTCGGTCACATGTGTGATTTTATTCCAATTTTGAGGTGGATTGGTTTTGGAGGGTGGAGAAGAGCGTGATTAGTTTACATGAGAAAAGGGACAAGTTTGTTCAGGATCGATTGATGAAACTCGACACAAGGAAGGTGGGGTGATTTATCTTCCATAGGGAGAGAAACAATTATTCAAGCTTTATTGTCTCCACAAGATCTGAACTGAATATTACACTGATGATATTCTTAAAGGAATTATCCTAGTAAGCTTCTTACTAAGTCTCTTTTGTTAATTCAATCGATATCAGATCGCTTATCTGTATTCAAGATGCATATCATCAACTCATACATGAAGCGGCACACACAACATCTCGCCTTTTTAAGGCATGAAGTCAATCGATTTCACAAGGTAACTTTGTGAATCATGATTAACACCGCAATAAAATTGACATTTAACTACAAACTTTTTCATTTTGGATATGGTTTTCAATAGCTATGATAGAACTACAAACCTTGATTTTGAGTTTTGGCTAAACCATGCTTGTTTGTAGACTTTTTTTCGGGTGGAACATATACTTGACTGCATACAACGGAATGGGCAATGTCTTCCATGTTAAATCACCTGAGATACTGCAAAAGCAAAGAATGAACTAGGCAACAATATTACACGGGGCATTTCATTTGGATACAGATCTCTCCAAATTACCTTACCTACGTTGCATAATCAATGAAACACTTGAATTTTTCCACCGCACCAACTCTTGTGCCTTATTATTCATCCGAGGATTGCACCATAGGAGGCTCTGAGTCCCTAAAGGTACAACTTTGCTCGTAAATGCCCGGGCCATCCATAGGGATCTGGCGTTTGGGAAGAACCCAACAAATTTATTCGAGAAAGATTTGAAGGAATTGATGAAGGGGTCTAATGAAGGGTCCAAATTCATTCCATTTGGAAAAGGAAGGAGGGCTTGTCCAGGAGCTACCATGGCAATGAGAGTTGTTGGGTTGTCATTGGGTACCTTGATTCAATGCTTTGATGGAAAAGAGTAGGACATGAAATGGTGGATTTGGAAGAAGGATGCGGCAACGTTGGGCAAAGCCAAGCCTTTGAAGGCATTATACAAGCCTCGCTAGTCAATGATCAACTTTATTCCTCGACTTTGAGATTCATGTCAGTAATTTGGTTTTTAAACAGTCTCTCGGTAGTACTTTACGAAGCATAGTTTAAAGTTGATATTTAATTGTAATTCATTAGAGTCAATCATGAGTGTTTTTACGGAGGTTATGCAGAATAACCAAAATTTCATGTCGGTATAAGTTTGGCATTCTTAGCGTAAATTGGAATCAATTTTCCGTCATCGGTGAAGATTATACAGAACTTTTGAATGAGACTTAGAGGCCGTGAGAGATTGATGATGGGCATGAAGATGGAAATAATAGTAATGCTTCAAAACTATCATTAAATTCAAGGAATGCTTGATGTTGCAAACTAGGACAAAAATGATTCTTGGTCAAGTGAACATTATCATTAGTACTTATCATAGTTTGCCTTCTTTTATATCTCATTATCTCACCATTTATTTTCCTTTCTAATTCAAAGATAACTCCTTGATTTACTACCGCAACTTCTAGTAACTGTTGGAGTTTTTAAATTTAGTCAGAATTTGGGAATGAATATACTTGTAGTAAGGCAGAAAGAATAAAAATATTTGCTACTTAAAAATCTTGAATTTCATTGAACGGAAATGATATTTAAATACGTAAAAAATTCAACAACTAAAACCTAGAATTAAGCAACTACATGACACATGATTCCATGATCAACAAACTTCTAAAACCAACACCTAAATCAATAAAGAATTAACAATAATGAAATGGCTAAAAACATGAGAAAATCTAGCAAAATTGTTTGACCAATTCTTGCATGAGTTGAGCCAATTCTTCAACACTCATCCTTGCTTCCGTTGGTGCAAATTCCAAGTTTCTCTAAGAATTCAAACTTGCTTTTGGTAAAGCTTTGGTGAACATATTTTTTGGTTGAAGATCAGTCTTGCAATACTTCAATACTTTTAGTTGCTCTAAAATGAGTGTTAGTTGCACAATTAGTGAACCTAGATAGAAGACTTACAACATGTAAAATAATAGGTCTAGTTGTTGTAAGATACATGAGACAACCAACTAGGCTTCTATAAAGAGTCTCATCCACTTTTTCAGCCTCATCATTCTCGCTCAACTTCTCCTTCCGACAAATTGAGTAGCTTTTTCTTTGCAATTCTCCATTCTGAACTTTTTAGAATCTCCCTTGCATATTTCTTTCGATTGCATTTAACACTTCATTTTGCTTTTGCTTGATTTCCATTCCCAGAAAATAAACCATTTCTCCCAAGTCTGTCATCTCAAAGGTATGCTACATATCTTCTTTGAACTTCTTAACTAGTTCATCATTGCTTCTTGTAATTAGTAGATCATCTACATACAATTAAACAACAACAAAATTGATTTCATCACCTTTAATGTAGAGAGTAGCTTCACAGGCTTTTCTAAATCCCAGCTACAACAAATGCTCATCAATCATGCTATACCAAGTTCGGCGCTTGTTTGCATGCAAAGATTTTTGAGCATATACACTCCATCTTCATGCTCTTTGATTGCAAATCCTTGGGTTGCTAAACATAAATCTCATCCTCAAGAATGCAGCTTTAACATCTAGCTAAAACATTTTTCAATCATACGTGGTGCAATAGCTAACAATAATATGATGGTTTCTAACCTAGCAACAGGAGCAAATGTATCAAAAGGTCAACACCAAACATTTGAGCATACCCTTTACAACATGTCTAGCTTTGTGCTTATTGATAAAGCCATACGCACTTAGCTTTGTTCTAAAACCACTTCATACTTTTACGCCTTGGTCTTTTCACAAGCTTCTAGGTTTGATTCTTCTTAATCATGGTGAGTTCTTCCTTCATTGCAACACTCCATTTTGGATCCTTTCTACTTCCCAAATTTGTAGGCTCAAGGACGGCCACATTGCATCTACGATAGATATCAGAGAGTGATCTCTTGCCTTTTACTAGGAAATCATCCACGAGTTCATCTTCTTTCACTGAGCTTTGTATTTTAATCTGCAAATGATATTGGTTTTTCTTTTTCCAATTCCATTATTCATCCTCCATGAAATGCACATTTCTACTTATTAGAATTTTCCTTGTATGAGGCTAGAAAACTCTGTAAACCTTGGAAACAAGTGCTATAACCCACAAAGATTCCATCTTACTGCTTTATCCAACTTATCTCTTTTAGTTTGTGGCACATAAGCAAAGCACAAGCATCCAAATACTTTGAAATTTTTTAAAGAGGGTTTATAACCATACTGTGGTTCAAATGATGTCTTTCCTTTCACCGCTTTTGTTGGAAGTCTATTGAGTATAAAGACTATAGTATGTACGCCTTTCCGCGATACTCTTTTGGTAAGCTTTTCTCATACAACAAACATCTAGCCATCTCCATCATGGTACGATTGTTCCTCTCACTAACTCTATTTTCTTGTGGAGTATATGAAGTAGTGAGTTGGTGTTCAATCAGCTTTCTTAACAAAGCAGATTAAACCGATCAAATGTGTACTCCTTGCCATTGTTAGATCTCAAAACACATTTCTTGAATCTCCAAAACATACCAAAGAACCTCGACTTGAATCGAGGAAGTAAATCCAGCACATTCTAGTATAGTCATCAATAAAAACTATGTAAGACTTACTCCCTTTGAGTGATGAAGTTCGTGGAGGTCCAACCAGATCTGTGTGTATCAATTGCATCTTTTAATAGCTCTCCAAGTTGCTTGCTTGCCAAATTGACAAGTTTTGCAATTTGGTATATCAACTTCAAGGTGAGGTAACCCTTGATTCAAATCTTTCTTTTTGGGTTTATCACAACAAAGATGATTGAAATGACCAAGCCTCTTGTGCCAATCTTATGCATTGATTTTGGTTGCACAGAGGGCTTTTGCTCCTCCAAAGGATCTAGTGTAAAGTTCTTTCCCTTCATCATTACTTTGAATACATCTTTGCTTTCTACATCCTTGATTTAACGATTGGTTTCAAAGATAACTTTGAAACCTTTCTCATGCAATTGGTCAACACTCAACAGATTTTGACTTATATTAGGTACAAAAACACATATTTTATTAGTTTAGTACCAAGACCATTTAATTCTTGTAGTGTAATTGCCTTTAATGACAATATAGTCTCCATTGCCAATTCTCTCATTGGAAACTACTCAAGTATCAAGCTTCTTGAAAAGATCATGATCAAATGTCATGTGGTTTGTGCAATCAACACAATAAGCCACTTGTCACTTGAGTTGCTAGTAGCAAACTAGGTTGCGACAAAGAGTTGCTCCTCCTCTTCCTAATCGACTCTTTATGTAACATTTTTCTACCGAGTGTTCTTGCAAATATTTTGATGATGTCTCATCTTCCGACATCTCTCACACTGTTGATCTAGCCTTCTCTAGCACTTGAATAGTGGGCGACCTTTTTCCCACAATGCTTGCAAGGAGAAAAATCAAATTTTATTCCTCCACTAATGCCTAGAGAATCGAACATGAGTTTTCCTTCTTGTTCTTTTTTTCTTCTTTCTTTTTCTTCTGACTTAATGAACTTTTGTAGGTAATGCACCTCAATAGACTCTTGGACCTCATAAGCCTTCTCTATTCTTATGCCTGCAAAGCATTCAATAATTCGCTAAACCAACCTTCGATAGATCCTTAGTATTTCCAACGAGGAAATGGTTGCTTCAAACCTTTTAGAAACTGTTACAAGAATTTTTTGAACCAATCTAGAATCATGAAATTCACAGCCAAGTAATCTTATTTGTTGACAATGTTGATTAATCTATCAAAATACTCTTTGACTATTTCTCAATCCTTTATCTTATGAAGTTTAAATTCTTTGATCAAGTTGAGAACTCACATCCCTTGATCCTTTCATCTCATTCTCTTCCTTAGGAAATTTTAGAATTTTAGACCTTGAATGCAAATTTCATTGTTATAATTCTAACACAGATTCAGTGAGATTGCGACAAATAACTTAGTTTTTGCCTTTAACTTTGTTGTTTTCTTCTCCTTGTGATTCTTTATCTGTCCCATGGTTGGATCTATAAGTTAGAGAGGAACTTGTAGTCCTCCTCAACAGCTTCTCGAGATCATTTGCCTCCATATGTGCCTCTATCCTTCTGTCCATACATGATAGCCTTCACCATTGAAAATAGGTGGTGCAAGTGCAGAAAAGGGTTTCTAAATCCGTTGAAAAAAATATATTGTGTTTTCTCTTAGTCACGGGTCCCTTAAGAAAACAACTCAAAACCAATTTGTTGGAGTTTTTAAATTTAATTGTAACTTTGAGAATGAATATAATAGAAGTAAGGCAGAAAGAATAAAAATATTTCCGCTTGAAAATCTTGAATTTCATTGAACTAAAATGATGTGTAAATACAGGAAAAAAGTTCAACAACTAGAACCTAGAATTAAGCAACTACATGACACATGATTCTATGATTAACAAACTTCTAAAACCAATAACTAAATTAATAAACAGTTAACAATACTCAAATGGCTAAAAACATGAAAAAATCTAGTAAAGTTGTTTGACCAATTCTTGTAGAAGTTGAGGCAATTCTTCAACATAAGTAAATTCAGCCAATATTACAAGAAAAATCTAGTAAAGTTGTTTGATCAATTCTTGCAAGATTTTTACAACATTACAAGAAAAGATTAGGACTGACCTCTCACGAAGAGTATCCTATGTCTCTTAAGAAACAAGTTCATATCGCCAAGCAATTAAGAATTATGACCATATATCATGATTCATGGGCTCCCATGATTTTGCAAAATCTTGCCCACATCATGGCACTTTGCATTTATACTAGATGGTTGTATTGCATGCATCCCATAATAGAATTAAAAACACCATCTTATTTTCAATAATCAATTTACTAGATTCAACAAGATAACAAATACAAGTCATATTTCTTAGTCATTAATAGCTCAGAAAATTTGTTGGTTCTTGCTCTTTTCTCATATATAACAAGATTAGGTATATAATCATTAAAATAGGTGGAAAAATTCAAATTTTACGCAAAGAAAAAAAATAAAATGGAATCACAAACCTATTGAGCCCAATATCTAACTTGATTGATGCTTTCTTCTTTGCTCACTCTTGCATGTGCCTAGGCTAAATACAGTGAAATTAAGCATTTCAGCATCTTCAACGATCAAATTGGAAACTTTTACATTTCTTGGTTGTGATGAATATATTTTGTCATCATATCCTTGAGGAAAATGATTTTAGTTACATCAATGTAATTCAATTCTTCTTTGTGATATCATTTTCATGAAAATTGATGTTAAGATTAGAATGAAAGAGATGATAAATTAATATTGGGAGCTTTTGGCATAACTTTATGGAATTTTGTAGGAATTTATCAATATCATTAAAACTACTTGTAGAAATGCCGGGAAAATTTCATAAATAGTAGTAATGAGTAGTAGTTTGCTATTGTTGTCGGATGAAGTTGAAACAAGTTCAGAGTTCCAAATTTGGGATCCAATGAGTTTGTTGAATCTAAAAATCTAGTCATGGTTCAACTCACGATGATGAAAAGTGTAAGAAAAAAAACGAGAACTCACGAGGAATAGTGGAATTAGATACCTTTGGAGGAAGTTGAGGAAAAAAGCTTGAATATTGAAGAACATGCTTCTCATCTTCTTCCTCATTTCTCATGATATAATTCTCCACCTTTTCCTCCTTCTCCTACCCTATTTGCCTCATTACTTGGCTGCTTTTTCTTCCTCATCTCGGTGGATTGCCTTGCCCTATCTTTTACTTCTACTTCCCTTTGTGTTGGATAGTTGGAGTTGTCTTTTTGGTCTTCTTACCAAGACTTTCATCACTTTTGCCGAGTTATTTGAGTATGATAATGCCCAAAGTTCATTTTCCCAAACAAACATGATATCACGACTAGTATTCCCTTCAAGAATGCATAAATACACCTCTTTGTAAACCAACAAAAAATTCTTTTTTTTGAGAAAAAGAAGAAGATGATGAAGAATTTTAGGAGCTTCTCCACATATATAAAAACTCAATTCTATAATAGTGTATGACTTTTTGGGTTGTGGGGTTTTGAGAGGTGATTTTTGTTGGATTTTTGATGATGAATTTAATTATATCGATGCATGCTTGAGAAGGAGGTTTTTATTTTATCAAATGATAGTATTTTATTTCTATTGAGAACTCAGAGGACTTAGCTTAAAAATAGGATAATTGCTCTTTTATGGTCTTATAGCTTAACCACAAAGGAAAGTGTGATAACGATTAAAAATAAAAATATATATTGCACAAAATATTGATATTGGTGGCTCTCTCACTATAACCTTTACATCAATAGCAATGTGGATAACTATACATCCTAACTTGTCGGCATCTATTTGAGTATAGCAAAATTGCATACAACAAAATAACCACTTAATGCAGACACTAGTGCCTAGCATGGAATGTTTGAAGTTGTCAAGTGGTGTTTTAATCCTCTTAGGTCGTTTTTCGGCTACTTTTTGTTCAAGGATGTGGTTCTTTGGTTAATGAAGTGAGTTTTAATTGGCTCAAAAGTGACACTTTTTCCAAACCAATAGTTATATTTATTTTCCAAAAAAATCATATTTACAATTTACCTAATGGCAATGATATCTTTAGTACTCCATTCGAGTCTAAGGCACACAATAGGCACAAATTAACTTTTGCATCGTTTACTCCTATTTTAGCTTTTATCCTATACAAGTGTATCTCCTACAAGCAAAGGTTCATTGCTCCCAAGGGCTTAACAACAACTCAGAGTCCTAAATTGAGCCATCATCAACCTTCATCTCTAGTAGATAACGTAACCGCCTATTTGCAAAAAAGTTACCTTTTTCACTAGAGTTCATGTACCATGACTCCCTCTTTTAGACTAATTGGTGTAGACCTTGTTAGCATTCTGAAACTCCAACCATTCAAATATTGCCGTGTCCACTACTAATTTCTCCTCCCTCCACTCTTCTTGGAACGACCAAAGGTTTCTGGATTTCCATAACATCCAGAGAATGTACACTATCAATTGGATTCGATCATGCCAATTACTACTCTTCTTCCCTATGCATATTTTCTGCGACCACTCTTTGAAAGTCAAATCTTGTGAGACCAAATCCTCCGCTACTTGGGGTAATTTTCTATACTAGCTTGGCTCATTTACAATCGTAGTAAGACATGATCCAAGGTTTGAGTTGCTCACACATATGGCAAATGGGGTCCTCCTGAAGGCCTCTCTTGAGTAGGCTGATACTTTGTAGATAAAATACCAAGCCAACATCTCCAAAGAAAATGCTTAAGTTTCTTTTTGATGCCCAGCCTCCATGTTTACCTCCAAATGCCTCTCATTGTTTCCCTAATTGTACTACACTGCTTCATATGGATTCCTCGATGGTTCTTGGATTATTTCTTGATAAGTTGATTTAAGCTGTATAATTTCCTTGCTTGTTTAGCTGCCAAACTAGCTTGTCCCTTCCCCACTCTTGTCAATTGGTATGGAAAGAATAATTTTAGCCTCAAGTTTGCTAAAACTTTCCCAATCAATTCCTTGTTCCATTCCTTACTCTCTTTGTTTATGAAATTTGGCTAACCCATGTCACTGTTCTGGAAAAGGATACTTGTGTAGGTTTCCTTCCTTGTTTGCCAGAATCCATGAATGCTCTCATATTCGATAGATTTTCCTCTTCCACTCGAAAAATGCCCTTTTTGTAGGTATTTGATATTTGTCTTTAATTATATTGATTCTTTATGTTGGTGTGATTTTGCTAATTACATTCTTTATTGCACATACTCTTATACATGTTTATTCATCATATAGGACACACAAACACATATTGGAGAGATTTTTATTGATATTATTCTTGTTTTGTTTTGGCGTCGGACCTCTATTTTTGTTTGTTTTTGATTTCTTGAAAATTAATTCACTCACTAACATAGTATCCAACATTGTTCTGTTTCTTTTGACTTCTCTCCTTCTTTTTTTTTTGGTGGGAAGAAAAATTACTTGCAAATTTTTTTATATATCAATCAAAGAGACTTTTAGTCAAAGTGTTTGTACATTTGATTCTTTTAATTCTTGGGTAAATTACCAAAACCCTATGAGGTTTGGGTTTATTACCAATGCTCTCCTATGGTTTGGTGAAACTATTAATACTCCACGAGGTTTAAGTTTTTATAACATCTAAGTCTAGTTTAACAATTTCCGTTATAAGCTGTAGAAAAAATTAAAATTTTTGGAGAAATTACCCTTATTCCTCTTGCCTTTGCATTTGATTTTTATTTTTTGGGACAAAATTAGGATGAAATTTCAAAAAAAAATTTATATTACCTAAAAAGTGTATGATTATAAAAATTTACTTATTTTTAATTTATTTTCAATGTAAAATTATTATATTATTCATATTAACAATGATAATATATAAATTAAATTAATAAAATATAAAATATACCTATAATAATATATTAATTATACAAGATATTAAGACAAAATTTTACAAACCATTACGACAATTTTTTAAATTTTTGTATTTTATTTCTTTGTATTTGCATATGTTTTGTAGGATATTTTTGTTATTTTACTCATTAAAACAGCTTAAATATAGCAGGAGGGAGTATTAGTAGTTTTGCCAAACTAGAGGGGTATTAGTAATAAATCCAAACCTCAAGGAGTTTTAGTAATTTACCCTTAATTCTTTCAAATTTGAGAGGAATAGAGAGAAACATTGTGAATTAAGGTTGGGTGAATTGGAGTTGGGAAAAATAGAAATCAAGGACATTGGAAGAGGCACGAAGAATGTTGGTGGTGCTCTTCTACATTGATGGCGCCAAGGCATTGATTGAGAGTGAATCACCAAAGACGGTTCCAAGCTTGTCATTTTAGTCAATGAACACACAGATTGGACTTGCCATGTAGTTTCACGAGAAAAGATAACCCAAGAGACCAACCCATTAGGCTTGTAGGCCTTTCTGTTGAGAAGCCAATTGAAGCTAAGTCTCTTGGTTGTTCCCTTGCGGAATATTTGTTTACCGCCTTCCGCAACCACGGCCTGATTGCATTCATTGAAGGTAGTAGAAGAGAACACGGATGAGTTTTGGGAGAAAATAAGAGCTTGAAGAGGTTTCTTGAGCATGGTCCATTTGGTGATGAAGAAGATGATGAAATTTGCTTGAATAGAGCTAAGAGGAAAGCGGGAAATGTGAAGTCGGATGACTTTTCAGAGAAAGAGAAGCGGCGGGAGGCGGGAACTTTTGGTTGCAACAATCGCCTTTTGATGTGCCTTTGATCTGCATTCAGCGATGTGAGCCTTGGTCCATTACAAGTTCCTTTAGTCTTTCGTGTTCGTGAGAGGAGGAGAAAGTGTGTTTTGCCCCTAGGGATGTGATATCTCTGCGCTTTGCCTTTGTCAAACAATCCTCGGGTGGAATTGGTTATGACTCAAATTGCTAACTTAGGTGACAAATGTTAGCGCTTAAAGTCAAGCAATAGTATATCACGATTGCTTGAAGCATTACACCCTAGGTATCTAATTTGGAATACCTAGCACGCTACCTCCAACTAGCATATAAATAGGGATACACTAGGGTTAAAACCAATTAATGGGCTCTTGCCCATATAGGCCCACTACAAAGGTGCATTACCTATTGGGCTTATATTAGAACATACACTTGGGTTATATTAAATACCCAACAATCTCCTCCTATGTTCTACATATAGCACAATCCAATAGATAGATAATGTAATGTTCAAAACAGAATTTTGAATCATTCATAGCACAAAAAGATTCATTACTCAAAAATATGAATTCTTTAAACACAATTATGAGTTTTAGAAACAATCTAAACTCAACCAAACACAATCAATAAGTCTCACTCATAAGTGAACCAAATCAAAGTTTTAGAAATTCTCTAAACTTCGAACACAAGAGTTTTAGAAATACTCTAAACTCAAACTAAATGGGCAATTTCATATGTAAGTGAACTATTTATTCAACTTCAAAGAAAATAATAGTCCCCCACAGTGCAGAGCTCTAGAGGAATTATCCATCAAGTAGATCATCCCCTTCAGGATCCCAGTTGGAATCAGCTCCTCCATTTCCGTCATTTTCTGCAAGTTACCAAATATGAATTTCATGTAAATCCAATCATTTGTGTAACAAACTAAAGTGTCTAGTTCTACCAAAAGAACTTAGCACAATACCACAATGACTGAAAACAAATATATATCAACGCCAATAAGCATCAATATCAATAACAATAATCATCAATGTCAATAACAATATGCATCAATGTCACATACCAATAAGCATCAATGTCCAGTTTCTTTATAAGAACAAGACCTAAACAGTTTCTTTTCAAAAGAACCATTTCATGTTTCTATGTGGAATGTTACAGCTATCAAGTCCAAATTTAGTTAAGCAGCATCATCAGATATGGAATGATACAACCGCTCTAAACCGAACATCCAAAATGAGTAAAATTACCTCATCACATGTGGAATGAGACAACTCACCCAAAAAAGGATATATCATCAAATGTGGAATGATATATTGACAACCATAAACATCGTCGAAACATTATCAAGTGCTTATCTTAGCCAACAAAGGAAGATTCGAAAATTTAAAATAACATAAATGTAGGTTAAGACATGTCTATATAGTCTTAGTCTTTAACCCCATTTCCCCCACAATTTTAAATATTCGAACTTTGGGCAGTTCCTTTGTGAGAGCATCAGCCATATTATCCTTCGATCTCACATTGACCAAAGTGATAATACCGTGTTCTATGAGATAATTCAGTAGGGCATGTTTCAGCCTAATATGTCTCCTCTTACCATTAAAGAGTGAGTTTTTCACCAAATCAGAGCTTTGATTATCACAGAACATACTTAAAGAATTAATCTTTAAACGAGTTAATGGAATATCCATGATCCGTTCTCTTATCCACTCTGCTTCTCCTCCTGCGGAAGCGAGAGCAGAAAGTTCCGATTCCATAGACGACAAAGCAATATAAGTCTGTCTCTTGGATTTCCATGCAACAGTCGCTCCACCCAGTGTGAAAATATAACCACTAGTAGATTTACTGTCTCCTAATTCCGAGCACCATGATGCATCAGAAATAGGAGGATGGCCATTATAACATAAAGCATAGTTGGAGGTACCCTTCAAATATCGCATAAGTCGCATGAGGGCATTCCAATGCTCAGAGTCGGGATTACTAGTGAAACGACTCAGCATGCCTACAGAAAAGGCTATGTCTGGTCTAGTACATATCATTACATACATGAGACTACCAATCAATTTAGAATAATCTAATTGATTCACGCTAGCTCCCTCATTGGGGCTCAGCCGTTTATTAGGATCATACGGTGTCTCAGCCACTTTATATTCACTGTATCCCCAAGTAGAAAGTAGTTTTTCAATATAGTGAGTTTGGCTAATAGTAATGCCTTGCTCTTTAAAACTTACTTTCATACCAAGAATGATATCTACCACACCAAGATCGGACATTTTAAATTCTTTTGTCAACTCGGCTTTTACGTCACTCACTGCAGAATGATCGGAACCAAGTATCAACATGTCGTCTACATACAAGCAAATAATCGCAACCTGATTCGACACAGAACGGTAGTAAAGGCATTTATCTGAGTAACTAGATCGAAATCCTAAGCTCATTACTACCCTGTCGAATTTTTGATGCCACAATTTAGGTACTTGTTTTAGACTGTACAAAGATTTGTTTAACTTACAAATTTTGTTCCTGAAACCTTTCATGACAAACCTTTCAGGTTGGTTCATGTAGATCTCTTCAATCAAATCTTCATTTAGGAAAGCTGTCTTTATATCCATTTAATGCACAACATAGTGCTCAATAAATGTCAAAGTAAGAAGAACTCTTATCGTAGTCAAGTGACAGGCCGGGGAATAAATATCAAAATAATCTACCCTACTTAATTGAGTATAACCCTTAGCTACTAAACGTGCTTTATACTGAGCTATAAATCCGTCAGAATTAAGTTTCTTCTTCAAAATTCACCTGCAACCTATAGTCTTAGCTCCTTTTGGCAAATCGACTAGTTGCCAAGTTTGATTTTGTAACAGAGAGTTCATTTCATCATCAATGGCTTCTGCCCATAATAAGGAGTCTCTAGATCTCATCGTTTCTTTATAAGTGAATGGATCATCCTCTAAATGGTAAGTAACAAAATCCTTACCAAACGTTTTGGGAACTCGTTCTCTTGTAGATACCTTTAAAGGTACAGATTTAGAAATTATTCGAAAGTGTCGAGGAATGTGATTCAGCTTTCTTTAGGTGATTTTGAAATTATTTCTATAGTGCCTGCATCACAACCCTTGATCTCAAGAAATTTATCTTCAAAGAAAACTGTATCTCGAGGTTCTATAACCACATTGGTTGATAGATCCAAGTACCGATCAGCTGCACTATCCTGTGCTCTACCTAGTGACAAACAAGTGTTTGGCCTAAGCCCTACCCTAGGTCTCTTAGGGTCCGTATCCTCACATAAGCAATACACCCCAAGGTATCTAATTTGGAATACCAAGACGCTCCTCCAAATAGCATATAAATAGGATACACTAGGTTAAAACCAATTAATGGGCTCTTGCCCATATAGGCCCACTACAAAGGTGCATTACCTATTGGGCTTATATTAGAACATACACTTGGGTTATATTAAATACCCAACAACAAAAGCGTAGACCGGTCAAGGTCAAGTGAAGGAGGCTTACGGATCAAGCACTTCATCGAGACTCATGACTCATGGTTTGGTTCTCGGGGTGAGTGAAAATCCCTCGAGCATGGAGCAGGACAATGGCTCTCAAAGGCCTAATCCAACCGAGAGTGCCGAGGTTGTTCTGCCCTAGTCGGTGGTGTGCAAGACATGACAATCCGATATTGGCCCTAGTCGTATGGTCCCCACCCCATGGTTTCACATCCTATTTGGATAAAATGGGATGTTCATCGCCATTGGGTTGTATATTGTTCGGTAATTTTGAATTACCAAAATATTGTTGTGACCACTATGAAGCGTTGGAAGAACTGGGAGGATTGTATATAAACCGCACGAGTGAGAGGGCACCGATACGGTATTTTTATCGTGTCGATTGAAGCAACGCCTCCTAACAATACTAAACACTAAGAGTTTGTTAGTCCCAATTAGTCCATGTCATGTAGCCTCTTGCTAGGTGTTAACAAAACTACTTTATATCTACCCATGGTACTTGTTTAAAGTTGGTTCTTGGTCTAAATGCATTATCATCAATGTCTCCCTATGACAAATGTTTCTTATTCAACGTATTCTTTCTTTGCTAAATAAATTTATAGCGATGAGGACCTCACTGGGCATTAGCTCATCCGTATATGTTATATGTTTTCCTTTACAGAACCTAGGAGAAAAAAGGATCCCTAACTTGAGGCGGGAGGAGATTTTTGAGGAAGTGCACGAGTGTGTAAGTGGTTGGTAGTTGTGCACTTAACTTTTGTTCGTGCAATTTTGATGAACTAGGCTTATACTAGTGTTTTGGGTATGTAAAGTACGTAAAATTGAACTGTAAAGATGTTGGTGAATAATAACGATTTTTAATTCAATCGAGTGTATCTGAATCAAGGCGAGAGTTAGACTAGCACTCGACTAAATCTCCCAATAGCAAGTAGGTGGAGTTGGGGCATCACATTGTTATTTTTATTTTATTAGAAATAATACGTTTAACGTATTGTTAAATATATAATTTTTAATTTTTATTTTTATATTTTAATTTGAATTATATATTATGATTATTAATAAGGGTAAGACAAAACTTTTATGCTCCCTTTATTTATTTTTTTAAAAAAGTCACGGTACTCCTCTGTTTTAAAAAAAGAGTCCAGTTTCAAAATTTTCGTTTCTCTCAAAAGAAGAGTTTAATTTTGGTGTAAAATTCTTGTATTACTCTTCCTAATAATAATAATATATAACCCAAATTAAAAGTAATATTATACATTTAATTATATATTAAAAGTGTTGTATCATATAACTTAAAAAAGTTATATCAAATTAAGAGTAAATTTTTTTGAGACAGAGGTAGTATAATATACCTAATATACAATTAAATGCATATTTTTATATTTTTATTTTTATTTTTTAATTTGGGTAATGTATTATCATTATTAATTAAGGTAATATAAGAATTTAATACTAAAACTTTTTTTGAAACAAGAAATTTTTTTTTGAAACTAAATTTTTTTTGGAACAAAGAGTGGTAAAATTTTGGGGCAATTTTTTTTTTTTTTTTTTTTGAGACTACGGGACTAAATCAATAATGGATGAAGGGAGTAAATCAAAGTTTAGGGAGCTTGTATTATTTAGGTAATCATTTTAGGGAGGTAAAGAGTAAATCAATAATGGACGGATGGAGTAAATCAAAAGTTCACAGAGCTTATTGTATATAGGTAATCATTTTGGGGAGGTCACTGTAATTTATTCTAAAATGAATTATAGCGGACTGACGTTTTTTCGTTTCTTCCTAGGAAAGCCGGGAAAAATATCAAAAAGGGAAGCCATTTCCTCCTAAAGAAAGCCCCATTCGAACAAAGAATGCCAAATTTAGACTGCTCACTAAAAACCTTCACTACTGAGACAATTGATGGGGTTCAACTTCACACCAGACTTTTCAAACCGAGAGGAGAAGAAGAAGAAGAAGAAGAGGAAGAAGAGGAAGAAAGCATTGGTAAAAATGAGGACTTGGTGGTTGTTTTGGTGCATCCATACTCAATTTTGGGTGGTTCTCAAGGTCTTCTTAGCGGGATTGCTAGTGGGTTGGCAAGAAAAGGCTATAAAGCTGTGACTTTTGACATGAGAGGAGTTGGAAGATCCACTGGAAAGCCTTCTTTAACTGGGTTCAAAGAAATTAACGATGTGGTAGCTGTGTGCAGATGGGCTTGTCAGAATCTTTCTACTAAAAGAATTTTGCTAGTTGGCTCTTCTGCAGGTATCTTTTAGCCTTCACGGTTTTTCTGTTTTAAGGAATTTGTGTTTTATTTGAGGAAATTACATGTGTAGTTGTTGGATGGATACTACTAATACGGTTGTATTCAGATTTCTTGTTCCTCTGAGATTCACGTTTTTTATTTGTATCAATGTATGGTAAGAGATTTTATGCTTTTTAGTTTCAGGTTTCAGACTGTTTCAGTTAGTTGAGTTATTGAAGAAATAACTGTTTAGTTTGGGAATGGTTAATTTCTTTACCGAACTTTTGTAAAGGATGTTGTAGCCATTAGTTTCTTAAAATTATGTATTATGCGTTTTTATGATAATAAAGTTTGTAAATTTAAGTTGTAAAACAAATTCATGTGGATGACGGCTTAGGAGTTTGTTAGTCTCTGACTCTAATCATTTTGTGCGTATTTGTGGAATTTCAGAATTGAATTCTTTATCTGACTCTCCGATGGTCAAAAATAGTTGATTGGAAGACATTTAAGTTTCTTTTATACTTGAATTATGGTCCTCTAGAAATAGATTGTTGATTCTAGAATGTTTGTCTTTTGTTTGAATCCTATGGCAAGTCTGAGAGTTCTTGGACCTTGCTCTTATTTTATTGTTGATGTTGTAATGGCAAATGGTGTTGGGTTGTGCGTGAGATGTAGGAACACTTGCACACTGCACTGGCAGCTCTATGGATGTGACAGACACATGATCTTGGTTGTTGTGGTACCTTAAAACTATTAAATACTAATCTTTTCTATTGAAGTCATCTTTGCACTCCGGAATTCAGTTTTAGATTTGCTAATTTTTCTGGTAAACATACCCTTGAACAAAAGCATTATACTTGTTATGTTATTACAGCCTTTACAAGTTGGTAAGAACCACTTTTTCTTCAAGCTGAGTACTTGTATTGCCTTTTAATACTGAATGGGTTTCTGTTTCCCAACTTATAAAAGAAAGAATGCAGGTGTTGACACTTATTTTTTTATTCATAAAGTAAGTTTCCATTTGGAAACTGCTCCACTAATTTGATGTTGATGAGTAACATTTGCGTTTTAGATGATTGAATTATTATTTGGAAATTAAAGCTTGTGCTTTATTTGTTAATGTAATGCTCATCTTTACTGGTTCTTGCATGTGCACATGATTCTGATTCTTATACTTTTAGAGGTTCCTTCTGTTCTGTTTCTTTCTTCTGGTATATAACATTAGTAGGCATCCATGTGGTGCATTTGCTGGCACTTGAAATGCTTGATTTTTTTGGGTAAAAGGTGGTTCATGAACAAAAGAAATGTTCCCTTGAAGTGGTTTTAAGTTCAGAATAATATTTTCTGTTTTAAATAATGCTTGTCTTTTCAAAACCTATTGTGCATTCTTTCATCCAGCAATATGACAATGAAAGGGAAGAAGAAGATTTAAAATGAACCAGCATCGTAAGATACTGGTTCATTGGTAATTTCAATTAACAGGTGCATTTTAAAATTTTTCTCCGATATATATTCTGCAATGACTACTGGAAATTGTTCTTTTCTTTGTCATATACATGGAACTTGACTTTTTGTTGGTGGGATGGCTTTTCAGCTGAACAGATTCTTAACTTAGTCATAAAAATGTTTTTGTGCCAGGTGCGCCAATTGCAGGCTCTGCCGTTGATCTAGTTGAGCAAGTGGTGGGTTATGTGAGCATTGGATATCCCTTTGGTTTTATGGCATCTATCCTCTTTGGACGACATCACAAAGCTATCCTTAAATCTCCAAAACCAAAACTGTTTATAATGGGAACACGGGACGGGTTTACTAGTGTTAAGCAGTTGAAGAACAAGCTCAGTTCTGCTTCTGGCCGTGTGGAAACTCATCTGATTGAGGGTGTAAGCCATTTCCAGATGGAAGGGCCTGATTATGATGCTGATATGGTGAATTTGATCCTAGATTTTAATTCTTCGCTGTAGAGTTGATCTTAGATTTTATTTCTTTATGTTTTTTGTTATTAAATGACAGGATAGTTGCTTATAACTGACTTAAGGAACTCTTATGTTTTCCTGTAACTTGTTTTCTTGCGTGTGTATAATTAGTTCTGGAATAGGAATCCGTGGTCTTATTCTCAGTTCTGATTTTCCACAGAGACGCACAATTACTCAGAGAGAGAAATCCATTTGCAGAGAATAAAAACGAGAGGGAATATGGCCGAGGGTGCCATAATTTGTCCGTGGTAAGTTTCAACAAATATAAAGGGAGTAATGACGCCTTTCATCATGGGATGCAAGTGTGTAAGAAAAAATACAGAAGCACGACCCTAGCCTCTTCCTAATGATACATCAAAAAGAAGGGCTGAGTAAATATTTTCATCAGCCTAAAATCTAAATACATCTACCTACGACTTTTTACAATTGTGATTATCTACCCAACAGCGGTTGCGATCCCCTTAATGTTCTCCAACATTCTTGGCTTCTTTCCTACTTTTCCTTCTCCATGAAGCCCCTTGCTTACTAGTATACATCACTTTGTCAGAACTCATTCTGAAACTTGTCCCTTCAAAAGGATTCAAAAGACAAATGCGGGTGCTGTCAATGGAGCCAACAAAAGTTGGGCATATAACCTATCAGTATAACCAACATAGTCTGATGCATTGTACCATCAGGATATAGCTGCCAAAGGTATTGACTTTCTGGTGAAATTAGGAAGCCTTAGCTGAGTACGTGAATGCAACACCATCCACGCTCTCTCTATGTGCAGCAGTATATAAAGAAATGAAGCCTCCTTTTGAAAAGAACCAATGACAGCAAAAATGACTCAGAATATTGGAGAAGGGACTGCCACCATCATGATTTGACTTTAAAGTCACAGAGATTATGAGACATATTTCAGTTCTCATTGGTGAAAGAATCTGTCAATACTGCAATTAGCAAAAGCATGCAATTGATGCCCACTTTCCTCACATTCTGATATACATAGAGAAAGATTAAGATTGACATCATCTTTCTAGAAGAAATTCTAGTTTGCATTCTATGATTTAAATTAAGTACAACAGAAGACGCCCCTGTTTGCTTCTTGTGTAAAATGTCGTAAAGTGCAGTCAGTTATTATCACTCTCACCATCAGATGCATCATTAAGCCTTGCAATTGCGTCAATAAGTGCTTTCTCATGGTCCTGGATATGGAAAAAGCATCTGATGACTGTGCCATAGATATTGCTAACCATAAAAAACTGAGATTATTGTTTACCTTAAGCACTTTCTTTACTTTCTCAATTTCAGCAGGATCAGGACGATTTTCACTCAAGACTTGCTCCACCTATCATGATCATCATTAGGGGAAGACATTTTAACCAGATGGACACTGAACTGAGAGATTTAAATTGCATATATTACCTCTTTGATTAGAGTATCAGTATGGAGAATCTCTATATTACCAAAAGAGTCCCTCTCAGTGCCATTTAGAGATGCAGGAACATGGCCCCTTGAGCCACCCTTTGAAGATCCCCCACCTCTTCCACCACCTACAACAGCAGTACCATGACGGACAGGCCTTTTCAATCCATGGCCAGGTCCATTGCGTCCAGTTCCATGAATTATTCCTTGTTCCTGGCCTTTCCACCTTATATCTTCAGGGTATATCTGAAACGGAGTGGTGTTATTGCGTGCAAGACTACACTCTGAGTGAACCACATAGTATCAAACTTGAGAACAGTAAACCAAAGAAAGTATATAAAGTGAATGGTTATTCATTTGTTAACAAGCTTCAAGTGAAAGAAAGTACTGAGACTACTTTAAAATTTAAAAACAAAAATGGAAGAAATACAACTAAAGATGAGATCAACTGAAAAGATGCAAATCTGTGCTAGTTATATTACATGTACCGAGGCAAAAACCAACCTCTTCTGTCTGGTCAATCATTTTTTACAACCTAGAGTACCTTTCTGAAGAGAGTTGATTTAGGGAACAACATGGTGTGAAAGGTAAGTTTAAAATAGGGGATTCACTGTAAAAGTGCCCCTTAAGTAAAGAGGACAACTTGAACAAAGGAGACTGACCAAACTTTGTAATTTGGCAGTTGCCCACTGTATGACTGGCCAAAAATGATATAACTTATTGTATTATATATATCAAGCATTAAAATTAGTATAGCTCCATAGCATGGGACAAAGCTAATTCTTTTTCATGGAATGGGAAGGCTTGATACAAGTGGATATACTGCAACTTTATCGTCATCAGGAAACGGTTCATCCTTAGATGCAACCATGGATGTGCAAGCATTTGCAGAAACACAGTGAAAGAGTAATGTAGTTTATCCTGTAACCATATATTTATGTTCAAATCTGCTATAGGCTTTAATTGTGCCATAACCTGTAAGAAACAAAGTTTAAAAGATTTATTCCTCAATACATATAAGACAAGTATTCCACATTAATCCAACTAAATTAATCCAACTAAAAGATGGTTAAATCAAGAAAAATTTATCGACTTGTAATCCCATTTGAAGTTCTTGTAATTCAAACTTTTGAAGAACTTAACCTACAGTTTTCTGCCCTTTGGTGCTTGCTGCCAATGTAGATGTTTGGACTGATTGGCGCCACATTGATGATGGTACCTCCAATGACACTGAAGCTACCGACTGTGATGTCTTTGTTTTCTTACATGATGCTGAAACTGCAGGACCAGGCTTTCGGGCCTGTGCAGGCCTGCTGATGCTGCCCATGCCTGGTTGAAGTCCACGTGCATTTCTCCACTCCCTGATGACAAAATGAACATACCCTCATTGCATTTAACAAGAGTATTTAAAACAATCCTAGGATTCACTCTCTCTCACCTTATTTCGTTAATAATGTCCTCTGCATTAACCCTGGAGAGAAGTTCTCTGTGTTCCTCATCTGAAACTCGCAGCTCTTTTCTTAGTTCTGTGATTAAACTTTCCTTCTCCTGAAAAAATTTGCGCAACAAGCAATTCTCAATTTAATACCGAGCTCTTGGAAATTAGATACAATGGAATCAGTAACTGAAAAATTACAGACCCAAGTGATGGCATCTGATTGAGCTTTGAATGCTCGCAAGACAGAAGTATATGCTTCTTGCTCTACTTGGTGTATTTGTGTCTCCATATCAACATGAGATCGTGGGAACTGGCCAGTACCCCCAATCAGAGATTTCCTGTGAAGAAAACCACGGCCTCTCCCAGAGAATCTTTTTTGTTGTGAAAGAGGGAGGTCATGATTGACTCCTGCAATAACATCAAGAGATGACTTTAATAGCTGCAGTGTTAATAGATTCCCAGTTCAATTATTCCTAGTGATAGAATCAATTTCTACACGCTCGTCTAAGGATATTATCATATTTTGATTCCAAAATGGAAAGCAAAAAAAGATTTTCGACTAATCTGACAGTTTTTCGCATTCCGCAAAATAAATTAAAGTATCAATATCTGAGAGAAACTTTTCCTAGCATTGAGATGATGAGTTCAACCAACGAAACACAAATCAAGTAGAACAGATATTTGCATTTGATAAACATGTGTATAGAAATATACATCAAGTGGAAGTTAGAGACTCAGAAAACCCAAATGTATACACAGTACAGAATTGATCTGAAGAAGTTGTGAAAATTGACTAGAAGAAAAATTGCAAGAGAATTCAGAAGCATGTAAAAATCAAATAGAAGCATAAAGGGATCCACATGCTCTTCCTTCCTTGCCTATAATTTCAAATTTTACCTGCTTAGGTGTAGAACTATACTGCATTATAATAAACAGATGCATCTGTGTGCAAAAGGATTGCATATCTTGGACAGGATATAAATACAATGCAGCAAAATCTTTTAAGTTGCTTGGTTCACCACACAAAATAAAAAATGAAGCTACATCTTTTAAGTTGCTTCAAGCACAACTAGACAACACCTGTTGAACTTGGGGTGGGGTGTTGTGAAGCCTTAAAATGCCAGATAACAAGATCCACCTATGACACTTCTGTTCTTAATAACATAAATACTGCTTCCCCATATTTCATGCACAGAACTAGATATTTCCTTGGTTCACCAAGTAAGAACCAAACCAGCGCCAATTCGTTAATATCAAATTTGATGCAAGTTCTTGTATAGTTCTCATCTTGTATCCTGCTAGATCAGTTCTTTGGAGTGGCTACAGGATAACCAAGGTTTTGGACTACCCAGAGTCACTAAACATTGAATAAGAAAATGACAACAGATGAGACAAACTTAAGGATGCTGCTAGTTAAGAAAACACTTAGATCAAGAACAGCCTATAAAGAGGAGTTCCAGAATTAGTTTAGTTGATACAAAGAGATTACCTTAATCAACTGTATTTCTAAGTTTTACTAAACTCTCTACTTTTCGGTAACTGAAAAACCAAAATAAACAAATAAACAATAATGAGAATGAATGCTTCACACAATGAAGGGAGCTTCAAGAGACTGGAAAAACCAACCAAACTGGTCATTCTTTCCTTTCTTTCTCTTGAGAAAGTAAAGAATGAAGCAATAAGGAAAATGGGATGAGTGAAAATGACACCACCAGGTTGTACTCGATTCAACCAGATTGGTCAATCAATATCAGATCAATCAACATTCCATTGCTTTGCTGTTTGTTGACCATTTTCATTCAAAGTCCCAGAAATCAATACATTAATTTGGTTTCATTTCTCTAAAGTGGAAAGGAAAGAAAAACTAAAACAATGACAACAACTAAGCTTTTATCCACTATGTACGGTCGGCTATATAGATCATATCATGCCATCACTTTCTATTAAAACACATATTTTCGTTTAAATTTAGAAAATTCAAATCCTTAGTTTCTGTCCAAGTCTTTTTAGGTCTTTCCCTTCTCCTTTTAGTTTGAGTTAATAATTTTCTAGTGTGCATCTGAGGGTCTCCTATGCACATGTTCAAACCACCTTAAACGTGTTTCTTTTATTTTATCTTCTGTTGGTGCTAATCCTACTTTATTTTTAATACGTTCATTACTTATTCTCTCTAGTCTAGTATGTCCACACATCCATCTTAACGTTCTTACTTTTGCTACACTCAGTTTCTATTTCATGTTTATAACTAGTGCCTCAACGCTTTGATCCACAAAGCATATCCAGTCTTATGGCTGTTTTATAAAATTTTCCTTTCAATTTCAACTATTTTATAAAATCTAAAAGGAAACAAAAAAAAAAAAATACTCATAAACTAGACAGCTCACACTAATCTAATAACAACTCATTGCTGTTCTAAATTAATCCTCATTTCTTAGTTTCCAAGAAAATTACTTTTCACAACATCATCCCAAATGCAACTCAAATACGAATAAGCTTAATCCCAAAATTCATTGAAAAACAAAATGCTGCTTTGGGTTCATCTTAATACTACACAATTGCCATCAAGATTTCATGGATTGACAAATATTAAGAGTAATACTAAGAATACAAAAAGGAATAATGATAACTTAATTAATCAAAAATCTTGTAAAAAGAGCTACATAAACGAGAAAAAATTATGAAACGACAATTTACTCGATGGAAAAAAAACTCAGCTTAAAAATAAAAAGAATTTAACAAAAAAAAAAGTCTTGAATTCAACTTACCTGTATTATCAGGGAGGCCGCAGTCCATTGATCAAATGATAATTTTATAATTTTCTATTCCATAATTCATTTGTGATTGCGGCTGCAGAACCATCAATTCTTTCCAGAAAATAATCTGAAAGAAAATAAACTAAACAAAAAAAAAAGAATAAGAAAATTTTAATTTTGAAATCTGGGGAGGTTCTTTTATTGAGAAATATAATTTTTTGTACCCGAGATAATTTCCGCCTCCAAGAACGGGTCGGGTCAGATATTGCCGTTGTGGGTCGGGTCGAAAGGTTTGGCGATGGCGATTACAATGATTTTACTTGACGAGCCAGTGAAACGGCAAAGACAGGGAGAAGGGATGGCCAAGGACGAGGGAGCAAATCGACGTCGTTTCATTATCGGCTTTTTCTTCTTTTCTGTTTTTTTTTTTTTGGCCATTTTTTGCGATTTTACTGATCGTGTGTCTCACATTCACGTAGAAATTATGTTTGGTCCCTTGTAAATTTCTAAAGATTTAAGGACATCCATAAATAGTATATTTGGTCCTTTATAAACTTGCTTTTAACTTTTTAATTCTACAAATTTGAAAAATATCTTTTCTTGCCCTCGTCTATTATCTTTGACAGAATTTGCTAATGAGTTACAATTGCGCTCTATGTAGCACTCCATGCATAGATAAAATAATCTTATAATATTTTATTACGAAAATTATCCAAAATTAATCGGTTAATCCACCCTTAATTCGTATTAAATCTATAACTTGTAGCTAAGCCCTAATTAAATAGAACACTTTTACGAAAGTTTCAAAATTATAAACCTTATCCCAACGAATGATTCCTTTATTAACCTCTTCCCTCTTCGCCCTAATCCTCCCTGTTTACCCAATTCTTCTCCCATGGCCTTCCCATCAAATCACCACCTCTCCAATGGTGTCACCACCAACCCACGACCTATTTCTCGAATTCTCCCACCACAATCCAATAGTAGCCCAAATCAATAATGAGTTTTAGGCCATGGCCACCTCCATAATCTACGCATAACAAGAATGGTAGATCAAATGGCTCTAACAACCTAATAATTTTACTTCTAACACATTTAAACATTTCACCATAAAAACACTTTTAATCATCAAGGATTTAATTACCGCCAACCTGTTGATGAAATCTCCATCATTGACAAAGACTACTATCGACCATTGTTCTCTAACATGTCACTTGGTCATTTTTCTCCTCCCAATTTCAACTTGGGACTCCACATCATATTCCACTATGCTTATGATACTTGTTGATGGTGCACATGTCATTGAATATGTCAATATTGAAGTAAAGGATATTAGAGCTAATTATTACACTAATAATTTCCATAAATGTTTTTTTTCCAATTAGGATTTGATACAAATTAGAGTTAGGGTTAATTGTCCGATTTTCTTGATTATTACACTAGTAATTTGCATAAATAGTTTTTTTCTCAATTAGGGATTTAATACGAATTCTGTTGGATTAATTGATTGATTTTGGGGTAATTTTTGTAATAAAATATTGCAAAACTATTTTATCCTTTCATTGGTGCCATATAGGGTGCACGTGCAATTTATGGATAGATTTCATCGAGATAATGCACAAGGGATCAAGCAGGCACTTTTCAATGTAAGGGACAAAATGATTATTTTTAAATTTAACTTTCTAAATGAAGTGAGTCTTCGTGAGTGAACGTAGTGTTAGTTGTCTTTTATTTAATGTTTGGAGGAAGTAAAATCCTTTATATTATATAAGTAGGAGTTAAAGGGCAAGCCATCTAGACTAAGTGGGAATATCCTTAGGGAGACAAAACATCAATGAAGTTGGGTGAAGATCCTTTCTCACTCAATTAAACCATTGGCAAACCAGCCTTATGGGAGGAATTGATTTGTTTACATGAATAATGCTCTTAGGGTGCTTAGTTTTACTATCTCTTATTTACGTAGTTAGGTTGAGAAAGAATTGAGACCAACAAGTGCTCTTTGGGATTAGAAAAGTTAAAAGCTAATTTGTAAGGGACTAAATATACGATTTACTTTTAATCTAATATTGAATTTTTCTAATTTACTTAACTTAAAATTTCACCTATGAAATTCTTAAAATTTTCTTCGTGTAAATTTAAAAATTGGATATGTCGAGGTTGATGAGATATATGACTAATTTGATGGTCTCAAACCTAATTTACACACATTTATTAACCAATAATTTTTTTAAAATTAAAAACATTATGAATTATTCAAATTGTGGATGTCCATTTATACAACTCTTCACTTGTCCATAAAAGTAACTTCATTATCAGGAAGTCTTGAAGACATGTAACACTCAACTCTTGAAATTTGTGACCTTTAGGATGATGAAGAAAGATGTAACTTGTGACTTTTAAAATCATGACGTGGGAAGATGAAACATTTAGGTTTCTTGTAACCTACATATCATGATGAACCCTAAACCTATATAAATAGAGGTTTAGTGGAAGTATGAGGGAGAATGAAAAAGAGAATAGAAAATTACACTACACTTGTGTTCTTCACATTTCCTTTTTTGTCTTACTTTCATATCATTCTATTTGCTTCTGCTAAATTTTTAGGATTGTGGTAGTAATACTACTTTGTAGTATTTTCATAACACGTTATCAGTACGAATCTCTAGCCAAATTCCATTACTTTGGGTAAGTTAGGTGAGATTTTTTTTTCTATTAGTTATATTCATCATTATGACTAACCTTGCAAAGCTTGAGTTTGTTGCACTTGATATTACTGGAAAGAATTACTTATCATGGGTGCTAGATGCTGAAATTCATCTAGATGCAAATGGCCTTGGAGAGACTATCAAAGAAGGAAGTAAAGCCACAAATCAAGAAAAGGCCAAAGCGATGATTTTTCTCCGTCACCACCTTGATGAAGGGTTGAAAAGTGAATATTTGTGATTAAGGATCCTTCATCTTGTGGAGTGGTTTGAAAGAAAGGTATGAACATCAAAACGGTCATTCTTCCAAAAGCTCGTTATGATTGGATGCACTTGCGTTTGCAAGATTTCAAAGCGTAAGTGAGTATAATTCAACAATTTTTAAAATTAGTTCACAATTGAAATTATGTAGAGAAAAAGTTCTGATGAGGATATGCTAGAGAAAACTTTCTCCACCTTTTACGCATCTAATGTGCTCCCGCAATGAAAGAATATCATGAAAAGGGTTTTAGAAAATATTCTAATCGATTTCTTGTCTTCTTGTTCTTGAACAAAATAATGAGCTTTTGTTGAAAAATCATGAAGCTCGCTTAATCTTTGCTCCATTTCACAAGCAAATGTGGCGATCCGAATCTAATCGTGGGCGTGGGCGTGGTCGTGACAGTGGCCGTGGCCGTGGACGTGGTCGTGGCCGTAATAACTATGGTGGTCATACCAAAAATGCTACTCATCACAAGAAGTGGGAGAGTAATGATGAAAAAGATGGAGACCAAAACAAAAAGAAAGTGGATAATAAGTGCCATCGCTGTGGCATGAAAGGCCATTGGTCTCGTACCTGTCGTACGCCAAAACATCTTGCTGATCTCTATCAAGAATCATTGAAAAATAAAGAAAAGAAGATAGAGACGAATTTTATTAGTGATGATGTTAATTATGACCTTGGTCTTAGTGACAACGGCTTTACTGATTTTACTTCTTTAGATGTTGCTGATTTCTTTGTCAATCACCCTGAAGGTGATACTAGTCACTAGTGATGGAAATGTCCAATAGTAATTTTTATTCAAATAATTTGATGCAATAAACTTTTAATTTGATGTTTTAAATCTTCATTATTGAATATTTACTTCGATGTTTTTCTTTTGTGTTATACAAAATTGTATACTTATTTGGAATTTTTATTTTTGGTGAAGAAAATGGACGTTCCAAAGCTAAATAACAAAGAATTATGTCTTGCAGACAGTGCAACAACACACTCCATTTTTAAGGATAAGAAATATTTTTCTTGTCTAATTATGAAAGAAGCCCATGTTAGTACTATATGTGGTAGTGCAAAAATAATTGAAGGCTCCGGAAGAGCAATTATAATTTTGCCTGGAGGAACAAAATTCTGCATTGATGATGCATTATATTCATCAAAGTCTCAAAGGAATTTGTTGAGTTTTAAAGATATCCGCCGAAATGGATATCATATTGAGACTACAAATGAAGGTAATAATGAATACTTGTATATTACAAGTATTTCTTCTAAGAAAGTTGTATTGGAAAAATTACCTTCTTATTCCTCTGGGTTGTACTACACATATATTGCTACGGTTGAAATATATGCAACAGTAAACCAGAAGTTTACTAACTATGATGATTTTGTCGTTTGGCATGACTGGTTAGGCCATCCTGGTTCTATAATGATGCGAAAAATAATAGAGAATTCGTGTGGTCATTCTTTGAAGAGCCAGAAGATTCTTCAGTCCCATGAATTCTTATGTGCTGCTTGTTCTCAAGGCAAGTTAATTATAAGGCCATCACCAATGAAAATTAAAACCAAATCTCCCGTATTTTTGGAACGTATACATGGAGATATATGTGGGCCTATTCAGCCACCTTGTGGACCATTTCGATATTTTATGGTTTTAATTGATGCATCAACGAGATGGTCACATGTATGCTTATTATCAACTCGCAACCTGGCGCTTGCGAGATTGTTGGGAGAATTAATTCGGTTGCGCGCTCATTTTCCTAATTATCCCATTAAGACAATACGTCTTGACAATGCTAGTGAATTTACTTCACAAGCTTTTAATGATTATTGCATGTCTGTTGGGATAAGTGTTGAACATCCTGTAGCTTATGTTCATACACAAAACGGTCTAGCAGAATCGTTTATAAAGCGCTTGCAATTAATTGCTCGGCCATTGCTTATGAGAACTAATCTTCCAACTTCTGCTTGGGGACATGCTATTTTGCATGCAGCAGCATTAATTCGCATAAGGCCAACGAATTATCATGAAGTCTCCCCATTACAATTGGTTCATGGTCAGGAACCAAATATTTCCCATCTAAGAATTTTTGGAAGTGCAGTTTATGTTCCTATTGCTCCACCACAACGCACTAAGATGGGACCTCAAAGGAGGTTGGGTATATATGTTGGGTATGAATCTCCATCAATAATTAAATATCTTGAGCCAATGACTGGAGATTTATTTACATCTCGATTTGCTGACTGTCATTTTGATGAGTCAATTTTCCCAACATTAGGGGGAGGCAAAATAAAGCCGGACAAGAAAATTAGTTGGAATGAATTATCATTATCTCATTTTGATCCTCGTACAAAACAATGTGAACTGGAAGTTCAAAAGATAATTCATTTGCAAAATTTAGCAAATCAATTGCCAGACGCTTTTACTGACCTAAAGAGAGTTACTAAATCTTATGTTAATTTGTAAATGCTCGATTAGAATTGATGTCCACGAAGGACAAGTGACCACCGCAAATGAGTCTAAAGCACGCTGAGCGTGGTAGACCCATCGGTTCCAAAGATAAAATTCCTCGCAAAGAAAAGGAGCAAATGATTACGATGGTCAAAATGAGAAAATTATAACTCTGGAGAGTCTCCCAACATGGCTAATGAAAAATTTCGAGAAGAAATTCAGTACAAAATGTTGATAATCATGAGATCTCAATTAATTATGCCATGGTAGGAAAGATGGGACCGATCGACAATTAACGTCGACGATAAATTTGTCTATCTTGTAGCAATTGCTATTATGAATGACAATGAGGATCATGAACCAAGGTGCGTAGAAGAATGCGGATGTAGAAATGATTGGCCAAAATGGAAAGATGCAATTCAGTGAATTGAATTCAGCTAAGCGTAAAGTTTTTGGACTAGTGATGCGCACACGAGAAGATGTGTAACCCGTTGGATATAAATGGGTTTTTATACGCAGAGGAATGAAAAAATGAAATTGTGCAATATAAGGCACGTCTTGTTGCACAAGGTTTTTCACAAAAATTTGGTATTGATTATGATGAGGCGTATTCTCCTGTGGTGGATGCAACTACTTTTCGATATTTGCTTAGTCTAGCATCATGTGAAAAAGTTGAAATCGTCTCATGGATGTCGTTCGCCTATTTATATGGCTCACTTGATAACGACATCTATATGAAAATCCTGAAGGATTTAAATTGCCTAAAGGGCATGAACATAGTTTTGAGATCTTTACTCGATTAAACTATGTAGATCTCTTTATGGTTTGAAACAATTTGGGCGTATGTGGTATAATCGCCTCGGTGAATATTTATTGAAAGAAGGCTATAAAAATGATCCAAAGATGTCCATGCGTTTTTATAAAGAGATCTAATTCAGGATTTGTCATTATTGCTGTTTATGTTGTTGATTTAAATCTTATTGGGACTCCTGAAGAGCTCCACAAAGTTGCTGATTGTTTAAAGAAAGAATTTGAAATGAAAGATCTTGGAAAGACAAAATTATGTCTTGGTTTGCAAATTGAACATTTGGGATATGGTATGTTTCTACATCAATACTTATATAGCTAAAGTGCTTAAAAGGTTTTATATGGATAAAGCACACCCTTGTGCACACCTATGGTTGTAAGGTCACTTGATGTGCATAAAGATCGTTTCGACCTTGTGAAGGTGATGAAGAACTACTTGGTCCAGTAGTACGATATCTTAGTGCTATCGGAGCATTAATGTATCTAGCTAGTGTTATAGGACCAGAGTCATCATTTGCTGTAAATCTACTACCAAGATATAGTTCTTCACCTACACGAAGGCATTGGAATGGTGTTAAACATATATTTCGTTACCTTCAAGGTACAATTGATAAGGGTCTTTATTATCCTAAAGCGGTCAAGTCTAATCTTATAGGTTATGCAGATCTCGGATATCTATCGATCCCCATAATCCCGGTCACAAACGGGTTATGTTTTCACATGTGGTCATCGCTATTTCTTGGCGTCCTATGAAGCAAACTATAAGCGCCACTTCTTCTAATCTTGCTGAAATATTAGCCATCCATGAAGCAAGACGAGAGTGTTTTTGGTTAAGATCTATGACTCACCATATTCGAAAATCATGTGGTTTGCATTTGGACAAGAAAGCTCCTACTATTTTATTTAAAGATAATCGCATGTGTTGCCCAATTGAAGGAGGGATATATCAAAGGTGACAGAACAAAGCACATCTCTCCAAAGTTCTTCTTCACACATGATCTCCAAAAGAATTGTGAGATTAATGTTCAACAAATTCATTCAAGTGATAATCTGGCAGATTTATTTACAAAATCACTACCGACTTCAACATTTGAAAAGCTGGTTCACAGGATTGGGTTGCGGTGATTGAAAGATATCCATGATGTGCTCAAGAGGGAGTAATCATACTGCTGTACTCTTTTTTCCTTAGCCAAGGTTTTTTCCCACTGGGTTTTCTGGCAAGGTTTTTAACGAGGCGGATCACATTTTAAATGTACTCTTTTTCCTTCACTAGGTTTTTATCCTTTGGGTTTTTCCTAGTAAGGTTTTAATGAGGCATTTTCTCGAAGATAGACATCCAAGAGGAGTGTTATGAATTGTGCAAATTGTAGATGTCTATCTATACAACTCTTCACTTGCCCATGAAAATAACTCTATTATCCAAGGGGAAGTCTTGAAGACATGTAACACTCAACTCTTGAAATTCTCTACATTGTAACTTGTGACCTTTAGGATGATGAGGGAAGATGTAACTTGTGACTTTTAGAACTATAATGTGGGAAGATGAAACCTTTAGGTTTCTTATAACTTATATATCATGATGAACCCTAAACTTATACAAATAGAGGTTTAGTGGAAGTATGAAATAGAAGAAAGAGAATAGAAAATTACAATACACTTGTGTTCTTCACATATCCTTTTTGTCTTATTTTCATATTATTCTATTTGCTTCTACTACATTTTTAGAATTGTAGTAATAATACTATTTTGTAGTATTTTCATAACAAAACCTACTTTTAAGTGATTATTCATGGCTCAATATTTATTTTATTGGTTAATAATATTAACACTTCATTTTTGATATTTATAAGTTCTCATTTACCATTAAAAGTATAAAATTACGTCACTAATTACGTGTATGTATATATATTTTTTGATAAAAGAATATTACTACAATCGCCCTTTCTCCATTTACCTAATTTTGAGTAGGCAAAATTTTTCCATTCTCCCATGACAGCTTCTTCTTCCTTTGCCTTGTCGGAGTCAAGAAGATGGAGTGTTGTGCATATAGATGGTATTTTAAAATATGTTTTTACACTTTTTAAAATAATAGTAATAATATAGTAAATATATTAAAAGAGCAAAAATGTCTTGAAAAATACAAAAAAGTGTTTTAAAATTATAATCTATACACATCGTCATGCTTGTAATTCTCTATTTTAAGCAAAAATTGAATTATAATAAATTATAATATTTTTATTGTCAATCTAAATTTTGGTTTAAATCAAATTTTAATATTGTTCAATGTTTGGATTCTCAAAATTTATGACAATCATTTTTTCAAAATTAAAGAAATGGTTTATGACAATCATTTTTTAAATTAAAAATTGAATCAACCAAATCAGATAAATCAAATTATCAAATTATCAAATATTAAAAGAGTAATAATATATATAGTGAAAAACTATTACTGAATTCTCCTGTAACTGGTATGCCATGTATATGGCAAAATGTGAATACGTGTAACGTGAATTACAAAATTGTATTGCAATTTATCCAAAAATATATCTACACTAAAATAAAGAGTTAAATAAATCTATATTTCTCGAAATTTAGGCAAATTTACAAATACTCATACATTTTGAAGAAACTATTAGTACTTCTAAACTAGTCAAAGCTTAAAACATAACTCTCGGTTGATGGTCTTATAAAAAAATTATGTTATGTAGACAATAATTATTTTATATAAAAATATACATACGTCCTTTTTTTCGGTAAAATCAATAAGAAAAATGTTCCTTATATGATTAGGTAAATAGGTATACTTGTTATGCATTTGAGTATTAAAAAATTAATATCTAAATTTAAATAAACAATTATTAAATTTGAATCAAACTTTAAAATTATAACATCATATAATATTTATGATCAAGGTTTCATATACCTTTTTAATTTTAATATTATGTATTTTTAATTTTTAATTTTTAATTTAATAAATTAATAGTTATTTTATTTTTTTTCCACACTTCTTAATAGTTAACTTTAAGTTAAGGGAGATATTAATAGTTTCTTCAAACTATGAGGCATATTTATAGTTTTACCAAACTTTGAGGGAGGAGTTGTAATTAACTCAAATTTAAGCGGCAGCAGTTCGCATTAAATTACAACTAAAAATCTTAACAAAAATTTTTAAAAATTCAAAATAAAAGAAAAAAGAAAAAAGGAAAAAGAAAAATGCTTTCCCACATTTCAGCTTCTTCTTCCACAGCTGCCTTCTTCAATCTCCGCTCTTCTCTCTTCCTGAATTCTCCGAATAGATTCCATCTTTACCCCTCGTTTCCTTTCAAATCACTGCTACGCCACTCCTCCTCCTCCTCCTCCTCCTCCTCCCCCTCCTCCTCTGTCTCTCCCCGTTCTTCAATGGATTCTCCTTCAATTGCAGCTATCGATTCCATATCAGATGATCTCAGGAATCAAACATTAAACTCCAATAATAGTAGTACCAGTAATGGTGGTAGTAATAACAGTTATGATAAGAATAATAAAGGGGTTAAGTTGAAGCTGGAGGAGCTCAATTGGGATCATTCATTTGTTAGAGAGCTGCCCGGTGACCCCAGAACTGATATAATTCCTAGGAGGTTTGTTGTTTGTTTTATTCTTTTTCAGGAACTCTGGGTTGAATTTGTTCATAATTTAGTTTATTTATGCCAATTCTTTTGTGGCTTTTAGTTTTTTTATTTATTTACATTTGGTTGCAAGTATAGGTACTTTATACGTCATATTTGATTTTGTCACCATACTTGCCTTTTTTTTTTTTTTTAATAATTCAAAGTTGGGATTTTTTTCCCTTTTTAGTGTCACCTTTTGATTGATTAAGTAGATATTAAACGCAATGTCCTGGCCAATATGTGATTTCTTGCTAAGTTTCTTTTTTTCTTCTTTGGGTTGGGGTTACATGTTGTTTCCAAAGTTGGGATTTTTAGTGTTATTAGTTCTTTGTATGATCTTTTCTAAGCGCGGGATTGTATGGATGACGATATGAATTTCTTATATTCATCAAAAGGGCTTACTTGGATTGTGTTAGATATTATATGCTTAAATTCTGTATTTTTTTGTTTACTTGAAGTTACCTGATTGTTTCTCTTTGTGGACCTTATGCATTAATTGCATAAACTAGAGCTGAATATGTGGAATCATTTAATGGTCCGAATTTATGTCTTGGTGCAAATTAGTTAGGTTCATGTTGCCTTGTCTGGTTTGATGTACAGGTCTTGAATGCTTGTTACACAAAAGTATCACCATCAGCTGAGGTGGAGAGCCCTCAGCTTGTTGCATGGTCAGAATCAGTTGCTGAATTACTTGATTTGGATCCTAAAGAGTGAGTATATCATTTTTCTTAATTTTTCATTTTGCTGAATTACATGAGTTACGTTCATTTTGCTTGGGCATAAGGAAAGTATGCAATGTTTTCATGGGTTAGCTCTTAAGCTGGGCATCCCTTGTGTCAGTATTAGGTTTGGCTGAATGTATTTTTCAAATTCCTCTTGATTTAGCAACATTTTCATTTATGATCAACTCTTATGTTGAATCACCAAAAAGGAGGATCTCTTGGAATACAATATTTTTTTATGCAAAGTTAAATTGGCTCAATTGTGGTGTAGAAATATTTGGCCCTATTTTCTGTGGTTTTTGCCTAAGAAAGTAATATGGGAACTCTTTTTCTGTCTGCATTGATATGCTATGTTAAATTTGACTTGGACTTGAAAAGGCTGAACTGCATTTCTTCTTGAGCGTAGTGGAAGGTTGTTTTCTTTTTGAAAACATAGCTGGGGTATCTATTGCATTGCATGGTTTAATGGTTGAATATTTGCTTCGTTAACCAGTGGGACTTTACCGTTAAATGGATTTGTGAAGTGGAAGAAGGGGTCCTGACAAACTGTGAAGTTTAATTATTTGGTTGTGCATACAAATATCATGTACTTTTAGCTGCTGTTATGCTTAAGCTGGGAATGTGGTTGATTAATGTAAATGATAATTCATATGCTCTGAAGGGGAGTCTTGGTGCAGCAATAAGAGCTGCTGCCATGTGACATGCGGTCATAGGTTCAAGTTGTGTAACAGCCTCTTATAAAAATATAAGGTAAGGCTGCGTACATTAGGCTATAAAAGCGCTATCCTCCTCGAACTCAGCACCTGCGGGAGCTTCTATGCGTGGTTCTGCCCTTTATAATTCCATATGCTCTCCTCCTACACGTTCAATGTTGCTTAACTTGTGATGTTTTCTGTATCAGTGAGGTTATTCAGGACATTTTCTTCCACTCCTAGGTAGTTTTCATGCATTTTGCTTGAACCAAGACATTGCTTTGAAGTCATATTATAATTGATTTTGAATATTGCGGAAATTGCATTGCATTACACGATATGTTGTCCAAATTATGACATGGAGTTTTGCTTATTTCTACTGGAAAATTGTGTGCGGGAGGATTTGCATTTTACTCTAATGTGTTTAATTTCTGTTCTTTTACTTCTCTGATTTTCTGTCAATGTTAACTTGTTACTCTGTTGTCTTCTTCAATAATTTCTTAATATCTTCCTAAATATTTTTGCTGTCTCAGGTTTGAAAGATCTGATTTTCCGCTCCTGTTTTCTGGGGCTTCTCCTTTGGTTGGAGGGTAGGTATTAATCTGTTTTTACATCTTCTATATAGCTATTGTGGAGATGCCACATTAACAGCTTATCTTGTTATTTCTTTAGTGTGCCTTATGCTCAATGCTATGGAGGACATCAATTTGGAATGTGGGCTGGTCAGTTAGGTGATGGACGTGCAATAACTCTAGGGGAGGTTCTTAATTCAAAGTCAGAGAGATGGGAGTTGCAGCTCAAGGGTGCTGGAAGGACACCATATAGCCGATTTGCAGATGGTCTTGCAGTATTAAGAAGTAGTATACGGAATTTCTCTGTGGCGAAGCAATGCATTTCCTGGGAATTCCAACGACACGTGCCCTTTGTCTTGTGACAACAGGAAAATATGTTACTCGAGACATGTTCTACGAGTAGGTTTTATTTTTTTATTTTTTATTTTTGCTTTTGTCAGCTTGATTGTCCGAGTTTGGCATTCTTTAGTTAGATTTCTGGGGGCAATATATAAAATACTTTCTGTCAACCCTGTGTTTATATATCAAGAAAAAGGAAATTAAGGCATATCCAGTGTCTCATATTAGTCTTCCATCTATTGCCCTTGGTTTTCTGCACAAATCAGCACTTTGGTCTATTTTTTGCATAGTTCTCAGGTAGCACAATTTTGATGTTATCTGCTTTGGAGGATTGTTAATATTAGGTTGAATAATTTAGTCCAGAAAATTTCACTGGAGAATATCACTTAGTACGGTCATAGTACTATCTTTTAACTTGGGATGATATTCAATTATACCATTCTTCTTCTAGTATGGATTTTTTGTTTATTTTTTTGTGTTTTGTTTGCATGCAGTGGAAATCCAAAGGATGAACCTGGTGCAATTGTCTGCAGAGTTGCGCAGTCCTTTCTGCGCTTTGGTTCATATCAAATACATGCTTCACGTGCAAAAGAAAATCTTGATATTGTTTGTACTTTGGCAGACTACACAATTAGGCATCACTATCCCCATTTGGAAAATTTGAGGAAGAGTGAAAGTGTATCATTCAGTACAGGGGAGGAAGACAATGAAGTGGTGGATCTAACCTCAAACAAATATGCAGGTTGGTGATTTAATCATGTAGTGGAAGAAGTCTGTGCGATAAATTGGTGTCCTTTAAAAATGAGCTGAAATACAAGTTACTGGCATGTGAAAACATCTAAAATTTCTTTGAGTCACTCCAAACTGGAAAATGATGGATGGGGTTGATTGGTTTTGCTGTGGACTGAAGTTTTATATCAAGGTTTGGAGTAAGCTTTGCCAACTTGAATCCACGTTGGAAATGATCCCTTCTCCTTAATACATCAACCATGGGCTACATCTCACCTTGTCGCTTTTATGTGTTCTTAGTTGAACTTTGGAAGGGTAAAGTAGTAAGAGGACTCGACTGTTTGCCTCTGGTTTTTAATGGTGGTGACTTGACAAGATATTCAATCTGTGCTCGTTTAGTCTTTAAGCTAGTCATAAGTGTTTGGGTGGAGAACTACCACTGTTTAGGGTGTAAACGAACTAAACGCTCGGAATGTTCGTAAACAAGATCGATTACGTTCGTTTATGTTCGTTTGTTAAGTTAAACGAACAATAAACGAACACATTTTAGTGTTCGTTTAATAAACGAACACGAACACGAACAAGTATACGTTCGTTTATTTATGTTCGTGAACAAGCTCGTTTAGTGTTCATGAACAAGCTCGGTTAACGTTCGTTTAAAGCTCGTTTATTGTTCGTTTATATTAAAATAATAATAATAATATAATATAATAATATATATAATAATAATGTTTGTTGATCATTTATAAACAAATTTGTTGTGGTGTAGTGGTAAGTAGTTATGCTCTCCACATTAGAGACCAAGGTTCAATTCTCAATAATGCTATTTTATTTTTTCAATTTGCAAATGTGTTTGTTTATTTGTTCGCGAACGTGTTCGTTAACGTGTTCGATAAGTGTTCGTGAACTGTTCGTGAACACTAATAAACGAACATAAACGAACACGAACACATATTTCACAAACATAAACGAACATAAATGAACATGAACAGTCTAAAAAATAAACGAACAGTAAACGAACAAGGCCCATTCGTTTATATTCAGTTTATTTACAGCCCTAACCTGTTATAATCTTTAACCATTCTACATCTATTTCTCAATCCCAACCCCACCCCCATACCTACCTCCAAGAACAAAAATTAATGCACAAAGGAAAACCATTCGTTTTTAATTTTGTTATGCATAATTCAAGTGTTATATTTATAGTTTCATTGTTGTGATACGTACAGCTTGGGCAGTGGAAGTTTCTGAGCGCGGCATCCTTGGTTGCAAGGTGGCAGGGTGTTGGTTTCACACATGGAGTTCTTAACACTGATAACATGAGCGTGCTGGGACTCACTATAGACTATGGTCCTTTTGGCTTCTTGGATGCTTTTGATCCCAGTTACACGCCAAACACTACAGATCTTCCTGGTAGGAGATATTGTTTTGCAAATCAACCTGATGTTTGCTTGTGGAATGTTGCCCAATTTGCCACCACTCTATCTGCTGCTAAGTTGATTAGTGAAAAGGAGGCAAATTATGTCATGGAGAGGTGCTTTTTCTGATCAATGTTTTTATCTTTTCTTGTTGAAGTTTCCTTGAAATTGCATCTGCATGATTTATTGCAGATATGGGACTAAATTTATGGATGATTATCAAGCTATAATGACCCAAAAACTTGGCCTTCAGTACAATAAGCAATTGCTCAGCAAGCTTCTTAACAATATGGCTGTTGATAAAGTTGACTACACAAATTTCTTTGGTTGCTTTCAAATATCAAAGCTGATCCTACCATTCCTGAAGATGAGCTGTTGATTCCTCTGAAGGCAGCATTACTGGATATTGGTAAAGAGCGGAAGGAGGCATGGACCAGCTGGGTACAGTCCTACATACAGGAGGTAAGATTTCTTTCATTGAACTTGTATCTAAATGAGAACTTTCAATGTTTTTATGAACTCTATCATCAGGTAGATGAATTTCATAAGAGATGAATAGTACTATTTGGACTTATCTTGATTAATTGTTATGTCCTCTTTGATGTGGACAGATGGCATATTATAGCTTGTATTGGTAACTTTATATTGCCAAATAAAGTTTAGTCTTCCAAATGTCCCACAACTGTTCATTCGCATGTACCCCAGCTGTGAAATAAAAACATTATCAGCAGCAGATTATAGGCATTTCTATTATTGTATTTTGACGTCAACTCCGTTCAGATTTAGAATTGTTCTGGAGCATGTTTGACCAATTACAGTATCAACTGAATGATTATCCTCAATTTTTAGTTATCATTCACCTTTTGTGCAAAAGATTGCAAACCTTTTCTCCAAGCAGTGTTGTGTCACCACTCTTGGGAAACTGCAAACCTTGTAAAAAAAAAAAGCTGTGGTAACCTACCAGTGCTGTGTCCTCAAGAGTTAGGTGTGATCATACTCGACATTTACAAACTTGAATTTCATCATGCTAGTTATTGTTAGAGACAGAAGCAAAGTATGTAGTTGGTATTGTTGTGCAATTGACTAATGGCCTTCCTTTGTTTTTATTGTTGTAGATTTCTACCAGCGATCTCTCAGATGAACAAAGGAAGGCCTCAATGAATTCTGTTAATCCTAAATACGTCCTTAGGAACTATCTATGCCAAAGCGCAATTGATACTGCAGAGATGGGAGACTTTGAAGAGGTCCGCAGGCTACTAAAGGTTATGGAACGTCCATTTGATGAACAACCAGGAATGGAAAAATATGCTCGCTTGCCCCCAGCATGGGCTTACCGCCCAGGGGTCCGCATGCTCTCTTGTTCTTCGTAAGTAGCTAATGACAGTTAATATAAACCTTGGAGATGGATAATGAACTTGTATATAAGTATGAAGAAGAATTTTGCCATTGTAATAATATTTATTACAGGTTAGGGCTATGCTTATCTCTCCTTCTACTCATCTTTAGCGTAAATCCGAAGGAGATATTATTCTCGTCTTGCTATTTTTCCCTTGCTGGTTTTATTATAAGTTATACAACTACATTTCTCTTCTTCATCCGGCATCATCAGTAACGGTTCTGATAACGAACATGTCAATTCGTCTGGCAGAAACAATGTCAGTCAAGTTCTGAATCATCAGAGTGATTGAGAAGCACAGGAAGCCTTGATAGGTTTAAGAAGCAAATGCATAACTGATTTCTAGTGTTGGTAGTCGTTGCACTACTATTGAAAGATGTATTTGCGCAACAACAGAGGCATAGGCATCCTAAAAACCATCATCCGCACGTTTGTGTTGCATGAGTTATGAGCCCTTACGGAAAGAAAAGTAAAAATGTGAATATAAGTAAATGGTGTTCCAAGAAGGGTGCAATATTTGTCAGGAAGCTGAACAGTAGTGAATGATCAAGAGGTCACATTGCGTAGTCAAATACTTTCCAATATGATCACAATTGTAAATAGTACTCTGTAATCACTACCTCTCGAATGAAAATCTTCAATTTTCAAATCCACAAAGATGAATGTGGGGTGAGTAATTTTTTCCTACAAAAATGGGTTATCTTTCCAAATAACATCCTTATAGTTAAATAATTTAGCAAAACAAGAAGCTAACTGCTCTTGAATTAATTCTTCAGCAGGAAGGTCAATGTCTACCTCATTCTTCAAAGATGTAACTTCTTTATCTGCAATCCCACAGGGCACAATATTTTTAAAGTAGTTCAAATCAGGATCAATGTTAAATGCCAAACCATGTGAGGTAATCCCAGATGAAATACGAACTCCAATAGCACCAATCTTTCTTTCCCCAATCCAAACTCCAGTTTCTCCTGAATCTCCAGCATGACCTTTCACACCATATAAAGAGGCTACCTCAATCATAGTTTGCTCCAACTTCTCAACGTATTTTCGAGCCCCAAATCCAATATCCCTCAAGTTAATAACCGGGTATAGAATCGCTTGATGAGGACCATGGTATGTAATATCACCTCCTCTTTGTGTATAATGAAGTTCAACTCCCATGGATTTCAGCTGTGACTCAGAAATTAAAAGATTATGATCTGTTCGCCTTTTACCAAGAGTGTAAGTATGTGGATGCTGTAGAGACAACAGAGTATCAGTGATCTTTCCAGCCTTTCTATCTGAAACCAACTTGTCCTGCAACTTAAGTCCCTCAGAGTATCTGACAACTCCCATTCTCCAAACCTCAAGAATTCTCTGAGAAGCCCTCATTTCATTACCTGTTATTAACTAAAACAAATCTAATCAATCAACAATTTCCAACAACTCCAACTGAACATGATAATTAAAAGGTACAATCACGAGCAAAAATCTGAAATTTTTCTTGTAGACAATCAAAATCCACTTACAACATAAAACTTTGGAATACTAATTCTTAGAAAAAATTTAAGCTTTACCTTGTGCATTACTAATGGTGAACTCCTAGAACATACTAATTAGTTTTTCATTGCCATTGCTTCCACAAGACAGGGAAGAAAAAATAAAGAAACAATCTTGATGGAAATTCACCATGAATTGTGGTAAGAAAACAATGCATCTTAAAACAAAAAAAAAAAAAAGAGAAAATAATTAAGAAAAATATGCTAATAACAAGCATACAGACTAAATGTTCATACTCCAATCTCATTACTGTAACAAAAACACAAAAAATAAATGCTGTAAATTGACAAAAGAACACAAATATATATACACTTCACCTAGTTCTGAATCCTTGAGAAAGTATATTAGTGTAACTTCAACATCTATAACTAACTATACACTAGTGGATTCTTGCAAGTGTATCTTAAAAATTCAGAGTAACTGATCAGGTATATGAAAAGCAAAACATAAAGTTAACAACTTGCCAAATTCTGTGCTATATACTGAACAGTGAACTGCCAATCGAACATACATTCCAAAAAACACAGCCGAGTAGATTAGTAGGACACAGGCTCCCAAAATCCTGAAAATACCTGCATAGGTAATGTATGACACAGAGTAATTTTAATCACATTATACGAAGTTATCCATACAAACGAGTGCCAAATATACATCTTGATTATAGAGAACCATTGGCGTGAAGCTTTTATGTTGCACATTATAAATCCCTCTTTTCTGTCCATAATTAAGGTATCAATTTCCTAACAAAAAGCGAACTTAATTCACCATTTTTAACATCTTTACTTGTATGTATTAGGAAAAACTAGCTACTAAGACAATGATGGAAACCCGCAACCCACATAGAATATTAGTAGAAGTGGCATCTACTACTCAAACCCGCAGCCCACATAGATACTGAAGTGCAATGTTGCCCAAGGAGTTCAAGAAAAAGTGCTGTCCAATTCAAACACTACATAAAAAAAATCAGTACATTCAGAACAAAGTGTTGTATAAAGGAAGAGTACGGAGTTAACACTACAACATTTACAGAAAAAAAATTGTCCATTAAAAAAAATCAGCACAAAAAAAAAATCGCTAATCAGATTTACCGTTGAGTACAGTGACTGGCGGTGGGAGGTGACGGCCATCGAGATTTGAGAAGTTGGAAACAGCAAGTAATGGCCTACTGGCTGACGGCTGAAGACGAGGACGGGCGAGTCGGTGACGGGCGACGGGCTGACGGCTGGAGCCTGGAGTGTTGATTGAAGACCGGCCGAATTGAAGCGTCGATTGTCGAAGACAGAGCAGTGGAAGTGGAGCGAGAAGTTGGAAGCAATTGGAAAAATAATTTGGCAGTTACGGTTTTAATTTTTAAAATTGGAAAATTATATATATTCTTAGATTAATTTTATTCTTCATTTGGACCAATCAAAATAGTTATTATCATAATTATACCCTATTTCAATTTTAATCCTTGCAATAAATGTAATTTTATTCAATCACATTCTCGAATTATATTTATTTCTTTCAATTGCACCTCAATATTTTAATACAAAATATTGCCAATTAATATAGCATTTTAGCTTATTAATGAATATGATCAATTACTAAAGTAAAAATATCTTTAATACTTTTAATTTGTGGTGATCAATTATAATTTTCTAAATAAAAATTGTGTATAATTGTTAATTTGTCATGATCAATTTTTTCCCTTAATTTTCGTCTAAAAATTTACAAACTAAGACTTTAAAATTCAATTTATTTTTAATTAAAAGTTATTAAATTAATTCTCATTTTTCATTCATTTACGTTCACTTTATGTTTCAATAATTTGCTAATTATTGATATATGAAACTTTTGAGTTTTAAGTTATTAGTAGTTTGTCGAAATTGCAAGTAAAAATTACCAATTCAGTAAAACTTTGTAATTATTAAATTAATAATAATTAATATCTAATTATTATTTTTTTTCGAAACGATAGATAGATATTATATTAATAAGAGTGGCACAGCGATGTCTGCACAAGGCTAGAGTTTCGTGGCATAGTGAAAGCATTTATAACCCACTTTAAAACAGCATAAGTAGGCAAAAAGCACGAGGGGCAAGAAAAAGCAAAATAAATAAACCCGCACATGACGGGAAGCTAATCGGTTTGTGGTGATTTTTTACAAAGTTATTTTCAAATAAAATAGAGATAAGTTATTAAGGAAGAGAATTGCACTCTCATATACCATATCTATTACCTTCTTTATTTTTTCATTTATTTATCTATTTATCTATAATTTTTATTTTTTTTAATAAACTCCCTTTTATACTTTTCCAGTTTACTATGCTAATATCATTCTTACAATTTTAATAACTCAATTATTACACTAATTAATGTGATTCAATCCAAATGATTAGGAACACTTAGAAAAATTGTCCAAGATATGTCTAACGGAATGCTAGTTTGGATTGATATAAACCTTGACCTACTATCTATAAACAGATAGGAACCTTGGTATGAACGCCACAACCAACTACACCAAAATTAGTTGATAAGGTTAGTTTGAACGCCACAACTTTGGAAGAAAACTTAATAAGTTCTAAAGTTCTAAAAGAACCCAAAGATGAGATAAAACTCACAATTTTTATTGTTCAAAGGCTTGAGAAAGTACAAAATAGGCCTATTTATAAGCTACAAAAAGTCTTGAAAAGTCCTAAATAACATTGTCTTGAAAGTAGAAAAATAAAGATTAACTTTGACTCACTAACTCCTAGACTCGACTTTGACAAGATCAATATTTTGGCTGAAAAATTTGCACGTTAGAATGGTGCTTTGACCAAGAGTTGGAAGTCTTGAATTCAAGTAGTTGCATGTATCTTGAGCTAATTTCCAAGACTTCAATAAATACTTATTTGACTGAATTTTGGGCCATGAATTTTCGTCCTTCTTATGCCCCAAAATGGATGATTGAACCTTGAATTTGGACCAAAACTTGACCAATTGATGGGCTGATATTTGGACCAACTTTAGGACTAGAATTGGGCTTCAACTTGGACCAAATGCACATTTGAATTTGGACCATCATTTTGGCATAATATGGTTTGAGTAAAACATTCTTGAATAAATCTAGAAATGGCTTCCTTTAATAATTTAGCTCATGCTCTTGTAATTGGATCAACATTCCATTGAATTGGACTTGAAGTTTGGGTCGAATTCACATCATTCCTCCTCTTGAGAAGGATTTATCCTCAAATTTTCAACACTTGCATGATAAGGACTTAAATCATAAACATTGAAGACATCATGAACATTGTACTTAGTCAACAAATCAAGTTTGTAGGCATTGTCATGGATGCGCTCCAAAATTTGAAACAATCCATCTCTTATTGGTTGCAACTTAGATTTTCTTTGTGTTGGAAACCTTTCTTTCCTAAAGTGCATCAAACCCAATCTCCAAGTTAAAAATGAGCTTATGACGCCCCTTGTTGGCTTGTTGTTCATATCTTTGTGTCTTATCCTCAATGTTAAGTCTTGCCTTCTCATGGATTTGCTTCACAAATTCAGCCTTCTTTTGTATCTAAATTCAATCTCTCACTCACAGGCAAATGTGTTAGATCTATTGGAGATAAGGATTAAAGCCATAAACAATCTCAAAAGGAGAAAATTTAGTGGCAGAATGCACATTCATATGGTATGCAAAGTCAATATGAGGTAAACAATCTTCCCAAATCTTAATGTTCTTACCAATGACCGACCTTAACAAAGTAGATAAAGTGTGATTAACAACTTCAATTTGGCCATCGGTTTGGGGATGACAAGTAGTAGAAAACAAGAGTTTTGTGCCCAATTTTCCCCACAATGTTTTCCAAAAATAATTTAAAAATTTGGTGTCTCGATCGGACACAATGGTTCTTGGCATGCCATGCAAATGAACAAATTTTTTTTTTAAAGAATAAATCAGCAATGTGTGATGCATCATTCGTTTTGTTGTATGCAATGAAATGAGCCCTTTTTGAAAATCTGTCGAGAACCACAAAAATTGAATATTTTTCATTTTTGTTCTTGGCAAACCCAAAACAAAATCCATTGAAAGATCAACCCATGACCCTTTTGGAATTGGCAAAGGTGTGTATAAACCATGAGGTTGGACTTTTAATTTGGCATTTTTGCAAATGATGCAATTTTCATAAAATTTCACAACATTACTTTTCTTTTTTTGTCAAAAGAAATGCTTTTGCAAAATTGCCAAAGTCTTGGCTATACCAAAGTGTTCCATAAGGCCTCCACCGTGCACTTCCTTAACGAACAATTCATCTAAAGAAGAGTTAGGAATGCAAAGCTTGGATTCTTTAAACAAAAACTCATCATGCTTTAAAAAATTCTCAAAAGAACCCTTTCACAACCTTGGAACACTTGACCAAAATCAAAATCATCACGATACAACTCTTTAATTTGTTTAAAGCCAAGTATCTTAGATTCAATAAAAGAAAGCAAGGCATACCTCCTACAAAGTGCATAGGCTACAACATTTTTTTTTACCTTTCTTATATCGAATGACATACGGAAAGGTCTTAATGAACTCTATCCATCTTACATACCTTTTTTTTAGCTTATGTTGGCCTTTCAAAAAATTCAATGATTCATGATCAGTGTGGATCAGGAACTCCTTAGCCCATAAGTAGTCTTTCATGTTTTCAAAGCTTGGATCAAGGCGTACAATTCTTTGTCATAGGTAGGATAGTTGAGAGTTGCCCCACTTAGTCTTTCGTAAACTATGCCATGGGTCATCCTTCTTACATCAAGATAACGTCTATCCCAATTCTTGAGGCATCACATTCAATTTCAAATGTTTCATCAAAATTAGGCAAAGAAAGCAAATGAGCATTAGTTAAATGACATTTAAGCTTTTGAAAAGCTTGCTCTTGTTTTTCACCCCATTTGAACCCCACATTCTTCTTGATAACCTTGGTCAATGGTGTAGCCAATGTGCTAAAGTTCTTGACAAATCTCCTATAAAAGCTTGCAAGATCATGAAAATTTCGCACTTCACTCACACTTTTAGGAGTTGGTCATTCTTGAATTGCTTTCACCTTTTCTATGTCAATTGAAATACCATTGGAACTTACAATGTAATCAAGAAAATTGACCTCATTAGTACAAAAGGTGCACTTCTTCAAATTGGCATAAAGTCTCTCATTCCTTAGCACACTTAAAGCACACGTTAGATGTTCAAGATGGTCATCCAAACTTCTTGAGTGCACCAAAATATCATCAAAATAGACAATCACAAACTTTCCAATGAATTCACGCATAAAACATGATTCATTAAAGCGCATGAAAGTGCTTGGAGCGTTAGTTAGGCCAAAAGGCATCACTATCAATTCATACAAACAATGTTTTGTTTTGAAATCGGTTTTCCATTTATCATCATTTTTCATTCTAATTTGATTGTAACCACTTTTCAAATCAATTTTGGAAAAGATAATTGCTCCATATAACTCATCAAGAAAATCATCTAATCGAGGAATAGGATGTCAATATTTTATTGTTATGTTGTTCACAGCACGACAATCTATGCACATCCTCTATGATCCATCTTTCTTTGGCACCAACAAAACTGGCACAGCACACGGGCTCATGCTCTCTCAAATCGATCCCTTGTCTAACAATTCTTCAACTTGTCTTTAAAGCTCTTTGGTTTTTTCGGGACTCGTTATATAGGCAGGCTTGTGCTTCTGGAACAAAGTCGATTTGATGCTTAATACCATGAATTGAAACTTCCTCGGGAAACACATCTTCAAATTCTAGCAAAATAGAAATAATGCTACTTGGTAATTCACCTGCCAAATCATTGATAGTCAAATGAGTTCCCTTATACAAAAGAAGCACAAAAGGTGATTGAGAATTTAGAGCACTCTTGATCTCACTTTTTTTTTTTTGCAAATACACAATTTTTCTTCTTTTTTACTCAAGATAAGTGCTTCTTTTCTCTCCTTTGTGCTCTTTTTCTTTTCACTTTTTTTTTTTCACTCAACTCTTTCTTTTCACTCAAACTCTCTTTATTCTCTTTTTTCTCACCCTTTTTCCTTTGCTCTTGTTTTTTTTTTTTTTGGTATCTTCTTGTAACCTCACTTAATCCTCATAAATTTGACTAGGAGTTATAGGTATAAGAGTTACATTTCTTTGATTATAAACAAAAGAGTACTTGTAAGTAAAACCATCATGACTAACATGTCTATCATACTGCCACGGCCTCCCCAGCAACAAATGGCTTGCTTGTTTAGGAACCACATCACAAATCACCTCATCTTCATATTTCCTAATGCGAAATGGCACTTTTACTTGCTTGGAAACATGAACTTCTCCACAATCACTAAACCATTGGAGCTTGTATGGCTTTGGGTGTTTCGTTGTAGGCAATCCTAACTTTTCAACCATAGAAACACTAGTCATGTTAGTACAACTTCCACAATTAATTATAACACTACATACCTTCCCATTAACGTAGCATCTTGTGTGGAAAATATTCTCCCTTTGCGCCTCGTCATTCTCCTTGACTTGCATATTAAGGATTCGCCTAGTGACCAACAATTCACCATGGACTAGTAACTCCTCCTCATCTGATTCTACAAGAGATGGCATGGAATCTGATTCTTGCTCGTCCTCCATCTCATATTCTCCATAATTTGTTATCACTATTGCAAGCTTATTTGGACATTTGCTTGCGATATGACCCCTGCCTTGACACTTGAAACATTTAATATAACGAGTTCGAGTGATAGAGGATTCATTGTTACCTTCGATGTCCCTTCTTTTGGGGTTGTTTTGGATGGTTTTGAGGAAGTTGTAGGCTTCTTCTTCTTTGAAGTACTTGTCTTCCAAGTACTTTGGCGTGTACTACCCTCGCTTTTGAGTTGTTGCTTCACTTTGTGACCACGTGTACCATATCTTGCAACTCCACATAATGGTACATTTCAACTCGATCTTAGATGTCACGGTTCAAACCATTCAAAAATTAGCCATGATTGTTTCTCGATCCTTCTCCATATTGTCTCTTGTAATAGTAACCTTCATCTCCTTGAAATAATTTTTCACACTTTTGCTTCCTTGTCTAAACCTTTGAAGCTTGTTGTAGATATCTCGATAGTAATGGCTAGGCACAAATCTCTTTCTTATGATTGCTTTCATTTCCTCCCAAGTCTCCACGGGTCTTTCACCATTTTTCTCCTACTTATCACAAGTTGATCCCACCATGTTAATGTATAATTGGAAAATTCGGTAACAACGAGTTTTACATTTTGAGATCGAGTAGTGATGGCAATCAAATACAAATTTCATCTTTTCTCCTATTCAATATAGGCCTCAGTTGGATCTTCCTTGAAAAGGAGGGATTTTTATCTTGATGGCGCTAAGGTTGTTGTCTTCATTTTGTCTCCTCCAAGTTAGTCTTCTATTGCGCCAAAAGATTCTCTATCAAACTCATCATCAACTTCATCAAGCTCTTCATCTTCCACTCTTTGTGTTCTACACCTTCTTTGGGTGTTGGTGGTGTGTGAATGAGCCATTTGAGATTCTTCCTCTAATTGATCAAAATTCTTTCATGTAAGGGTTCAATCTCTTGTCATAGCAATCTTCTCATTTCTCCCATCAAGGCTTAGATTTGTAAGTTTTGTTGATGATCCTCCTCATTGGAATGGCGAGACAATTTGGCAATCCTGCAATCAAATGATTAAAAAATCTTCATAAATATTAATCACTCCCTTATGTGTTTTTACTTTTAAATATTGGTGGTCACTCACACTTAAATTTTCTCACAAGCGAGATTTACACTCGTTACCCCTCTTAAGGTTCTTATTGAACAATTATCAAGTGAGTGTGACTTTCACAACTAAAACTCATCAAACAACTTTTGTGTTCTTTTACATTGTGAAGTTGATTGCACCAAGGAATAAGAGAAGATAACAACTTGAGAGATAGACAAAGATAAAAAGAACATTGAACTAGATGAACAACAGAATTTTATCCAAGGTTGATTGAGACGAACTTTGTTGATGAATATTTTGGTAACTGGATCACAAAAGAAAAGAATATTAGATCTCAAAAGAATCACAACTTCAAAAAATGTAATTTTTTTGTGTCCAGTTCTTCTCTCTTTTTTTTTTTTAATATTCGGCCACCACTTTTTTTTTTGGCCTCTTTTCTTCTTTTTTATTTCACATTTTTTTTGAAATAAATAAAGTAAAAAAGAAGAAGTGGAGATGAGAATGTGACTTCTTAAATTCCAAACCCACTGCTAGGACCTTGCTAACTTATGACAAAACCCACTAATAAAAATGTGAATCTTGATTTTCAAGAAAATCAAGAATAAGAAAAGATGAAATCAAAAGAGGAAAATAAAAGGATATGCAACTCTTAGAAATGGCTTTGATACCAAATGATGTGATCCAATCCAAATGAATAGGAACACTTAGAAAAATTGCCCAAGATATATCTAAGGGAATGCTAGTTTAGATTGGTGTAAACCTTGACCCATTATCTATAAAGAGATAGAGACCTTGATATGAAATGTCATAACCCACTACCTTAAATTTGGTTGTAAGTTTAGTTTGAATGCCACAGTTTGGAAGAAAACTTGATAAGTTTTAAAGTTCTCAAAGAACCCAAATATGAGATAAAACTCACAATTTTTGATTGTTCAAAAGCTTGAGAAAGCAGTATAAAAGAAGCCTATTTTTAGGCTACAAAAAGTCTTAAATAACATTGTCTTGAAACTAGAAAAATAAATATTAACTTTGACTCACTAACTCTGGACTACTCTTTGACAAGACCAATATTTTGGTGAAAAATTTATGCAGTGGAATGGTGCTTTGACAAAGAGTTGGAAGTCTTGAATTCAAGTAGTTGCATGCACCTTGAGCTAGCTTTAAAAGCTTCAATGAATACTTCTTTGACTAAATTTTGGGCCATGAATTTTTGTCCTCGTTATGCCCCAAAATGGATGATTGAGCATTGAATTTGGACCAAAACTTGACCAATTGATGGGTTGATATTTGGACCAACTTTAGGACTAGAATCGGGCTTCAACTTGGACCAAATGTACACTTAAACTTGGAGCATCATTTCGCCTAATTTGGTTTGAATAAAACATTCTTGAATAAATCCAGAAATGGTCTCCTTAAATAATTTAACCCGTACTCTTATAATTGGATCAACACTCCATTGAATTGAACTTGAAGCTTGGGCGAGTTCACATCACTAATGCCATTATATTGTACTTATTAAATTAGACTTATGAATTAATTTTTTCTCATTTAACAATTGAATAAAAGTTAAATCACAATATTACAAGGTTTTTCTACTCTATAGTGTGTGTGTGTATATATATATTTATAATTGGAAACCAAGTAGTTTTATAAATAAATAGATAATTACATTATATATATATATATATGTGTGTGCGTGTGTACCAAATTTGTATATGATTTAAAGATAAATATGTGTTGTATACCATAAATTGTAAATTAAAAAGTAAAAACCACATATTGACAATTTGTATTTTAATTTTTAAAGTTGTACACACACGGTATGTGTGTGTGTGTGTGTATATATATATATGTATGTATGTATGTATGTATGTATGTATGTATGTATATATATATATGTGTGTAAAATACTTATAATCTAACCTAACATATGCATGCATGCATTGTGGTCTTTGATTTTTATGTATAGTATATACTTAATTTTTCATAAATGTAATTATATATATAAATAATATATATTTGAAAATGTCATAATCTCAAATTTGAATTAGGTTTTCGGTTTAAGTTCAATTCAAAAACGAAATTCAAAATTTTGAATTCGGTTTTTAGTTTGAACTTGAATTAAATTATCAATTATCAATTTGGTTTAACTTGAAAACTGAATTGGAAATCGAAAACCCAAATAAAAAATTTGAATTTGATTAGATTAAATATTCAGGTTAATTTGAATATTGCACTCTTCTAATAAATAAGGAATGTGCTTTCTAAAAAGTTTGAATATTGCACGCTTGATGAGGACCATGGTATGTAATATCACCTCCTCTTTGTGTATAATGAAGTTCTGCTCCCATGGATTTCAGCTGTGACTCAGAAAATAAAAGATTATGATCCCTTCGCTTTTTACCAAGAGTGTAAGTATGTAGATGCTGTAGAGACAACAGAGTATTAGTGATTTTCCCAGCTTTTCTATCTGAAACCAACTGGTCCTGCAATTTAAGTCCCTCAAAGTATTTGACAACTTCCATTCTCCAAATCTCAAGAATTCTCCTCGAATCCCTCATTTCATTCTCTGTTATTAACTAAAACAAATCTAATCAATCAACAATTTCCAACAACAACTCCTTGTGATCCATTAAAGTTTGATAAACTACATTATCATACATTTACTGAACATGATGATTAAAAATGTAAAATCACATGTAAAACTCTTTAAAATTTTCTTGAAGGAAATCAAAATCCAGCAACAACATAAAACCTTGGAATACTAATTCCAATCTAAACTTTACTCTGTGCGTTACTAATGGTGAACTACTAAAAGTTTCATTACTATAACAAAAACACGAGAAATAAAAGCTATAAATTGACAAGTGAACACAAATATATATATATACATATATAATTACGAATGCGCATTTTGAAAAGAAAATAAACTATAAATAGAGAAATGAAGCTCTTACCCTTTCAAAAAGGGTGGCAGAAAAACTAGGTTTGACTTGGACGGCGGGGTGGCACGAAATTGGGGATTGGTGTTTCCCGGCAGAGGTGGCCATGGACAAGGGAATCGTGATGATTGGGATCGGAATAGCCGTTTGTCGATTGGGTTGATGATTGAGCGCCAATTAGTTTGGGGACATTATCATTTTAGACCCTATTCTTTGTTTTGTTTTTCTCATAATGTACACAAGATTTTCTGTTGTCCTCTTTTACCTTCTTAAATTTATTTTTGTAATTCGAATTCAGTTCAATTGAATATTCGAGTTAGTTTAAATATTGCACTCCTTTAATAAATAAGGAATGTGCTGTAGCTTTGTTTTTCTCGTAATGCACACAAGATTTTTGGTTGTAGTAGTTTACCATCTTAAATTTTTGGGTGAATTACATTTATTATCTATATAGTTTACCATCTTAAACTTGTGCTTCATTTGACCTAAGGACCATTAAAGTTAACTAACAGAATAAATAAAAACGAAAAAACTAACATAGAAAAATAACATATACCCTCTTGAGATTTATTTTAATTATGATATGACCCTTAAAGTTTTAAAATTTTATTAAATAAAATTTAATAACTTCTATTTCTTTATTTTACATTCTTATTTTCTTTTCTTTTCTTTTCATAAGTAATAATTTTATAATCTTATTTTATATCATAAACTAATAAACTGAAAAAAATAATAAGAATATAATATTAATACATACCTTTAGAATTTCTGAAAACTGAATAATAAAATTAATAATTTTTTTAGCATATTACTATTTCATCATCTTTAAATTTGGAAAAACTTATTTTCTATATTTCTCATTGTACCTTCAATATTAAACTACCACTACTGTCCCTCTAAATGATTAAATGATTGTTTTTATTATTTGTATATCTCTATAAACTTTTAAGAAATAATTATTTATTTAAATCTAATGTAGTTTTATTTTAGTATTAGAATTTGATGTAAAGTCTTAAAAGTAAGAATTATTATGGTTATTATAATTTCTTGTAATGGTTGTAAAATTAAAAATTATATTTATTACAGAACTTAAATTGTTTGAATGGAAATGAAATGTAGAGAATTGTCTAAATTATGTTCAAATTTTGTTTATCAGTAATTGTTATTAACCATTTTGTAACACTAATTAAAGAAGAAAAAAAGTAGAGAGGGATCTATTTTGTTAAACCTCAGGGTCCGTTTTGTAATTAAAACCAACTTCAAGGGGTTAAATGTAATTCAAATATTATAGTTTAGAGGGTATTTTAGAAATTTCAAACAAATTAACCATTGACTTGGTTATGAATTTATCAAATTTAATGAGATATTGATAGTTTTTCCAAATTTCAGGATTCGACTGGTAGTTTTCACAAATCACAGAAGTAGTAAATGTAATTTACCCTAAATTTATTATCCATCCTTAGCAAAATATCTAAGCTAAGCTACTAATTTTTCCTCATGGAAATCATGGATGCTTAGTGGTTAAAGTAATTGTGCAATGAGAGTGAGAAAATAATAGTATGTACCCATGTTTAACCAAGATTAGATTGTGTACAGAGTTTACAGACATATCATTCTGTCTTTACTTAGTGTCAAATAGGTTACGACTCCGGTTCGGAATTCGGGGGATGGTCATCAAAGGGAATAAATCGAATGATTAGGATTCAGCTAGTCGGGATCGAGGGGTGAGCGGCGGCAAGAAAAGGAATTCTGGTGGGTGGCGGGTGCAGCCACGGGAGGTGGCAAGGCTAGATGAGGGTTCAATGTTTCAGTCGGGGGAGAGAGAGCTCCCAAGACGAATTCACACTAGTTTAGGATTCAATTTTTTGCAAATTGTAAATTTGCAACTATATTTCATATTTTGTAAATTTTGATAATAATTATTATTTGACCAATAATTATAATTAATATTTTGTACATCCCACAAGTTTTTTTTTAAAAATGTTTTCATCTAAAAAATTTATAACTTCTTTCAATTACATCTCTAAATTAAAATTGACTAATCACTATTAATTCACAAATATAAAAAAAAATTATTATTTTGTATTAAAAAATTAAATTAACCTCTTTTTGTACTAATTTTAGTTTGAGTTTGTATAATTTTAATATGTTCAAATGATGTTTACACTTTGTAATATGCATACATTCTAATATGTTTAAAAGATTTTTATGTGTTTTAATGTTTATAGTCTTATAACTTTGTTGACAATATAGTTTAAATATAAAAAGATAAAAGACTAATATTATATTTTACGAAAATTTCTCAAGGGTACAGTAGAGTTGATTTATTTTATACAATACCACATATTTAGTTATTTCAGTATATTTGATTTGAGACATTACGAGTTAAATTGCTATTCGTAGTAGTTATTTAGAAAAACAATATTATACATATTTCAATATAAGTATGACAATTAATATGCAAATATTGCATGAGTTAAACATAAACCACGCTTTACATTCACACTAAAATTTTCTAAAACAGTAACTGAGATAATGAGATCATAAGAAATTAAATGTAAATATTACTTTTGATACAAAATATGAAAAATTATGATTAGAAGACATAATATGGTTAACATTGTATAAAAGTAATTAAGTAGGTTAGTATGTAACATTAAATTATGAGAATATAATTTATTAAGATTATCCTAATAAACTCCTTGTCGACATCTAATAATATAAATACAAGTAGGATTTTTTTCCTATTCTATCTCAAGTTCATTAGTCCTAACAACATAGGATTTCTTCCACCAAAAAATCCTTCTAGCCAAGTCGTAGGAAAGCCGAAAGTCGAACAACAAAATTGATTGGGACAAACAGCAAAGCAGAATGAAATCCAAAATCAAAAGGGGCAAAATTATGAAAGGGCATTCCTCAATCGAAAATAGCTAACGGCAAACCTTGCTCTTCATCATCATCATCACATTTTTTCGTTAGTCTTTCCTTGTGATGTCAATCAATCAAATCAATGCAGAAAGGAAAGAAAAATTACAAAAATTCGTTCTTTCTTTAGAATCAGCTCTTTTAATTCTTTAATTGGAAAGATTTAATTATTTTCTTAAGTTTTTTTGATAGTTTTGGGTAGTTCGCCATCATCATCATCATCATCAATCGCTTCCTCTAGGCAAGGCCTTTCATCATGGATAATCGTTGTTGGGGCGGCTACAACGACCAATAGAAACTTTAAATTTGATAAAATGTCGAGCACCTAATTGAGGGAATCCAAACTTTTTGATTATATTTGACACATTGTTTATATGTTTGAGAATCCATTCGAACAAAGAAGCAAAGAAAAAGATCTAAACTAGTTCGGCCGTTAAAGTAACCTTGACTTGGTTTGGTTTGACTTTGCTTCCCAAATCAATTTGCCATTTCTGTTGCAATTTTGTCCTTTTTGATTTTGGGTTTCGTTCTGCTTTGCTGTTTGTCCTAATCAATTTTGTTGTTCAACTTTCGGCTTTCCCTTGGCTTGGCTAGCTAGAAGGATTTTTTGGTAGAAGAAATTCTATGTGGTTATAACTAATGAACTTGAGATGGAACAGGAAAAAAAAATCTTAATTGTCTTTATATTATTGGGTGCCTTACAAGGAGTTTATCAAATCCTAATAAATCATATTCTCTTAAATTATATATTAGTATCTAGTAATGTTACAAGCCGCATTGTAATTTGTAAAATATATTAACTAATAAATTTCAAATTCTTAATTACTATATAACTATTAATAATTTAATATTAATATTAGTTGTATATATATATTAGATTATAAATTTATAATATAAACTAGACTTTTCCCATGCATTAGCACATGAATATGTTATTATTGAAAAAATACAGTATTATATTGTGATTAAAAAATAAAATTGAAATTTATTATTTTTTTATTGCAAAACATAATTATTTTATGTTAAATTAAAGAATAAAAATAATAATTAAATTTTTATGGAGAAGTTCAAAAAATGATGATGTATTTTGGAAATTTAATTTTTATTTAAATAATATATTGAAAATTTGAATGGAGGAGAATGTTAAACTTTAAATTTTATTAAAAATTAATGCGACAACACATAAGAATAAAAATGTGGAATTCAAATTCATGAAAAGTATAACCAAAAATTCTAAAAGTTTAATATAGTTGCTTAGTTGCAAATAAAAAAAGAATTTCAAGTAATGATATATCAAATAAAGAGTGTGTTCAAGAGATTTTTAGACCAGTTAGCTGTTAAGTATTTTTAAAAAATTTTAAAAAACTAATTTATTATATTGAATAACATTGTGGTGGATTGACACGAAGTTTAAAAAACTAATTTTAAAAAACGCCAACAACCATTCCTGTTGGATTGACACGAAGTTTTGTTATTTAACATTGTGGTGGCTAATACTAGCTAGATTCGGACGAATCAGGCTTTTCATTCACAAATCAATTGGCTCATAATTTTTATTTCTTGATATTTTTTAGGGCCATAGAAAGGGAAGTTTCATATCAATTAATTTTGCTACATGGTTGTTACAAAATTGAAAATCGGTGGATGGGAATCTTTTACTTGGTGTTGAAATTCCACGAAGAATCAGACGACTCTACTGATTAGAAAAGAATTTCATTAGTTCATTGCTTATGAAATCCATTTGTAGAGTCTCCTAATCATGCATGTTATGATCATCTTGCTCTTTGCTAATAAGTTCACTAATTTATGCACTACAAGAAAAATGGGCTTTAGTGACGACGGCGTTTTCGTCACCAAAAGGCCTCTTTTCGTCACCAAAACCCTTTAGTGATGAAAAAAAATTTCGTCACTCGATTGTCATTAATGCTCCGTCACTAAAGGATATTTCGTGACGAAAAAAAAGTCGTCACTAAAGGGGTGCTTTAGTGACGACACGAGAATGTGACGAAAATTAGTGATGAAAAAAAATCATCACCAAAAGGGAAAATTTTTTGTCACTAAAAGGTTGAAGTCGTCACTAAATTGCGATTGGTAAGTAGCGAAAATTAGTGACAAAAATTCTCGTCACTAAAAGAATGGGGGGCAGTGGGCAATTTGGCTGGGTTTGGTGACAGAAAGAAAAGTCGTCACTATAAGGTATGTTGGTCAACTCCTCTTGTGACGGGGCAGTGGTGAAAATTGTTCCGTCACCAAATGTCAAGCGGCTTTGGTGTCGAAAAAATCCGTCACCAAGCGTTTGTTGTCAATGCAATTCGTGACGAACAAATTTTGACGCGCTTTTCATTGGTGACGAAAAAAGTTCGTCACCAAAGGTTTGTTGGCAAATGAAATTAGTGACGGAAAAAAGTTATCACTAAATAGTGTTAGTAGTGACAACTTTTAACCGAAATTAGAATGTTGTTTGTTTTAGTATCTTATTGCCAATATCACTCTATTGATTGCAACATAATCTATCCTTATAATACATGCATCGTCGAAATCAAAAATATAATGAAAAGCCATTCATACTAAGCATTGAACCTCAAAAAAATACATGAAGAAGGGCACAAAAGTTGAACTTGTGCAGTGCAAGAGACAACATTTTAACTTCCCACCAAACAAGAAAATAATAGTCGAATATCCTAGTTATACCATGAGAATAAAATATTATCCAAACACATGAACAACACAAAATAGTAGTGCACACATAATTCCCTTAACATTCTAAAATAAAAGAGGCAAAAGGAATGCAAAAGACCTCGGCAACACCAACCAACATGCAATTTGTAATGCCTTCATTCTATGGCTGCTTGACCATTTGGTGGTGGATGCGTCACTGTGACAAGAAAAGTAAACAACACTCAATGTTATAAATTCAATCTAACTCAATCGCAAATAGCACTAGTTACATAAACAACACCACCCCATAACTATATCTCATGACATAATATAACTTGATCTCATGACATTTTGAATGATAATACTCATACTATATTTTCCACCAATCAAAGAAAACTGAAGTGACCGCACAATGTATCACGTGACATAATACAAAACCAACAAACCGAAAATAATACTCATAAACCAACCCTATTAACTAGGCATCATTATGTTACATAATGTTTATTTCTCAGAGATCCACTAAAATGTATCATGCATCGATAATAATGATATAAAACCTATGAGTGTACATGCGAGAACTTATTAAGGGAACAACATGTTGTCGCGATAACAACATTTATCTTTATAAGACAATTATATCTACAAAAGAAGCAACATCCTATAATTATAGATAGGACATAAGACAATTTCACCAATGAATGATAATAATCATATTACATCCTCCACCAATCAAAGAAAACTGGAGTGGCCGCGAAATGTATAATATACCATAATACAATACGACCAATCAAAGATAATCTTTATAACCCAACACTGTTAACTAGTCATCCATACGTTACATAATGTTCATTTCTCATAGAATATAACAAATCAAGAAACTACAGTAAGCAAGAGAGTACATGCTTTAGCAGTAACAATAATGCATGAATTCACTACATAGAGCTTGCCCATCATTTGAGTAGTCCACATTGTACTGGTGTAAATATTCTCCTCAAAGAAAGAAAAACAAACTAGGTATAACCTTGGCAACTTGTATCCATGACCAACCTCCATTCAGTTAAGAAAACACATCCAAACACACATTCAAGCAAAGCTATTTCAACCATAGACGACCGCAAGTAGAATGAATTGACTGTTGTCAGTATCAGCAGCAAAATTCTTAAATCTTACTTCTTCAAATTGCATTCACCAACAGTGAAAATAACAAGAAATCAATCTGGTATGACTCATACAAAACATGGGCAAAAACCTAAGTAATATTGAAAGATGAAGCTAAATATGTGCATGAATGCACTGCATTATTCTTACATTTTCTTCATCTAGATGATGAACAAAAACCAAATTGTCAAAAGAAAATAATAATCATCACAAATAATCATAAATTGAACTTCTAAAAAATCCTTCTCTTATTTGAACAAGAAATTTAGAGTTTGTAGACTGTTGTTCAATCTATGCAGAATAATGGACAAGACGTCATACACTGACTTCAAAAAGTACAAAAGACCTAAAGAAAGCAAATAGAAGAAGCCAAGAGATCAGAATATCCCAAATACTTGTCAAGTCAGTTGCAGACAAGTTTAAGCGTACCTAAACTTGAGGGGCTCAATAGCAAGTGCTGGACCCCTCTAAAGCAAGCCTGCTCTTAGTTTCAGCCGAAAGTCCTATAGTGAAAACAAAGAAAAGCAATTACAACTGCTTACCAGGTGTTACAAAAAAGTGAATCATTGCCAAACACAACCATCATTGACTTCCTTAAATGCTTCAAGGTAATAACTTTGGTGACAAATGAGTTATGGCCACGCCCCCCCCCCCCCCCCCCCAAACCAAAAAAGGGCCAATTTGATTAGGTACAACTTTTTAAGTTATAAAGTACAACATATTTTTAATGGTTGCACCATTAAATGTACAAATTTTCAATGTTATCCTTACTTTTTAATTTTGGATTATATATTATTATTATCAGTAGCAAGGATAATATAGAAAGAAAAATTTAAGAGTGGACTTTTTTTGGGATGGATGGGGTATAAAATAATGCAGGACAAATAGATGGTGGAGCTATATCAATCTCACTATATAAGGAAAAAGAATTATAGAGCATCAAACCATAGACATGCAACTTATGATATTGTACTTGCAATCAATCTCAATTCCTTTGTAACAATAAGGAAAAATAAATATGGCATGATGATTCTAACATTTCAACAATTAGAAAAGAGGAAATAATAACACCAGTGAAGGGGTAAACTATCACCTCCAGTATCTGAAGAAATCTTCAAACTAACAACATATTGGGGGAAGATAAGAGAATTCACATTCATATTCCAAACTATATAACGCTTTGCATTTTGAGCATCATCAATTCCACTATCAAACTCCTCGCTACTGGGATAGAACTGTTTCGATCCAAGATGAACAAGCTCCGTGTTTCCCATTATTACACGACAAAATAACATGTTGTACACCATTTTCGTCAACATCACAATATTTTACACTAAGAAAAGGAAAAAAAAAGGAGAGCTTAAACTCTACTAGAAATGTATAAACACGAGAATATCATTGTAATTTAAAGAAAACAACCAAAAGCAATAAGCAAGTTTGAAGACACAAAGGGAGTGATAACATCAAGGCCATATTTGGTCCAAAGAACGGAAAAGAAAGAGTGGGAGCAGCATCAATGCTTAAATACTTCACCATTCAAGTGTATCACAGTTCAAGCCATGCATAAAACCAGAAGCTTTGAACTCTTACAAATGCATTGACTTCATTCAAAACTATGCTTGGTCCAAAGAAAGGAAGGTGGGGAGTGGAAGCATTAAGGCTTAAATACTTCACCAAGTGTCCCACTTCTAAAGACATGCATAAAGTAAATGGACAATGCTTAACTTAATATAATTGAGAGTGGAATGAGACACTCAATAAGTTACACCGTCACACCATTGATTCTAACCCTTGGTTATTGGAATCTAACCAAATATAGGTTAAAACAATTCCAACTGAATTAAGTCACCCAACCCAACTCATCCAACCCATTCCATCTAATTCAAAGATTACATTTTCCTTCTCAACACTGCAATTAGACATTCAACGACATTGGAGCGAGATAAAAATACAAGATTGCATCCCAAAAATGAACCATTCAATAAACTATAACATAATATATTTAACTTCATGGCCAGTACTTGATCATTTGTTTCCAATACCCAGATTTCAAAAGGGATATAAAGATTATAATCTGGTCATTTCTTTCCAATACTGAAAATTAGCAAGAATTGGTACACTAAAGTTGTTGCCACTTATCCTTCTACACTATTTTCGAAAGCCAAGCCTTCAACTGCATTATTCATAGTTTTGGATCAAATGACATTCCAAGTGACTCTCTTCTATTTTTAAGGTCACAAAAGCTGAACATTTCCAATATAATGACCAAAAACCTCTGTGACAGTGTACATATGAAAAAAAACCATTAAATGCATAAATAACCCAATTTAAGCATAACCCATTAACATCAATAAACTCCCTATACTCCCTTTCCTAACCAGTAGTGTAGGTTTTAGAGGCACTCGACAAACTTCCAACCAGAACACTTGCTCATGAGCTTAACTGACAATCTTCTTTAAGGTCAAAGTATGTTCAGTGGAATCATAAAATATGTCTGCCAAATTAGATTCTAAAGTAAGAATCTATTAGTTTGCATACTTATCAAGCATTCTCTCAACAATCGCTTCCAATCTGGGATCCAGTTTTGCAGATTCATCATTTGACTCAGTAGCCCTGGTCCTGATGCCAGCATATTCATCAATAGCTTTAGCTGAGGGAACACAGTAAAACTCAGTAAGCAGCAAAGGAAACATCCATCCAAAAATGTACTCGATATTTTTTTTATCAACAATTAATAACAAAATTAAAGGCTGTAGTACGTGTGCCCTATGATATCTAAAAGATACAACTGATAACCCAATTTATTTTCTAATAAAAAGAATGTCGGAAAGTGCCATGTTATGCCACAAGACACAAATGCATTGCAGAGAACCCACCAAGAATGGTGTGGACATAGTCTGTATCATCTGAAACATCAAAAAGTGGGCCAGCAACAAGGCATATGACAAGGAGTCATTCAATTCACCCAAATAACAAAACACCTGAGACAAAATACAAGAATCCGTCACAAAATCTGAAGCAGAAACAAGTAGAAGTTCTCCAAACTCAATACACAGTTTTCTAATTTTTATCAAACTCTTGAATCATCAATTCCTTGAAACCATTTTTCTTTGCTTGATTATAAAATTTAAATGAATGATGTTTAAAAAGAAAATAAAAAGAATTTCTAATGTATCACTTTTCTTTTTTTTTCTAAATAGCACACAACGAAAGAAAGAGAGCAATGGCATTTCAACTCCAAAAACTAATGGCAAGTTGTCTTTGTGTCTAGTCAAACGTTTCATCATCATACAATCTCCAAAAAAACTGAAAGCATATCTCCAAAAGTCACTATTGAAGTTACAATGTGCTAAACTTCAAAAGCAACCAACAACAATATCCAATTTTGGGAGGTGGGGGAGGGAACGTTTACTAATACTATGAAAGAGAAATACTCATCAGATTAATTAAAATCTTCACAATGTACAAATAAAAACAAAACCACCTCAATCCAACAGATCCATTAACATATTCACACAATCCGATTAGAAGAATCAACAAGTAGCAAGCCAAACACCATTAACTCCCAAAGTAAAACACAAATGCCAAGGTAAAGCTGGAAAACAAAATCATACCAAACACATTGCCAAAATTAGTCCAGATTTCAGCCGGGAATATTTTCACAATATAACCAAGGAAAATCAACAAATCAACAACTTCCAAAAAATGCAGAAAAAACAGTCGCCATTTCACTCTAAAAACACAGTCAAAATTTCTATCTCCAAAAAATTGCTGAAAATTTATGGAAAATTTCTTCTTAGTACGGACGATGATTCTGGTGGCGACAAATTTAAATCGAACCAAAGAGAAACTTTTAAATGAATCTTAATGCCAAGAAATCGCTAGAATGGTAGCTTACACAACCAAAACACAATTGCAATCAAGAAAAGCTAGGAAACATAAACCTAAGCCAAATAGAACAAAAAATGATTCAGAAAAATAACAAGAGAAAAAAAGAAGGGCCCTTACTTGCAAGCAGAGAGTGGTGGCAAGCGGACAGCAGTGCGGCCGTGTGAGTCAATCGAGGCGGCGGGCAGCCAAGTGAGGCTCAAACACGCTAGATCTAAGTTGGGGCCAGCCGATTTGGATGCCATGCGACTGAGCTTCTAAGTTCGTCGGCTAAGCAATCGTATTGGGATAGCAATGAAGTTGAAGTTGAGGTTGAAGCAAGATGGTTACAGGGGGTAGGGGAGTGAGATCGACAGACTGGCGACGGGTTACGGTGTAAGGCCACAGAGGAATGGCGGCAGGCTAGGGTGTGCTCTCACGGAGAAATGGCTGCGAGTTAGGGTGTGAGGCCTTGGAGGAATGGCAGGGGGTGCTAACTACGGGTGGCCATGGAGGAGCTGTTGTGGGTGCTAAAGCTATAGAGAGATAGTTGGATTCTTCAAACTATGTGTTAGCAGAGACCAGTTGAGATGGGAGACGGGAAAGGAATTGCAATTTTGTCAAGTGTATTGGCAAAGGAAAAAATGTTTTTAAATTATTGGAACCGCCTTTTACTTTGTTGACTCCTGCTTTTCTCTTTGAAATAATTTTGTTTTCCCTCTTTTTTTTTCTTAAGCATTCAAACTTTTTATTCAATTATTCATAATAAAAATTTTCCTTTATTTAACCAATGATCAATCTTTCACTTTACAATACTATGTTGGTTTTTAAAAAATCTAACTTAATTTTTTTAAAATTTAAAATTTAAAATTTTAAAATATTAATTAGTTATTAAATGGTTAACGTGAAATCATTTAAAAATAATTCAAAAAAATAATCATATTTACATTTTTATACTGATATTGAAAAAATTATGTATATTATATATTTAAGTTTATATAGATTATATATATTTAAGATTATATATTACTTATTTAAAAAATTAGCCAATTGATGTAACATTGTAAAATTAGCCATTTTAAAATAAACATTTAAAATTAGCCATTTGAAACTTGGTGCAATGAAAATGATACTTAGTCCAATTATTATTTTTAACCAACGAAACCCAACTAGTACTAATGAAAAGTGTATTATAATGTTTGAAAAATTTGTGTGATTGAAGTAAAATTATGTGAATCAATATAAATATTAGGGTATCCTAATATAATTAATAGAAATTAATAGGCAAAATGTAAGTAAACTAAAGTTGACACATTGAACAATATGCGTAGCTCACTATCATTATTCCTAGAGAAAACAACCCAATTATTATAAAGAAACTTAGTTCCTAATAAATGTCAAAACTTTTGCTTACCATTAATCAATATGATAAACTTGTAATGTAATCGTGATCAGAATATAGTGAATAATTGTTAGTTTGCCGTGATGACCTTTTGTTGAAGTGCTTATTTCTCATAATGATAACTGATTTGTCAAGACAGGAACAATTTAAGGAAAGTCAACACAATAAATGAAAAAACAAAATTCAATTAGATTCAAAGTCTAAAAAAAATTTTAAAAGGTGTAGTACAATCATATATGTCATAACTACTATTGACATAACTATGTTATCTACTAAGCAGTATATACATGCACATACCACTTATGCTATAGATTGTAGTTTTATTTATAAACTACTTATGTCATATATGTATATGTATTAAACAAGAATTATGTTATAATATTACACTAGTGCTTATAATTATGTGATTAAAGTGATTAAACTTATATGCGTAAATTCATATGTCTCAAGGTGTCTATTTATAATTATTTAAATCAAGCACCATAGCATAAAAAGCCAATGAATCGAGGTTGAACCCAATGAAGAATATACTTAATTAGTCCGATTGATATTTGTAACCAAAGAAAGTCAACTAGTACTCTGAATAATATATTGTAATACAAATACACCGTGTGATTGAAATACAAGTATATGGCCTAACAAATATGTTAGGGTGTCTTAGTACAATTATTAGAAATTTAGAACCATAATGCGATCAAGTTAAGTTTGGCATAAGGAAGAGTATACTTAGTCAAATCTTTATTTTTAGGCAAAGAAATCCAACTATAATTAGGTGATAGTGTCGCTAAACAAATACTCCATTCTAAATGTCAAATAATGTAGTCAAATTCATATATATTAGGATGTCTTAGTGTAATTATTAGAAGTTAAAAACCAAAAGTTAAAAAGTTAAGTATGGCCCAAAGCATAAATTCCATAGCCCAAGCTATCCTTAATCCAACAAGCCCAGTCATTACATAATTTGTAGCCAAATCAATTTAGCCAAAAATATTTTTCCTACTCTATCCCAAATTAATTAGCTTAATACATATATTTTTCTTAAAATTTACAATATTGATTGAATAATACACTAAAATAAATATTTTGTCTCCATATTGATAATATTATACATTGAAACTATATATGTGTAAAATTATGAATTAAAAGATCATAACTATTTTAATTTCTATTGTGACTATTTTATTAATAAAATTTTCATTTGAACCAAAACAAACATTTTTATAACACACAAAAAAAAATTAATTAATGAAATTTCACATATTAAGAATTTGGTGAAGACAAAAAATCGTCACTAAAAGATATTCTAATTGGTGACGACAAAAAATCGACACTAAAAGGTATTCAATTTTGTGACGAGAAAATTTTCGTCACCAATGAAAAAACTTTATGATTTTGGTGACGATAATGATTGTCGTCACCAAATTCTCGTCACTAATTGTGATCAATTGGCGGGAAATTTTCCTGCCACACTCTTTAGTGACGAACTAGTGACGACTTCCGCGGACTCGTCACTAAAGTTGGGGAATAGCTTGAAAATTGGTGACGACAAAATTTTTTGTCACTAAAAGGGGTTTTTCGTGATTTAGATTTTTCGTCACTTAGAGTTCCATCACTAAAGGCCTATTTTCTTGTAGTGATGGTACGTTAATTCATAATGCTAAGAGACAAATCTTGAAATCAACCTGAAAGGATTCTGTTCTCACGATGCTTGCAAATTGTAGGAATCCATGTTCACCATTTTCACATGGTTATTCAACAGAAACGAAGCATCTAAAGAAATTAATGCCGTACGAGAACATTATCTTGGTGGATGATTCAGCTATTACAAAAGAGAAAATAATAAGAGTGTCTTAGGAATCTCCTACCTTAATTTTTCAAGTGTTCGAGTGCATTAGTTTGTGTCAAATGGTGATAGAAATGTGTAGAGAAAGAGAACAATCCCTGGAATATCACAAAGAATGTTTGGCTTTGGCAGACATGCTCTGTAACCATACTACTTAGACCTTTAGATTATTGATTGATTTATGTGAATGCTTATATTTCACCAATAACAAAGCTATTAATTTACCAAGAATTATCCATTTCTTTTAAAAATAATTTACCTTTTATTTTTATTTTCTTTGCCCACGAATTAACATTTATTCTAGCCTAAAAACTATTTTAACCTAATTCATCGGGCCTTCTTTCAGGTGCGGGGTTAGAGGAAGAAAACCTCATCTCTAAACCAAATGATTGAACTAGTATCACATCTGGATTTTATGAATATAATTGTCTTGAAATGTGGCACATAGGATTTAATTCTAATTACTACACTAGCGGTCACTCAGTCAACCCTGTAGTTGGTTTATACTTTTACTTTTTATCAAGAGAGGATAATATGTATAGAATCTTCTTTTTGATACGGACTTACCGTCGGAAATTTCAAAAATTTTATTTTGAATATTTCACACCCATTTTTTGAAAATTTAAATTCCGTTAAAAAATTGAATAAAAAAGTTAAATTAATCAAGTTCCAAATGTATAAAAGGAATGAAAATATTTTATTCAAATTTTAAAATATTTCATAAATGAAAAATAATTATTTTTACTCTTTTATTGAAAATAAAGAGTTTTTAGCCTATTTAAACTTTGAATACTTCTAATTGGTTTATTATGTTAAATAAATAAATAACAAAATATCCTCAAAGCCGTGTTGGGCTTTGAGGATTAGTGACAAACCAGTTAATTAATGTAGCGGCCGAGGTTAGTCCTAATTAATGGGCTGCTTGGAGTTATATATTCTGCAAACTATATCTATGGCCGTTTCCTCCCCAACTTCTGCAAAGTTATTTAAATCATTTATCCACTCACTATTTGTTAAAACCTCTTTTCAATTCAAAATATTATGCATAAGAATGAATTAGTAAAATAATACAACATATATATCCGAAAATTATGTAAAAAAAAAATTATTTAGTCTGAATATATATCCTCAAATTCTTCTTGGGACTCGTTTCTTATTTGTCTTCAAATTACAGTTCTTCATCCGAATCATTGCTCACGTGTTCTTCTTGACATCCTCATCATCCACACCATCCTCATGCGGTTCATTTCTACATCAACATCTTCATCATTATTATATTGAAAATCTGAGACTATTTTCCAAATCATCATCTACGGTGTACTCCACGTTTGATGTGTCATTTTGGAATGCTATGTCTATTGAATCCTCCACTTCAACCCTACCCACTGGTTTTGTGTTAATCACGGCCCACCATTCAGATTTATCAGGTCTCAAAGGATAAGGAACATAATACACTTGTCTAGCATTTTGTGCAATCACAAATGGGTCAAATGTACCGTATTGTCTTGTATATCTCACATCAACTAATTTATATTGTGGATGTACCTTTGTTCCTGATGGTCTCCGTGTCGAACTGTACAATAAAATAATGTAAGCTGTTTGAGATCTCCTGATGAGTATTCCAGTTCGACAATGTCTTGAAGAACTCCGTAATAGTCGACCTCGCTAGCTTCACTGCCATCACCTCTGACCCATACACCACTGTTTATTGTCTTTCTTCTTTCGGACTAAGTCGCTGTGTGGAATTTGTATCCATTTACAAAGTACGTCTGGTATGATTTAACCTTTCCACTTGGTCCCCAAAACAAAGCATGTAGATTTGGGTTGGCACCGTCGAAAATGAAACTTTTCCGACGGACTTCCGTCGGAATATGTCGGCACCGTCGCAATTAAATTTTCTGAATATTTTTTTTCCCGAAATTCCGACGGATAATCCGTCGGAAATGTTTCATTTTAAAATTTTTTAATCAAACTATTTCCGACGGAATTCCGTCGGAAATTTAATTTTCTTTTTATTACATTGTTAAAATATTCCGACGGCCATTCCGTCGGAAAAATTAGGAAATATATTTTTTTAATTGATGTTCCGACGGATAATCCGTCGGAAAATGTTTCATTTCAAAATTTTTAATCAAACTATTTCCGACGGAATTCCGTCGGAAATATAATTTTCTTTTTATTACATTGTTAAAATATTCCGACGGCAATTCCGTCGGAAAAATTAGGAAATATATTTTTTTAATTGATGTTCCGACGGATAATCCGTCGGAAAATGTTGGCGCCGATGGCGTAATTTATTCGACGGATTATCCGTCGAATTATTTTACCGACGGATATCCGTCGGAAAATTGGTTGGCGCCGTGTCGTTCGCTTTTTCCGACGGTAATCCGTCGGTAATTTCGACGGATTTGAATCCGTCGGAAAAACACACTTTTCTTGTAGTGGTAAGAAGTGGAAAGAGAGTTACAATGCGTAACTTATTATCATTTTTAGGAGAAAAACACAATAGAGACACAATAATGAGACAGGATATGATTTTGCATTAAAAGATACAAAGTAAGAAGCTAGTATTAATAAGGGACACTAAAATGCGTATCTTAATTATTGTAGTAGAAGATGTTATTTCTTACAGTGAAAAAGTTTGAAAAAAAAAAACAAAGAAGCCTAAGATCAATAGTGATGAAGCTTCAGTTAGAGCTAACAATTGTGAAACTCATATACCTGCCAAGTTTAATAAAAGCTTGAACCAACTAACTTTAGCTGTGCTTGTTTCTGAAAAGACAGTGATTAACATGTTGCCTCTTGTTTTGCAGATGCAAAACAATTCATAATTTAATGAAGGCATGACATGCAAGAAGGTGATTGACATGTAGTCCTCGTTATAAGTCACATGATAAAGCATGTTATTTGGTCTTTGAAGATGGCATTGAGCCAATCCTCAGTCAAATAAGCATCACATGTTTTCCTGGCCTCCAACTTCCAAACTCTTATTTTATTTTTCTCCTCCACATCCACCAGCATCGGCTCCATCACTGACATTTCTACCTAAATGTAGAATATTTCAGAGAGCACATATATACTTCACAACTATTTTGACTGAATCTCAGAAGGGCACATTACTCTTATAAAAGTAGTCTGAATTGCTCAATTTTTTAAATGCAGAAAACACATGTTTTGTCAGCTCTAAGCACAAGCTTCAACCCTCCAAAATGTACTTTCAGTAGCATATAACGTGTTGTCGATACAGGTCCCCCTGTATATATTCTTACCAAATTCACTCAAGCTTCACATTGACTCACAATTAACCAACAGCCCTTGTTTCATTTTCCTTTTGTGATTATAAACCAAAGCTATGAAAATCAGTCTTCAAGTTTCATCCCTTGTTTTCTTGTTGGTACTCATGCAAATTGTAACAAGTACTTCAGCAGTAATGTCGCCTAATCTTGCCCATGATCTTCAAAGCAACTCAGTTCATCATGATGGAGGAAGAATTATATCAAGAAGATTGCTGATTTCGCAAACGAAAACAATGGTTTCGTCTAATGTAGACAAGTTGACAGGATCCACGATGGAGCCGAGAAAGCAGTAGCAAATGGATTGAGAGATATGCCTCCAAGTTCTTCAAATCCAACACAGAACAAATGATGTTCATGGTTTTCCTTTTTTTTCTTAGATTTTTTAATTTTTAAATTTGGGGTAGAAAGAAGAAAGAGAGATTAGATTCTTTTCTCTTTCTACATTTTTGGAGCCAATTAATTTGTTCTAGTTCTTTAATTTGACTACGTAGGACGCAACATAGACATAGTTCTTGTACTATTGTAGTGGTGTCTTCAATTGTCCCTTGTATTGATGTCTGTAAAATTACAAAAACTTGTGATTTCCTCAATTAGTAAATTAAAATCCCTTTATTTTGCTTGTTTAAACTTTCATCACTTATTGATTAACTTTGAATATTTTGTACTTACGTTTTATTTTCCAAATGAAGGAAAGATGAAGCAAAAGGAAGAATGAATGGGTGAGAATCGAATTCTCATTTTATGATAAAAAATAAAACTTTAATAAATGTTTTATATTTGATTCTCAACTTATATAAAGTTCAGCTAAATCAAAATCCTCATGTTGACTCTCAAAACAAATTCATGTTAATATACATATATTAACACATTTGCATCTCACAGCATTATTGTTATCATTTGTTTCATGTGCTTAGGATCAATCAATTTGATTACCTAAAAAGTTTATTTGCAAATATAGCCATCATCCTGCAGTACTTCATGGAGGGAAGAGGCCACTGTAGTTCCTTTTTTTTTTTTTGGTGGGTGCAACACTTTGGTCTCAAACTTAGGAAAAGAAAAGGTAAAATTAATTTGTAATAACGTAGGCTCTTCGAGACTCTGTTCCAATAATGTAGCACAATTTTGTTATGCACAAGTAGGATGAACAGGACTGCTCACATTCTGTAATTTTGTGGAAAAAAAAAACCTACTTAAGATATAGTTAAAGGAATCATTGTTTGCCCCGGGCCTGGAGGCACCGGCAAGACGGAGGATTGATTCCCACCAGATTAGGAGCAATTGCGGTGGCTCGGGAGGATTAGTCCCGCCAACATTAGGGGTAAGTGTTGGGAGCTCAAGAACATTAGTCCGCGCCTAATCAACACGTGGTGCGTGCTCGATAATTCTAGCTAGAGTATGTGGGGTTTAATGGCTCTTGCGATAAAGGAGTTTGGTGAGTACTATATACTATGTGGGAATAGTAAATGTGGGATATCTCCTATTGATAAAAAAATAAAAATAAGAAGGAATCATTGTTTGCTAGGCTATAGATAGATGAACATGAGCACATGTTTGATCTGACAAGTGTCAATAATTCCATACAGTGAGAATGTTTTGTTTATTTTTAACTTTTCATCATCCAAGTTGCCATTCTTTAATTTAGATCCTCAAGAATCCCCACCTCAATGGACCTCAATTCGGCGTGAAGTATCTAAATTAGGTCTTAATCTAGGAATAAATTTAAACGAGTGTGATGGTGTACATAATAAAAATTTTAATAAAATTTTTAATAATTAACGTGAATTTTGAACTATTATTATGATCAGTTAATATTATTTTATCATGTGAATATTAAGTTAGATATTGTAAAAATTTATTAAAAATATTACTGTAAATATCATTAATTTTTATATGAATATCAGCTGTCCCAAATAACATAATGCAATCCAAATCTCGGAGATAAGTTGGCAATTTTATTGGTCAAAAAAGAAAAGAATTACCCCAAAATAAATATCAAAATGATTAATTTTTTTTAATTGATTTATTGCGTGAACAAATAAAATGTAATAGTCGTCCTTAATATTGTGTAACAGCCACTCGTACAATTTTCATGGATGCAAATTCGAGTGAAGAATATTTTCAGGGTGGGTTCGTAGTAAGGGAACTGAATGTGAATTTAGTTTTTTGAAGAAATGGAATTAGGAATTAATCGTAAATATAAGGGTAAATGACATTGGAGGCCACTTAACTTTTGAGATCGTATACTTTTGGACATTCATCTAACAAAATTGCGCGAATAACCATTCAACTCGTAAATTTGGCAACTAATGGCCACTCTGTTACTTTCAGCCATTAAAACCAAACGGAAGTCAATTTTTTAAGGGCAAAATAGTCAATTTTTTAGGGGTAAAATGGTCATTTTCCTTTGGTTTTGACGGCTAAAAGTAACGAAATGACCACGGGTTGCCAAATTTAAGAGTTGAATGGCTATTTACGCAATTTTGTTAGATAAGTGGCCAAAAGTATACGATCTCAAAAGTTAAGTGGCCTCCAATGTCATTTACCCTAAATATAATGGACAACAATGATAGTTCAACTCTTTTTTTTTTTCCAAAAACGATAGTATATTAACATTGTAAAGTGTAAATTTACATAGCCTCAAAGGGCTAATTATGCTTCATAGTGTTAGAGCTAAACTGAACCCACGAAGACAAAAAGACCATAAAAGGTTTACAAATAAGGCCACAAGGACCTACGATAATTCAACTCTTATCACTTGTGAAAGTCGGGCACTTCTATAATAAAACTGCGGAAAACTCTTGTACAAATGCATCCACAATCCAAGAAATTTTGTATGTCAATGAGGATAATATTAAAAAATTTTATTTTTTAATCAAAGGTGATAATTTTGGTATTCCATAATTCAAGAGATAAAAATTTAAAGAAATATTCTTGATTTATTTTTAATGCTCATTCCAAATTCAAGATACCATTACCATTATATAAATTCGATTGCTTTTTTGTTTAAATCAAGGGGAGGAAATGTCAAAATTATAAATATATACATCTATCATGGGTTGTACTTATAAAATAACAATTGCAAAGTAAAGTGTTACTATATTTGGTGAATTCTGAAATATAATGATATCTAATTATAAATAAAATAATAAATTTTGTCCATACATGAGTATAATGATTCTCTTCACACTTCAAATAAGATAATTTTACTCTAATTTTTGTCTATAACAAAACTGTGAAAAACTCTTGTATATATGCATCCACATTCCACGGTATTTTGCATGTCAATGGGGATAAATTAAAGAAATTTTACTATTTTTGGCTACTCATTTCAAGAGGTAAAAATTTAAAGAAATATCTTTAATCTTTTTTTGCTACTCATTCCAAATGAAATAAAATATCATTATCATAATACAAATTAGAATTTCTTTTTACATCAAAGCAAAAAAAAGTCAAAATTATAAAAAATCTAATCATAAAACAAATTGTAAAATATAGTGTCACTATATTTGCATGTACATGAGCGCATAATAATTCTCTTTATGCTAAAGAGAGATAACGTATATTATAGTTTTAAAATTCGTTTAACTTTTTGCGTGATTTCATAATGTTAATAAATCCTATGTTGAGGTATGATTTACCTTTTATACCTTTGATTCTAATATTAAACAAGACCTCTTGTTTAGATAATTCAAAAGTTAAAAAGATTTTTTTAAAAAAATTGATATTCAAAGTCATTCTATTAGCGATTTTTTTATTCAATGACTTCTAATATGGTTATGGTTTTCTAAAATTCTTCTAGAGTTTGTTGTGTAATTTTTATGAATTTTGTCATTTTATCAATGCATACTGAGAAGCTTATGGAAAGGTAACGGACTCATAAACTCTAATCTTGAAGCTGTGGAATGATGCCAAGTTGGCCACCAACAATGCCATAAGGTTTGAGTTGGGTTGGTCCAGAGATCAAATTCTGTGACTAACTTAAAAATCTTAAGTTGGTACTATACACTACTTAGGTTTGGTGGTTGTCTTTAACCCTCACACAACCCAATTGGGTTTCCCATACCATAGTCTAAAAATAGAGTAGAAGTGGAAGTAAAGTATAATCGCGATTGTATCAGGTAAAAAAAAAAAACCTATGGAATGATCATACTATCTAATGATTTAGTACGGACTCATCAACAGTCAAGGGAAGTTTTGATCCAGATTCAGAACCTACTAATATTTAATTTAAATCTCATCCGTTTGGTCTGACAGGCCAGGACTTTGCTAATCTGTCATGCAGTTTGGACCATATCCCTTGATAAAAGGCAATTTGGTGTGAAAAATTTTCTTATGCAGCAATCAGAAAAATGTGAAGTTATTATAATTTAATGTACGTAATTTTATTTAATGACTAAATATTTTTATTTTTTACTGACTACTAATTTTCTCACAAATTTTTTTAGTTCTAATTGATGTAGATCATATCAACCATCGAGGAAGAAAAATAATTATTGCATATTAACTGGCAACTGGTTAAATTTAAATCCTCGACTTATTCAATATCAACAGTTAAAGCTATTGTTTGATCTTTTACATTTTAACAACGATTGAATCAAGTAAAAAAATCTTGTAAAATATGATGACATATAAGAGTTTCTTTATTCACATTAAAAAAAAAAAGAAGAGAATTACGAGGACAACTGAAAAAAAAAAGGCAAATTATCAATAATTTTTGTAACACATTATATACCATTTGACATAAGTACCTCTACCAACACAAATATGTGTACATAGAGAAGCAAAGGTAAAAAGGAAAAAAAAAAAAAAAGAGTTCCTCAATTCCTAAGATTAAGTCCTTAATAAGGGCACTACATGACCCCTTTTGGGGCTTAGTGGGTAACTGGGCCACGTGATAAGTCAATTAAATGCTAATTCCTAAGTTAAGATATTCTTGTTATTTTACCTAATTATTGGGGAAATTAGCCTTATTTAGCTTGATTTGCAATAAGATAAGATATTTTGTTATCTTATCCAATTATTGGGAAATTAGCCTTATTTAGCTTGATTTGCAATTTTGTAGAAAGGAAACCGCTTGGAGAAAGATATGGACCGGATGATTTGTTATGATTTGGTGGAGAAAAGAAAGGGAAGTTGGTTGGCAATGCCATGACGTGTAATTTTACTACCATGGCATGGAGTAAGCTTAGCGGTGCCAATAACGGAAAAAGGAGAAGATTATGGAAATCGATCAAATCAGATTATTCAAAAGAATTTCACACGCTATTAACCCTTAGTTTTTAGGGACCGAACCGGTATAAATAGAGGGACTAGCATCGGTGTGGGAGATAGAATAGAGAGTAGGGAGAGATAGCTTAGACTTAATTGTACTTTCGTAAAAGCCATGTTGAGTGGTGAAGTTATTTCCTTTAGACTGGGATGTAACCATCATTATGTGATTTTCGTTCATATAATTGTGGTATTATCCAATATCCGATTTATTTGGTACTATTTTCTTGTAAGTGCTTGATCACCATTTGCATGTTTAAGGTATTTGATGAAGAGCGACGGTGACATCAAATATTAGTTCGTGAATTCTTCAGACTTAAATTGTGAATTACGATAGTAAATTCTCGATTCGCAACACGATATTCCTTTGTTCGTCATGCATCCATAGTAATTTTGGAGTCACGAAAGTAGTCCCATAATTACTATTTGAATAGTAATAATATTATACCACGAGAAGGCATAATGTTTAATTATGTAAATAGTTGTGAGGATGTTTATCACAAAGTAATTATGTGAATGGAATTTACATTGATGATCGGTGAAATCCCAAGTCCTAAAGTTTATTTATCCGATTTCTTTTATTTCATCGTGAGCGTGTTTAATATTGCATCTACTTGAGTCTTGTTATTATTGAATCCAGCGCTACTTTTACATATTGATGTAGATAATAGGTATAAGATATTTTTCAACCGGTAATTGTTCACCTCGTGGGACGATACCGTAATTATATTACAATTCTTGGACTTGTAATTATTGGTTAAAATACTATGAGTCACCACGGATCGGTAATGTCTTGACCGGCGTGGCCGTTGCTGTTGCATTTCTTGGTTTTGCTCGTCCGGAAAACCGGACGATGGCTGACCATCTATTTTTGCTAGGTAAGGAGAAAAATGACGCCGTTTTGCGTCTTCTGGACACAAAACGGCGTCGTATGTGGTCGGGTGTCGCTGTCGATGTGCGGACTTAATTTTTTCCCCGACCAAAACGGCGTCGTTTGGCGCCCTAAAGGTGCCAAACGACGCCGTTTTCGTTTTTTTTTTTTTAAATAAAGGGCATTAATGATCTGTCGCCGAGGTGATGCGCGTCCAATGGCGCGGCGCCATATTAAGGTACCTGCAAATCAGCCATTGATTTGCAACAGCCATTTCTACTTTTTCTTTTTTCAAAAAAAAAATCACCAATTAATAGGAAATATTTTTTTCTACAATTTGACATGCATTTTGACTATTTTTGAAGTTAAATATAATATTTTTATTTTTCATTAATTGTAATAAGCATTACATAAAGTATTTATTTTTATTCATTAAATTTATTATTAAAATGGTATTACTATTTTTATTAATTTAGAGTATATTTTTTATTTTAATTTTTGTGTAATGAAAAATTTATTTTTTATTAATTGTTTTAAATATTTCATATTTAATTTATCGTATTTATTTTTATGTTTTAAGTCTATTATTAAATTTTAATTTTAATGTAATGAAAAAATTTCTATTAATTGTTTTAAATATTTAATGTATGATAAATAACATTATAAGTTGTATTATTAATATGAAAAAATTAATATTGGCCGTGTGAATAGTAAATGTTAGGTTTTGAAATAAAGGCCTGGCCTTTACTATTCACCTAGCAAAATTATTAAAATTACTCACGTTATTCAAAATTCTATGTTTAATTTATCGTATTTATTCGAATGTTTTAAGTATATTATACAATTTTAATTTTAGAGTAATGAATTTTTATTAAATTTTAATTTTAATTACGGACGTTTTTTTTAAGTATTTCATATTTAATTTATCGTATTTATTTTCATGTTTTAAGTGTATTAGTAAATTTTAATTTTAATGTAATAAAAAAATTCAGTAATTATTTTTAACTATTTAGTATATGATAATTAAAATTATTAATTGTATTATTAATATAAAAAATTTAATAATAGTTGTGTAAATAGTAACGGCCAGGTCTTGAAACAAAGGTTTAGCCTTCACTATTTACATAGCGAAATTATTAAAATTATTCACGTTATTAAAAATTTTATGTTTAATTCATCGTATTTATTCGAATGTTTTAAGTAAGTATATAACACAATTTTAATTTTAGTGTAATGAACATTTATTAAATTTTAATTTTAATTACGCACGTTTTTTTTAATTATTTCATATTTAATTTATCGTATTTATTTTCATATTTTAAGTGTATTAGTAAATTTTAATTTTAATGTAATGAAAAATTTTCGATTAAATATTTTTTAGTATTTAATGTATGATAATTTTAATTTAATGTATAAGTTGCATTATTAATATAAAAGGAATTTGATAATAGTTTGGAATATGGTGAAGAAGAGAGAATTAGTGATGTAGTAGAAAAGACCAAAGTGATGTGGGTATTTTTTTATGATGGTTGTGTGAATAGTATAAGGTTGGTAAGGTGATGTGGCGAGAAAAGTGCCATGATTTGGGTCGGGGTTGCTGTGCATGCCCTAAAGGTTCCTGGCAAAATTCCAACTGCCAAAATCCACAATTTTCAATTGTGGGGCTGTTCAAATATCATGATCTGATTCGAAGTGTGAAAAAAAAATTGAAAATTTGAAATAAAAAACCAGTGCAAGCAGCCGACCATCAGCTATTTATCCCTTAGTAAAGAATGGGTAGTTACTAGGGGTGATAAAAATCAACCCAACCTAAAAATCAACCCAATTAATCTATTAATAAAATCTGTTGGTTGGGTCAGATATGTCATGGGTCAAATGAATTATGTAATTTAATGGGTTGAATTGAGTTGAACCCTACTGACCTAACTAGCTAAAATTATAATTTCTAAAAATTTAAGTGACAGTTAATCAACAGGTTAGAATTATAATTTTGAAAAATTCAAATGGGGATCGGCTGGCCACCAGTTGTCGCCGGCCAATTGCATTCTTGCCAAATTTTGGCAATTTGGTCAGAATCCAATAGGTCAATTGCTAATTAAATTTTTAAAAAGTATAATTTAAGTTGTTGGGGTACTATTTAATTTTTTAAAAAACATAATTTTGACTCTTTTGGGTTACCATTTGATTTTTTTAAAATTATAATTTTAATATATTGGGTGGATTGGGTTTAATCCAACTCAAGTCTAACGCAATCCAAATCTAACTTATGATTATATTTATTAACCAAACTACTAAAATCTCAACCTATTAGTGATCAAACCCATAAGTGATCTAATCCACCTATTTGCTACCTAGTAGTTCGAATTCTACATCGGAATATTCCAACGCTAAAAAAAGAGTAAAATTTGCAGGCTTCATAAATTAATCATTTGTGGAGAGTAGTCAAAATTTCCAAGTTCAATTACCTATAAAATATATAAACTACACGTTAGATTTTCAAACTCTTTTTTTTTTTAATACATCTTTTGTACATATAGAAGCAAAGGTAAGGAAGTAAAAAAAAAGAAATAATTGAAGATAACCTTCACAAGGAAAACTACGCAAGTAATAACAATGAAGTAAAAAATGATTTAAAATATAATTTTAGTTATAAAAACAATATCAATTAAAATCCAAAATCGACCTTAGGCCCAGTTAGTAATTAGCATGGAATGTTGAAGGACTCAGTTTTCTTAATCACGCAACACTGGCCCGTAAAGGCGTAAGTTACTAAGCTCCACATTCACGATATAATAACACGCTCAGATAAATAATCATGTTTTCTAAAAATGCATTGTTCCTCCAAGAAAATTCGTTAAAATTGGAACTATTCAGCAAAAGTTATAAATGTTATGAAATATATGAATGAATATTCATTATATTTATCCAATCCAATATATGAATTTATCTCTATCCAATATATTTATCCAAATACATTGATAAGTACATTATTGTTTGTTTTACATAAGAGTATAGTTTTAGTCATTTGGATGTGTGGAAATAAGAATTTGTCATATGGTTTTTCCTACTATTTGTGGTGTCTACTACTTTCTTTACTTAATCTCTTTCCATTCTCTTTATTAAATACTTGTGACATAATATTTTATAACATGTTATCAACATGAAGATTTACCAACTGAGTAAATAATTTTTGCAAGGTAAAGTGTTCTCTTTGTTTTCTTTAATCATACTTCATCTCCTTATATCAATTCTTCATTTTTTCTTTTTCTTGACCTTAAAATCAATTTATTTTTCTACTCTTGAAGTGGCGGTGGATATTTAGGAAATCTTTCTAATTAATTTAAGGATTCATTTTTTTTTGTGCAAGAATTATGGCAAATATTAAAGCCCAAATTCCACATCCTAAAAGTAAGTGGAAATAATTATACGTCTGGTGCATTGACATGAAAATGCACATCCAAGGGCAATGTCTCACTAATGCAATTATTGAAAACGGAACATCAAATGTAAAAGATAAGGCAAATGCATTAATTTTAATTCGTCATCATTTGCATGAGAGCCTATAGACTCGATATTTATCCGTTCGAAACCCTCAAACCCTGAGGAAGAGGTTAAAGGATAGGTATGATCATACCAAGATCATTATTCTTCCTCAAGCACAGTATGACTGGCAGTATCTCAGGCTGTAAGATTTTAAAGTGGTGTCTGACTATAACTCCGCTTTATTTGATATTGTTTCTCGGTTTGAGTTATGTGGTGTCAAATTCATTGATGCGAAACTGTTAGAGAAAACTTTCTTCACCTTCTATGGTTTGAATATTGTATTGCAAGAACAATACCGGCAACGTCAATTTCCCACATACTCTGAATTGATTTCTGTGCTCCTCACTGCTGAGCAAATTAATGAATTGCTCCTCAAAAATCATGATCTTAGACCTGTTGGCTCAAAAGCATTACTTGAAGCACATGCTAACTCTGAGAAAAATACTAGCCATTTTAAGGACCATATGCGTATGCAAGAACATAACCGAAGGGTGATAGAAAATTTAACCGCCTAGGAAATCTAACTTTGGCGAATCATGACAAAGAAAAAAGCCAAAGAAGGTGACTAATGAAAGTATTTGCCATCATTGTGGCATGGTGGGCACCGTCAAGTACTTGTTGTACGCCAAAGCACTTTGTTGATCTATACTAGGCATTTTTAAAAATATGGGCAAGCATGGTGAATCTTACACCATTGAAATTAATCCTACTACCATAACCACTACTAAGACCAACAATATCTGTTGGTGGGACTCATTTACTCCTACGTAGCAAATGCATCCCGGATGTCTTTGATTTCTTTGAAGACCTTTGATTGCTTTAATCGGCATCGATGGGATGTATCAAATAATTTCTTTTATAGTTGCTTTTCTTTAAATGTATTACCTTTTATTTTTCTCTATTATGGTTATATAATGAAATTCTTATGAACCTTATATAATATTTATTATTTTGAAATTTTATGATATTTGACACCGAAGTTGTCAACATAAGTGCAAATGGAAAGTTAGACAAAAGGGAAGATGTTTGTTTGCTTGATAGTGCAACAACACATACCATTTTTCATACTAGACATTTTTCCCGAGTATAAAATTGCGTAAGACACATGTCCACACAATATTAGGTCCTTACGATTATTGATGGTTTCAGGAATGTCACAATTGTTTTGCCAAATGACACCATCATCCATATTGAGGATGTGTTTCTAAACAATAGATCAAAAAGAAATCTGCTCAATTTCAAAGATGTACGCCATAATGGGTACCATATTGAAACTATTTATGAGCAAAAATAAGGAATATATCGGCATTATCTCCTATAAGATAGGCCTAAAGGCCATCTATGAGAAGCTGGAAGCTTCTTCTATGGATTTGTATTGTGTCATGGTTAAGGCCATTGAAACCTATGCTACCATGTCCTGGAAATTGATAAACCCTGATCAGTTTGGACTGTGGCAAGATCGCCTCGGTCATCCTAGTGCTTCAATGATGCATAGAATAATTCAAAATACAAAAGGGCACCCTTTAAAGAATACAAAGGTATTGTTGTCCAAAGATTATAATTGTGAAGCTTGTTTACAAGGAAAATTCATTATTAAATATTCTATAACAAAAGTTAATCTTGAATCCCCTTTATTCTTGCAAACAATTCAGGGTGATATTTATGGACCAATACAACCACAAGAGGACCGATATTTTTTGGTACTAGTGGAAGCATCCTGTAGATGGTCATATGTTTGCCTATCATTTACGCGCAATGTCGCCTTTGCATGTTTACTTGCGTAGATTATAAAGCTTTGGGCTCAATTCCCTAACTATCCAATTAAAAGCATAAGGATGAATAATGCTGGTGAATTTACATCAAATTTTTTTTATGTATATTGTGCTTCATTCAGAATTGAGGTTGAACACTCAGTCACATATGTTCATACTCAAAATGGATTGGCAAAATCCTTGATTAAACGTATCTAAATCATTGCCCGAACTTTATTATTGAGAACGAATCTCAACGATACATCATGGGGTCATGCAATTTTGCATACGGCAACCCTAATTAGATTACGCCCCATTGTTAGTCTTTTACAATCTCCCCTTCAAATGGTTATTAGTTATGAACTTGATATTTCACACTTACGCACCTTTGATTGTGCAATACAAGTGCCTGTAGCACCATTAAAAAGAATGAAAATAGGTCTCTAACGCTATTTGGGCATTTATGTTGGGTTTAATTCACCATCCATCCATCATTAGGTTTTCGGAACCAACTACTGGTGATCTTTTTACTACTAGATTTGCAGATAGTCATTTTGATGAGATAGTGTTTCTATCAATTGGGACACCTACAACTTCCATGGTTGCAAATTAGAAACTAATTAATGTTATCTCTTGAAATGAGAAAAATTTATCTCAATCAAACCCAAGAAATCTAGAGTGTGACAATGAGGTACAACGCATAATCCATTTACAGGCTATGGCCAATAGACTTCCTAATGTATTTAATGATGCTACTAAGGTAACGAAGTCTTATATTCCAACTGCAGATGCTCCAACTAGGATAACTATTCTCAAAGGATAGGTTAAAATGGATCAAAATCCCCCACACTAGTAGCGTGGTAGACCAATAGGATCAAAAGACACTGTTCTTCAAAAACGAAGGGGAAAGAATCAGGAATCTGCTCCAGAAAAGCCTAAAAATCAAGAATCCACTCTAGAAGAGCTTGATGTTGTGCTTGTTCCCTAAGAGCTTATTGCCCCTGAAAAGGTACAAACACATGAAAAGATCACTAATCTCTGGAATGCTGAGAATTCCATTACATATTGTAATGAGATTTGGGATTGAAATGAAATCATCATTGATGACTTTTTTGCATTTTCAGTTGCTCATAAAATTATGTATAATGATTGTGAGCCGCAATCTATTATTGAATGTTATCAAAGGCAAGATTGGCCTAAGTGGGAGGAAGCAATTAATGCTGAATTAGCTTCCCTAGTTAAACGAGAGGTTTATGAATCGTAACCCAAATCCCCGATAATGTAAAGCCCATTGGATATAAATAGGTATTTGTCTGGAAACGAAATGAGAAAAATGATGTTTTCAAGTATAAAGCTGACTTGTTGCCTAAGAATTTTCTCAGAGACCTGGGATTGATTATAATTAAACATATTCACATGTGATGAATATGATCACATTTCGTTTTCTAATTAGTCTAGTAGTTTCTGAAAGATTGGAAATACGTCTTATGGATGTTGTAACAGTATATCTATATGGCTCAGTAGACTTTGATATTTTTATGAAAATTCTCAAGGGATTCAAAATGCCTAATACTTGCACTCCTCGCAACTTATTCTCAATAAAGTTGCAAAGATATTTGTACAAGTTAAAGCAATCCGGTCACATGTGGTATCAATGCCTACGTGAGTATCTAATTAAGGAACGATACAAGAATGATCCCATCTGCCAATGCGTGTTTATTAAGAAATTAGAAATCGGATTTTCTATTGTAGCAATTTATGTTGACAATATAAATTTAATTGGAACTCCAGAAGAGTTAGTTAAAATTGTTGAATATTTGAAAAAGGAGTTTGAAGTTAAACATTTGGGTAAAACCAAACTTGGTCTTGGTCTAGAGTTTGAGCATAAAGTAAATAGAATAATTGTCCAAACAAATCCGTTTCGCCCTAAAGAATCTGATGGAGAGATACTTGGTCCTGAAGTACCATATCTCAATGCAATTGGGGCTTTGATGTACTTGGCACAATGTACAAGACTAGATATCACTTTTGCGGTAAATTTATTGGCATGTTTTAGTTCTGAGGCAACTCGGAGACACTGGAATAGAGTTAAACATATTTTTCGTTATCTCCGAGAAATCATATATTTAGGATTATATTATTCCAAGAATTCCATTACCTCTGGTTTAGTTGGATATGTTGATATTGGATATAGATCTTATCCACATAAAGCTCGTTCTCAAACCGGTTATTTATTTTGTTATAATGGCATCTCCATTTCTTGGTGTTCTACAAAGCAATCGCTAATAGCTACATCTTCTAACCACTTTGAGATTATTGGTTTATATGAAGTTTGAAGAGACTGTGTTTGGTTAAGATCCGTTATAATGCATATTCACAATTCTTATTGTTTAACACCGGTTGCAAATTCTCCCACTATAATTTAATAAGATAATACTGCATGTGTTGCACAAGTTAGAGGAGGATATATTAAAAGTGATAGGACTAAGCATATCTCATGAAACTTTTCTATACTCACGAACTCCAAGAAAGTCGACAAATTGATGTTAAATGATTCATCTTGCGGATATTTTACCAAATCGTTCTTGGCGTTAATTTTTGAGAAATTAGTATATGGCATTGGTATACGTAGTTCACAAGATGCAAGATTGATTATCCCTACGATGGCAATATAGCTCAATTACGGAGAGAAATTTTTTATAACTTTGTTTTTCAAAAATCGCTAACATTAGTTATAAAATATAAATTAGTATTCTTTGATAATTCAAATAATTTTTAATTAAAATTAGTCAATTTACTGAAAAATAAATTAAAATATTTATATTTAAAAATACACAAATTAAAATATTTAGATAAAATTTATTTATTATCTTTATATAAAAATAGATAATTTTTAACATGAAACTATTAATTTCAAATTTAAGTTAAATCACCTAACATTATATATGAAAAGGAAAGTAATAAAAAAAAAAAAAGTGGATCAAATCGGATAAAAATCGATATTTCAAATCGGATGTGATCATATCAGTTCGAATCGGATTATTAATATTGATTATCCTTAGTCGCACTAAGGATGATATGATAGTGGCTATCATATCGGATTACATTTGAATCGAATAATTAATTTGAACACCTATTCCACACTAAGGATGATATGATAGTGGCTATCGATTGGATCGATTTAAATCGAATAATTGATTTTGAACACTCTTATTACGCACTATGGATGATATGATAGTGGCACATATTCACCAACCCACCCACGACTATATTTGAGCAGTGAACACGATTGCTGTTCAATTGTTTATGAAGCAATTCCCATGCACTAGATCCAAGTATGGCGACAAATCTAGTCACACTTAATAGCATGGGAATGATCTCGCATGAAGGCACACCAAAATGAGGATAATAGCAAAGAGATATGACAAGAGGGCGGTATTTGTGGGTCCAAAAATTACAGAAATTTACAAATATAGCACCTTTGACCATTGACTTTACAAAAACAGCACATTCCTTTTTTTCTTTTGTGTTATAGTACTTCCATCCAAAAAAAGACTACAACACCCTTCACTTGGACGTGCGCGGGAAACCAAAAGGCATACTGGTGGGAACCGTTCCTCTTCTTTGTACCATCATTACTGTTTATGAACCGTTATTCTTCTCCATCAACCCTTTTTGTTTTCTTTTTCATCTCCTTCCAAAACTTTCGCCATTTTACGCTTCAAAGCTTTCTTCAAAACTAGAGTGTTAACCCATTCCAAACATATTCAATGGCACACACAAAGGGAGGACAATCATCTTTCATTATTAAGAAGACTACCGTGACGGAGAAGAAGGAAGTACAGCATCACACAGTCAGTAAATTTTATTTTGTGGTTAAAGTTATCATTTTGCCTTTGTACATAGTGTGTGTCTGATATTGTATGTATACATTTGAACTGGGTTGTCCGAATTTGGTTGAAAAATTGGTCTAGGGAGGGGAGGGGTTGATGATGGGTCGAGCCTTAGGTCGATTGTTACTCGACCTATTAAAAGTAGAGCTTTAAGTCGATTTTTTAGTTGAGTCAATGGTTATTCAATGGTTCATTTTATTAATTTTTTCATAACTTTATGTTTTTGGTCGAGCTATTGGTTGGGTAAAGGGTCGAGCGACTTCATTTTATATTTTCAGACCTTTATGTTTTTAGTCGAGCTATTAGTCGGGTAAAGGGTCAAGCAGTTATTAATTTTATGTTTTCACAACTTTATGTTTTTAGTCGAACTATTAGTCGGGTAAAGAGTCGAGTTAGACTATTAATTTTGAAATCTTCACAACTTAATGTTTTTGGTCGATCTATTAGTCGGGTAAAGGGTCAAGCCAGATTATTAATTTTATTTTTCATATCTTTTTGTTTTTGGTGAGCTATTAGTCGAGTAAAGGGTCGATCAGTACTAATGTGAATTAATTTTTAATTTTGGTTAATCGGGACCCTCTGAATGAGCAAATGGTGGTTTAGGTGATTTCTCAATGCCAAAGTTTGCGATGATTGCTACTATGAAGCTAATATGCGAGAATAAGGTTCAAACTAACCGAAATGCAAAAGAACATACTAAGCAATGAGAGTTGCTAGGCTAGAATTGCGTTGGACCATGAACATACGTTTTGGTGCAAGCAGTTATCCATGATGTCTTATTGAAGCAACTTAAGATAGACGAGGAGTCCCAAGCGGACAATAGCATATACTTTAATTTTGCCAATAAGAAGGTGAAATTTGGGAGGAGGAGTTCGCACTAATCACTGGTTTGAAGATGGGAGAATTTACGTGTGAATACGTGAAATTCCAAGCACCCGATGGCCCAAGCTTGATTAGTAAGTATCTAAGCTGGGAAGGTAGGCGCAATGAAACAACATACGTTGATGTTTTCAAAACTCACGATCAAATAAACGCAAGCTACTCGGACGAGGTTGTTGTGTCACTTACCTTGTTATTGCTATACACATCCATTATTGGGGAGCAAAAGAGGAACCATATAGATGACAAGGTGGTCCATTTGGTCTGTAATTGGAGGAAGTTTAATGAAATCCTGTGGGGCGAAGAATCTTTCCGGGCGACTATGGATAGTGCTAGAAAGGCTATGACCAACGCCTTGAAGCAGTCTAGGGATCACGATAATAGGACGTACACAGTTGGTGGATTCCCAGTCGCGCTAGGGGTAAGGAATTAAAATTCACAACCTGTTTTATGTTATTTTGTTCTAAAGTTTAAAGAATTAATTATTTTCATTTTATGCTTATGAATTGCAGGTGTTCGCCTATGAATGGATCTTGCATTTGACCGATTCTCGTTAGTGCAAAGGTCGAAACCTCTAAGTGTAGACCACGAATGTTTAGGTGGAAGCGGTGAAGAGCCACCAATTTGCCCAAGAAAAAATGCATCTTTGGTCCGTCTAATAATCTCATTCAAAAGCATTTGATTGGTAATCGATCTTGATGGGGAGAGGAATATTTTTGACAAGTATTTGGGTAGATATTCGATGATCATTCTGTCTTCGATCTTCATATCTAATTCGAACAAAAATGATGAGATTCACTAGTTCCTTGAAGCTTGTGTCTTCTTTCAACAAAAGAGTTTCAATCATCTTGTAATTAATGAAGTTTCATTCATTTGTATCTTGGGCTCAACGTCCCATTTTCCCCATAAAAACATGTACAAACCACGTAATGCCGTGACATTCCTATATTGAAAACCAAAACATTCAATAAACAATGATTTTATATCAAAGAAAAGAACAATAAATGAATTAGGCTATAAACAAGTAGCAGGATTGTGGTAGGATTGTAAATAAATTAGAAATTCATTCCAGCATTAGTGTTCGACCTCGTTGTCGACCTTAAACTCAACCTATTATACTGGTGAACACTTTCTGTAGAGCTATCAGAGTACTCGACTCAAATATTGACTAAATACTTGACCTAACTACGTGCGCAACCTGTTGCTCGACCTAGTGTTGGATCTAGTTCTCGACCATTTCCTCTGTATGATTCACAAACCAGTTCAAAAAGCTAATAAATCAAACCAACCTGCAATATAATTTGATTTCAAATGAACTTGCAATATAAATCAAACTAACTGCAATATAATGTCCTAAGGGATATAATGTCCCAAGGGAGTGATAGAACAAATTTTGTTCAATCGGTTAGGGTTTGATGGTGCGTGACAACGAAGTGCTATACTACTGTGTGATAGGGCTCCAAATCCTTGAAGTGAAAAGTAGTCTTCAAGCGATAGGGCGACCAAGCAGGCTCTACAACGTTGAAGTGAAGAGTAGGGAAGAGCAGAGGTGCTAGAATCTATGTTCTATAATAAAAGAGAGGGTGTTATAGTCTTTTTGGATGGAAGTGCTATAACACAAAAGAAAAAAAGAAAGGTGTTATTTTTGTAAAGTCAATGGTCAAATGTGCTATATTTGTAAATTTCCCAAAAATTACAGTTCCATTTATATATATGAACCCACAATTATGTAAAGTTTTGAATCGAAAATGAATTTTATTTAACAATTAAATTAAAAATATCTCTTTTAAATTTGTAGGAGTTAAAAAATATTATCAAATATGATTTTTTTAAAACAAATGTAGAAGCCAAAAAGATTTAATCTTATTCTTTTTTTAAAAAGCGTTAGTATATTAACATTACATAATAACAAATGTACATAGCAACAAAAGGACTAAATGAGTTTCATGGTGTTGGAATTTAAACCGAATCCATGAAGGCGAAATGACCATGAAGGGTCAAAAAGCCCGACAAGCGGCACACAAATTACAACTAGCTACTAAATAAGGTGTTGTCTTCATTGGAATCCATAAGCGCACCGTTGAAAGAAAGCGGCGCCAACATTCTTAATTCTCGCCTTATATGCATTTGTGATGATTACGTAAAATTGGTAGGCGTTGAATAGTTTGAACCAAACCACTACTGCTTGCAGACATTGAATAGCTTGAACCAAACTACTACCGTTCGCAGGGAAGACCGTGCAACCAAAGTCATAGCAGACACCTTAAAAAAAAGGAAACGATGAGAAAAAATCACATCGTTTCGGCACCAAAAATCACCCCTAATTATCTTGTTGGGGTCCATTTTTTTTCCTTGTAACTTTGGCGACGCAACTTTAGATTTAATCTTATTCGTGCGATAATATTATTACGTTTCAGTAGTACAATAGACAACTCATAGTCATACAGTAGATATTGGGGTCTCTTGCAAAAATAGCACCTTTTGGACATAAGTTTATAAATATAGTAGCTTCCAAAATTTATTTGCACATATAGTAGGTCAACGTAGTTTGACCAAGTGAAAATACCAAAATAATCCTCTATTTACAAAAGATGAGAAACATCACGCCTAAAAGCATTTAGGTCGAGTATAGGTCAAGCACTTGCACTAGTTCAAGTACTAGGTCAAGTTTGACTTCATTACTAGGTCGAGCACTAAGTCAAACTTTATTATTAGGTCGAGCATTAGGTCAAGCATTAGGTCAAGCACTTCATTATTAGGTCTAGCACTAGGCGAACACGAAGAATGGAGATCAAGTGAAGTTTGAATGAAAAAGAATGACGGGTTGCTTTTAAGCGCGATGTTTCTCATCTTTTGTAAATAGAAAGTTATTTGAATCTTTTTACTTGGTCAAACTACGTTCATCTATTAGTTTTGTAAGGAATTTTATACAACTGCTATGTTTCAAAAACATTCTTAAAAAGGTGCTATTTTTGCAAATATTTCTAGATATTGAACCATTGGTATTATCTCAATAGTCGGTCACTTATATAGTAGGTAGGAGTGTTCATTTTGATCGTAGATCGGATCGATCCATATATCGATCCAAATTTGAGATCAAATCGACGGATCGATCCGATCCAATCCGATCAAATGAGAAAAGATTACAAACTTTTTCTTCCAAAAATGACAAACATTAGTTATAAACTTTAAATTAGTATTTTTGGTAATTCAAATAATTTTTGAATAAAATTAGTCAATTTGTGACAAAATAAATTAAAATATTTACATGCAAATACACAAATTAAAATATTTACATGAAATTTATTTCTTATATTTATATAAAAATAGACAAATTTTTGACATGAAACTATTAATTTTAAACTTTTATTAAATTACCTAACATTGTATACGAAAAGAAAAGAAAAGAAAAAAATGAAATAAAATAAGAAAAAGCTAAAATAGATCAAATTAGATCAAAGCGATCCGTTTGAAAGCAATAACCTGAAATATTCAAATAGGATCGATTCAAAAATCGGATCATTGATTTTGAATATCTCTAATAATGGGTGCTACACCAAAATTTAGATTTAGACAATAATTAATGCCCGTAAAATCTAGCAAGACATGTCACATAATTGTATGACAGCAAAAGGGTTATTATTCTTTACTATTTTCACTTTGAAAACTAAAATTTTAATCTGCTCTCCGACCTTGGTGCTCAAGAAATATTGAAGTTTCGAAACAAGTTAACTATCAAATTAAGTGCCAATGATAAAATCCCCACTAGTAGATCTAGGATTCCATGAACAACCACAAGCCAACAAAACCTGCGCCTCTGTCTCCCTCCCCCTGTCCTCAATAACAGATGATCTACGCTAATTTACAGCTTGTGGACATGCATTTATGCGAATATTTCCTAGCTTTATTAAGAAAAAGTAACTCGATCCATCAAAGTGCAAAATTTGCTAGTCTATTTTTTTTTTTTAAAGATTTCTGGAAAAAGGAGAGCATTACCTTATACTTCCTAATTTTATATTTAAAAAATAAGAAAAATCTAACATCAGTTGTTGCCTCAAGTGGAAACGTGCCAGATTCCTAATGAAAAATTGAGTATCAATTAATGTGACGTTGACATGGGAAAAAAATAGGGGTGGTCAAATCAATAACCCGATCCGGTCTATATTGGGTGGACCGTTATATGATTCAATCCAATATGAATATTTCAAATTTGATTAGATCTGATGGAATCAAATTTCGAATCAGATCGATTTTGATTCAATTTGATTCATTTTTTTTTAGTCCTTATTTTCTTTTTCACCTACAATGTTAAGTTTGAAATTAATAGTTTCGTATTAAAAAATTATCTATTTTTTATGTAAAATTAATAAATAATTTTCATGTAAATATTTTAATTTGTATATTAATTTTTGTATTTTTCATGTAAATTAATTTGTGTATTTTCATGTAAATATTTTAATTTATTTTGTCACAAATTGACTAATTGTAATTAAAAATTTATTTGAATTATAAAAAATAATATTAATTTATATTTTATAATCATTGTTAACTATTTTTGGAAGAAAAAAGTTATAATTTTTAATTTTTTTTTCACTTGAATCAAATCAGATCAGATATGATCCGATCCAAAAAATAAATTGATCCAATTTGAAATTCTAGATCAAATTGAATCAGATCAGATCAGCCAATCCAATTCAATCCGCGAATCAAAATATCCCTAATAGAAAAAATTCCTAAATAGCAATTTATTCTAGTATCAATTAATATTCTACTATAGATAATATAATGGGAATCACGGAAATTCACCGAAACTTTTTGTTGTATTTTATTTGATGAACAGAAGTGAACAAGTAAATAGTACAAAATTTGTTTGAAAAACTACGTACAGCAACAATGCTCTGGAATTAACAAACTTTGGCGAAGAAAAGATTAACGATAGTATGAAGGTATATTTGAATTTCGAGTTCATTAAGTATATATTTTGTTGCGTTTCAATCGATTTATCAACTTTTAACTCCTAGAATAAATTTGGTGTACCCGGAAAAAAAAAAAAAGAAGAGGAAAAAGGTTTATCATTCCTTGTCCGAGCTAGCCTGACTGCCTGAGAATCAAATAAAGGAGCAGGAAAAGTTTTAACGTGGTGAGCAGGAATGCACATGATAAACGATGAGTACGTAGTACATGAAATAATTTAATTATCGTTGCATACTTCAAGTATTTTTATGTTTGATTGTACAGTCTTAATTAACGTAATAATGGATGTATTGTCTTACAATTTTTGTCTTGAAAATATAGAAATTATCTAAAGAATACGAAAAACGTAAAATGAGATGGCAATTCATAGAGATTAGTTCTATATGGTTTTGATTGTTTTTTTTGTTGAATATATCTTTCGAAAAAGCATGTGATTATCATGTTTAAAGAAGATCGTTTTGATCGAATGTATAATGTCATCCTTTCAATTCTAACTATAAATTAATCAGAATTGTCTAAAATTTTGAAAAGAGATTTTATTTTAAAAAAAGAAAGTAATGAGAAAGTATGTAAACGTGATAACCTGGTAGGATAATAAAAGAGTAAGAAACAACAATATGGGTTCCTATTGAGTTTTATTTTTGCAAGTTCAAGTCAAGATCATCAAAAAACAAAAGCAAAAATAAAATGAAAAAAAATTCGACAGTCAGTCATTTCCAAGAATTCACTGATTTGTGAATAATAAGAAAACAACATCATCGCGGTCACAAACATACAAGAATTCACAAAAGAAAAAGCAAAGAATCCAATCCCTTTAATCGGGGCAAGGGTTTGCCAGATAAAGGCAACTCAATGAAATCCCTAGTGCAGCACAATCCAAAAAGCAGAAATACCTCACTTTTGACAATGACCACCGAATAATCACGCAAAAGGAATCAAATTCTTGTACGTACTACTATAATTTATTCAGGAAAACGGAAAGATCTTTTTTTTTTTTGGGGGGGGGGGGGGGGGGGGGTTCAAATTCAACTACCTGTATATTACTACCTTTGTCTCAAAAAAAAAAGAAAAAGAAAAAAAATTTACTCAAAAAATTTCCTTTGACTTAAAAAAAGTCCATTTTTAGTATGAAATTTTTGTATCATTCTTACTAATAATAATAATAATGTATAACTCAAATTAGAAAGTAAAAATAAAAATGTAAAATTATATATTTAATTGTGCATTAAATGTGTTGTATTTTGTAACTTAAAAAAAATTATATAAAATTAAAGGGACCTTTTTTCTTCTTTTTTTTTTGAGAGAGGGAGGGAGTATTTTGTTTTAAAGAAAGAACATCTATTTGTGTGTTTCTTTTGTTTTTCAAATTATCTGATGAAAATAGGTCAGTTCCGAAAAGAAACTTCATAAAGCCCTTTTGTAGCGTAGTGTTCATTTTTCAAGATTTTTCCTTAGATAGAAAAATCTGACCATTTTCTTTAAAGATACATTGATGCTCTAATTATTTTAGACCAAAAGAAACGAAGAACTTTTGGAAAAGCATAATCAAACAAGAACAGGCCAAGAGCAAAATTTTTTTCAGATTCTGCAAACGTAAAGCGACTAATGATTCACCAATATCTGACTTAGACCACCACAAGCATTTTTCATCACAACCATACTAATATCTAGATTGGATCTTTCTGTTGTTTCTAGCATAATACTGCATAATTGTCTGCTGATGAAAGATATTCGAATTCCAGCAGAAAAGTTTCTAAATTCTCTCAATCAGCCACTAATAAATCTTGAAGGACAAACATGTTTCCATCATGAAAAGGTTAAAGAAAAAAAGGACAAGAAAAAAAATAAAATAGAGGAGTGAGAATATTAACCATGACAGCGTTGCTAGCTAGCTTAGTAGCTCTATTTAAGAGCCAGTTTGTAAGTTCAGTTTTAGGCCAAAGAAAATCTTTCAATTAATGAATGAGTTCATAATGGCGCAACATGGTTGTTGGTGGTGCAAATAGAGGACGCCGAGGCGGTTACTTTCCAGAGCCCAGCTCGGCGTCCTCATTGCACCACCGACCGCCATAGTTGCCATTGTTTAATATTGCAGTATCGGTTGCATGAAGAATATGGCTCAAAGATTGAAATTTTGTCCATGATCAAAGCCAGGTAAACATTTTTTTGTTTTACTCCTAAAAAAATCCATAGTAAGAATTTGTTTGCTCTTTTGGTAAATTAAAATGTACTTTATAACCTTTTTTAAAGTTACTTGTATTGGTAGGAGAATTTATTTTGTAATAGCAAGTTGATGTTTAAATATGGCATACATAAACTTGCATGCAATTTTTATTAGAAAACAAGAAAGTGGAAAGGTTTACTAGAATATTTGAGAGCAAAACCTTGGGGCCATTAAACTTTTAAAATCGTATATTTTTGACCATTTATATAACAAAATTATGCGAATAGCTATTTAACTCATAAATTTGGCTACCCGTAGTCATTCTATTAGTTTTTCCTGTTAAAGTCAAAAATATACAATTGCAAATGTTGGGACCAACAAGTAAAATATGAAAATTTTGCGTTTTTTCTAGTGCTGCGGAGATGATGGAATGTTGTGATATTGGATTTTGGAAGAAAACCGACTAGTTTTCTTGAAGCGAAAATGTAGTTGTGAATTCTGATATTGATATTGGTTTCGTGTTATTCAATTATTTGCAAGGTTGATCATATTAATTATCTTGAAGCTTGGGTCCTGAATTTTCCCTTGATATTGCCAACCCATGTAGGGTGATATTGGAGAATTTGCTTCTTACATCATTGGTCTGAAACAAGGATTTCTTTTTCGTTTTTCCTTTTACATTTTTTCTTTAAAAATCCCTTAAATCTTATGATCTTTTGGCTATATTTGTAAAACTTTAATACCGATTTGAATTTTCTCTATGATTGTTATTCAGTCTCATATATCCGTAATAGGACGAAACTCTAAAATTACAACTCAAAAGTGAATTGAAACTTTTCCCTCCCCCTTTTAAACCATAGGAATATAGTAAAATAAGCTATAAAAGAATACCTTGTCATTTTGGTTTTGAAACTTCAGTCCTCTCTTTTCACTTGATATTGCCATGTGAAGTTGATAAGCTAAGACTTGTGCTGATATATTGGAATATGAAAAATATAAAAGAAAATGGATGATTTTGACATTATAGATTGTATTTTATATTGTGTTTTTATATTTTTGAGATAAAAATGATAAGATAAAACTTATTTTGAAAATATATAAAATTATTTTGAAAATATAGAAATTCAAAATAAGATGTCTGTCCATAAAGATACCCATCCTCACATGAGACAAAGGCCATGATCAACATTCTATCCATTACGGCACCCGTGGCACAAGATGAGAGAATAGATTTTTTTCCCAGTCAATATGCATAGATTGTATTTTATTAATAAAATAATATAATTTTATTAATAAATATTAAATTTAAAATAAAATATATAAATTATAATATTAATAAAACTAGATACGATTGTTACACATTAGTTGGGATAGAAAATCTAAACTACAAGATGAAGAATGCTTCGATCTAGTGGGAACAAAGTTTTGATTCTTTAAAGAGAAAGTGGATATTTTGTTTCTAAATTTTTTTTAAAAATGATGAAAGGTGTATCTAGGGAACAATTTTTGGAATTTGCGTTGGCAAAAAAGGGTTGCATAATGAAGTGGAGAATTCTATTTGAATTTGGCACAATTGGACTTTGTGAGGGAGAGTGTAAAATATTTTGAACCTGAGATCTTTGATGCTGTATGCAAATCCTCATTAACAAAGTCATACTACGGCTCTATCATCGCAAGCGTGATAGAAGAAAATAACCTTTGGTGAGAATCTCGATAATCATTTGGAAGCTCTCCCAAACTGCTCCAAATCTAAATCATCTTTGAAATCCAAATCCAACAAATACTCCAAAATATTACCAAAAAAAAAAACTCCAAATTCACATGATTGAATATATTAAATTTTGTTTGACTTTTTTTTTATATTAGAATAATCAATTAGAATCAAAATTATGAAGTTAAAAAACTAAATTAAAGCTTTTGAAGGTGCTATAATCATGTGAAGTATTAAACATGTTCATAAATGCTAGCATTCAATAAAGAATTTTCATTCTGTAAAGTTACGTTTTATTAAATATATTTTTCAAAATGCAAACTTTATCTTATTCGATGTTCTAGTGAGAAAGAAGCAACTCGAAACAAGAATTGGAGGTAAAAGGATACGATGAAGGCAATGTGCATCTTTTATTGTCCAAGGATTACAACATCAGCAACAGCAGGCATCATTATTCATGTTGTTTATCCAATCTGTTTTTATTTATAAGTAACATTCTGTCTAGACATTTGAATATCGGAAGAAAATTTCATCAATGATCAATTTGTTGTTTTTTTTGATTTGGTATATAGTATTTGTTTAGGAAGAGATTGAATTGTGATTTACAAATTGTTTAAATCAATAAAGTCGATTTTATATATTTCAAAAAAGTTTTAAAATTTTTATGCTCTATTTAATAATTTAGAATCTTCACATGCCTTACAGAAAATTTTCCTAATTTTTTGCCATATTTTATCTCAAGTACAATTGGTTTTCTAGAATCATTCTACAATATGAGGGCATTTTATTAGTTAGTTCTGGCAAAACTTTTATGTGGTGTAATGCGACACAAAAGGCTCCTTATTCTTATTAATATGAAATTGAAAGGAATGAAGGCAATTTACTTGTTGGCCATAGTAGGCTTGTTATTTAGGCAACTAATTTTCGAACTCGTCTTTCATACGTATTTTGTGCACTTGCACACGTTTTTAGCTTTTATTTTCGGGTAAATAGTCCCTCAACTTGGAATGTAGTTCAATTTTATTTTCATATTTAAAAGTTTTAGTTTGTTTTATTAACGTACAAATTCAGTTATAATTGGTTATTCTAATAGAATCAAGCCATAGAAAATTTAGTACATTCAATCATTGACTCGCACAATTTATAAATATTTTATTTAAATTGTATTTTAAATCACCATTAATTTTGGCATTTTTCAATTTAGATACTTAAAAGGAAATTTTTATCTATTCATAATATATTTTTGACAACTAATACTTGATGTACATTGTGAAAATTACAAAGTTTGATGTGATAAAATGCGAAATAAAAACTTTTAAAGAACATTTTGCAAAAGAGTAACATTTTAGAGGGGTCATTTGTAATTTACTCATTTGTTTTGGTTTCTTCCATTAGCCTTTACCTAGGTCTATGAAAGTCATGTAATTAAATATATTAAGTTCCATTTAGTTTGATTATATTAGAAAAACCAAGTAGAAGATCGAGATTGTAAGTTAAATAACCAAATTAAAATTTTTTGGATATGAAAAATGAAATTGAAATAAAGTCCTTAGTTGAGGGATGAATTGTGCTATTTTTTCTTTATTTTATATCTTGAATTTGCCTTAAGACCTATTTCACAACATCAATTATTGATTAAATTTAATGAATTAAAAAATTTTAGATTTTGGGTTATTTGATAATGAAATTTTGCTCCAGTAAATTGTTTAACACTTCTTAATCTCTCTAGGAAAATTTAAAGAGTAAAATTTAGTTTAATATTTATCACTTAATGTTATCAGTAAACCTTTTTAACAAAATTTTCAAGTTTAATGTTTATCATTTAATGTTATCAGTAAACCTTTTAAACAAAATTTTCAAATTTATCCTCTTTTGTTAAATCATTCAACACACTAATTTATTTTTCCTTTAATTATAAATAACCCTTTTTATATGACTCTCTCTTCTATTTTTTTTCCTTCATTTTCATAACACATATTTTTAAAAGTATTTTTTCATTTTTTTAATAAAAATATTAAATAAATTTCAGTTAATTTATTTTTTTATTTGTTGTGTTAAATATTAATTTTGATAGATTGTATCTTCTACATATTTTATTAATAATATTTGATGCTTAATTTTAAAAAATTAATATATGTAGATATAAATAAAATTTAATAGAAAGGCAAAATAATATAATTTGTGTTTTTGCGTCCAAATAAAATATTTACCAAAGAGAATTAATTGGTTTAGCAAAATAATTTAAACGTTGAAAATTAAATTTTAAATATTCAAATTTCAACAAATTAATCATTTTATGATTCAAATTTTAATATTCAATATTTAAATTTAAACCTTCAATTTTATTTTATATTCTTTTAGTATAGTGACCTTTAGCATGAAATCAATGCAACCATGTTTTTTGTTCCTCACTGGAAAAGGATAATCAATGAAAAAATATTACATACATCTACTACATTTTCATTTTCAGTGTAACAATTCAATCACATAATTTTTTTTTTTGTCTCTCTATTATATATATAGGTTGTCCCCCGTGATTTATAAGCTACCTAATATTACGTGATGCGGAAACATGAAATATTTTTTTCCCAACGAACCATCTAAAAGAATGCATTGTCATCATAAACGGTGAGACATTAATTTGAGCAGGAACTGATAGGAAGTGAAATAGTCCACTTTAATTTCAGAGTATGTGAAACTTATGCTAGCACAATTTGTTGTTGAATTCAATCTAATAACCATAAGTCGTAATCTATAGATACGTAGCTTCCCTTTTGGCCAGAAAAACAAAATCATCATCCAAAGATAGCTAGCAAATACTTCTGTAATTATATATATTTTTACTTTTTTTTTAATTTCAAATTATCAATTCAATTATCAAACTATGAACTAGTGGCCCCCTTTTTTGTTTTCCCAAATACAGCCGTTAAAACTCTTTTGGTTTTTAAAAAAATTTATTGATGTTTTAAAAATACTGTATTTTTCATAAATTTTGTTAAATCTATTTCTTCACTTTTTAGATCTTCATTTTAAAGGTAGAAAAATTGATTTTTGTTTTTTGGAAAAAAGATGAGAAGAATTGGAGAGACATCTTGTCGAATAAGACGGATTTCAGGATTGTAAATCAGTGAATAGTCATTGGTGCACACTTTTAAAAGTTGAGGAGTTAATTTGAAAAAAAAAATTAATTTATCAAAAATAAAGGTAAAAAAATTTAATAATCTCAAAAAAAAATTACCAACAAGAAAATGATGAATTGCAATAAGACTACTTTGAGAATAAATAAATTTTGACATAAAAAAAAAAAACTAACCTAAAGTTGTCACATGCTTCACAAAACAAAGTTGTAAGTGGTAATATAAAATAACACCACTATTCAGGGCGTATTTTTATTGCTCATTTCAAATACAGACAACGTCACCTTAATTAATACATAAAATAATATCACCACTTAAACAATTATTATCGAAAGCAATTATTTCCTCCACTATTGCATGTTTTGTGGGGCGACACATTTCTAGAATATAGTCCCATACCAAATAATTCAATTGGCTAACTTTATCACTAGTACATAATTCGTTCTTTGTAATTGAGGTATGTTTGAGGTACATTCCTCCATCTAGGGTGTTCAAAATAGGTAGGGATGGCTATGCGGGTATTTGTCCCGTTTCACCCGCGCAGGGTGGAAAAAAAACTCCCCTACTTCTAAATGGAACCTCGGCCTCGGCCTCGCCCTGCCCACCTCCGCCCCTTTTATCCGCTTTTTTTTTTTTTTAAATATATATTAATATATATTATATTTGAATTTTAATAAATATATTATTTGTGTATTAATAAATATATTACTTATATGATTATATATATTATGTTATTAGCATTAGTTAGAATTTTAATTTATTATTAATGTTTCTTAATTATTATCATATTATGTTTATATTAAAATTATATTTAAATATTATACTTTAGTATTAGTTACTATTTATTATTAATTTATTATTATTTCTCTATTAGTTGTGAATTATTATATATTGACTCTCATCTTTTTTATTATAACATATTATTAGTACCACTAGTTTATTGTTAAGTATTTATATTTATAAATTAGTGTTAATTTGATATATATATATATATATATATATATATATATATATATATATATGTATGTATAGTATCCTATTATCAGTGTGATAGAGTTTTAAAAAGTGATGATTATGAATTATTATGTCAATCCAATCTATCTTTGACTTTTGTATGTTGTAATGTTTTATAACTGTTTGTTATATTTTATTTGTATACTTGGGTTAGGACTCCTTAGTTTGTTAGTTGATATATTGAAATTATGTTAATTTTTTTTCCTTAGGTTTTGGATTGATTTTAATTGTTATTTGTAATGAAAAATATTAAAATTTTAATTTATATATAATTTTATTTAAAATTAATGATACGGGACGAGTGCAGGTGGAGGGTAGCGAGCAGTGGCATCGAGCGACGGGTTGCCGATGAGGCTTTCCCTACCCGTTGTCATGTCTAGTTCAAAATTAATGATTTAATTCGAACCCACTCTAATCCGTCCGATCCAAATATTTTGAATCAAATCGGATCAAATTGATTAGATTGATTTGATCCGATTTGATCCATTTTGTTTTGCTTTTGTTTTTGTTTTCCTTTTTATATACATTATTAGGTTTGAAATTAATGGTTTCTTGTTAAAAAGTATTTATTTTTTTATATAAATATAATAAATAAATTTCATATAAATATTTTAATTTGTATATTTTCATGTAAATTAATTTGTGTATTTTCATGTAAATATTTTAATTTATTTTGATGAAATCCTAAGGGCCGAGACAACTACAACTCCACATGAAGCCGACCATGAAGCTAGGCATCCACACTTAGATTCTTTGCAAGGGATTGGTGGTCCTATTACAATGTCAAAGACTAAGAGAATGCAAGCTGCCTCAATCTCTTTCATAAATGAACCCATGGAATCCGAAACTAAGGTAGCAAGGAAGACTTCCGAACTTAGCTCATCATTTGTCATTCTAGTCATCCATGAAGAATCAAGTGTGGTTGATTTTCACACGTGTAATCAAGATCCTTAGGCCACTTCTCCTTGCAATCCAAATTCAGCTTTGGAAGGTTCTAATTTAGTAAGGAGCAAAACAAGAATCCAGCTCGGGTGAAGAATCCAATCCAACCTTGGAAGATTTCAGCATTTGGCCTTGGAAGGTTCCAGCTTTTGGCTGATTTTTAGAATCTCAAAGGAAGCTCAAGCTGTAGCTAAGATGGCCGAATTTCAGTCACAAATTATCACTCTACTTAGCATTGAAAATGAGGGATCAAATGCCAAGTCCAACTTGGAGTGAAGTGGCCGAAAATAGGCAATGGTATGGAGTTGAAATTCTGCTCAAAATCAAGTTTAGAAGTTACCTAATCCATAGCCATGAAGAATTGGAGAAAACTTCCAAATTGGAGTAAGGAAGCTGAATAGGAAATTCTGCTCAAGCAGAATTCAGCCAACACCCTTGATTAGTTTTAGGCAACTACTTGCTGTTTTATTTCCTTTTTCTTAGAGTAGTTATTCTTTTTAGTAATTAGTTCTTTAGTTAGTTTCCTAAAAAGCTAATCCAACTAGGGAATGGCTTTCTTAATTCTTACAACTTGTAAACTATAAATAGAGGCATTCAGCCACAATGAAAGAGGAAGAATTTTGACAATACAAACTTGAGAGCTTTGTAGCTTTTCTTTGAGTTCTAGTTTAGAACTTGCTTTGAGTCTTTGAGGATAGCCTCTTAGGTTCATGTTTAAGCTATCTTGTTGAGTTTCTTTCCCTCAACAATTTGAGTGTGCTTCTTGGTTCCAAGGATAGTCAAAGTTCACATCTTGGGTCTTTGATAATTCTTTCGGTTGTCAAGTGGACAAAAGCAAGGTCCTTCTTCACAAGTTGGAGTTGGTGTCTAAAGGAAGACTTAGTTCAGCCTAGAGGACGATACTAGGACCAACACTCTGATATAGGTTCGGTTTCTTATCCTTTGGTGTAAGCATTCGTATCAATTTTTCAAAAATTGACTAATTTTAATTAAAAATTATTTGAATGATAAAAAAATACTAATTTATATTTTTAACTAATATTAGCTATTTTTGGAAGGAAAAGTTATATTTTTTTCCATTTGGATCAAATCGGATCGGATTGGGACTTAGATGCGTTTGATCTGTTTCATTTTTATCGATTCTGGATAAAATGAACACCTACTTCAATCAACAACTCAATTTTACCATTGTTACGAACAAGAACTTTATATTTGCCAGTGCAGTAAAGAAAAGTGAAGGACAACATAAGGAAAGCAAGGCGGTTGTTTTTTGTTGTACTTGGATATGGAGTTCATAGCCATGTGCCATTTGTTACGTAACAATCTTGTTTCGCTAATAAAATAACATTATTTCATTAATAAATACTAAATTTTAATATAAAATACATAAATCCTAATGAATTTTATAAAATAACGTTGTTTCATTAATAGAACATGGTCGATACACAATAAGTAGAACAAAGATTTCAAATAGTTATATATGATCTTGTTAATAGTTTGTGGCCAACATTTAAATAATATTTTGATCAGTTACAAGTTTTGTAATATTTAGAGCAATTTATTAATTCCATATATTGTTTCCATCTATGCTATATTATAGGATAAATCTTACTCTATCCGTTACTATTGCTCATCTATTATGTAGTATTTATGCTCTTGACAACTTCAAAATATTGAATACGTGTGAGGAATGAAAAAATATTTTCTAAATTTAACAATTGTTTGGAGAAAATATTTCCATAACCAGATGAATTGTATGTCAATTACATAGAGTGACTCTATTACATGAAAATTTCTAATTTTTGGAGAAAGTTTTTCAAAATTTTGTCAAAGAAAAAAAAATTATAAAATGAGAGAAAGGATAATTAATAACAATGGAGAGATTGATTGAAAAACTTCATTTCTATTCAGAACTTTAAGCCTTTATATAGGCAAGTATAAAACAGAAACGTAACTAAAATAGCAAAAAAATTAGGATGCATAACCTGTTTGAACTCAAATACTAATTGTCTCCAAGAAAATAGAACTAACATTTGACTAGAACAAGACCAACTAAAGAAACATGCTGAAATAAAACACTTTTAACAAACCCTCCCTTAAACTGAAAGCTTTCTAGCTTCTGTTTAATTATGAGTAGAATTTTCAAAGGTGTAGACTCTTATTTACTTCCTCAAATTCTCAAAAACCGAAAGTTTGAGAGGTTTAGTAAATATGTTTGCCAATTGTTGATCACTTTTACAATACTTCAAATCAATTTCCCCACTATGAGTGAGGTCCCTTAAAAAATAATTCTTCACATCGATGTGCTTGCTCTTTCCATGTAGCACTAGATTCTTTGAAAGCTTAGTTATTGAGTTGTTGTCAAAAAAATTGTGATAGCTCTTAATTGTTTGTATTGTAGCTCCTCAAGAATCCTCCTAAGCCAAATAGCTTGACAAGCACAAGCTGTTGTAGCAACAAATTCAGCTTCTGTGCTTGACAAAGTGACAATAGGTTGCTTCTTAGATGACCATGAAACAGCACTTGTGCCAAGCATATAAACATACCCTAAAGTGCTCCTTCTATCATCTTGATCTCCTGTATAATCACTATCAATAAACCCAAATAAAATTGATTGTCTACCTGCCTTATAAAATAACCCAAAATCTCTTGTTCCTTGCAAATATTGAAGGATCGTCTTGCTTGCTGACAAATGCATTTCCGTAGAATTCTCCATATATCTGTTGATCAATCTAATAAAATACATTATATCTAGTCTTGTTGCAGTTAGATACATCAATAGTCGTGTCCACCTTCTTTCCTCCATAATTTTTATGTAACTTCAAACCGAACTCTACTGGAGTGCTGACAGAATTACAAGCCTTCATCTGAAACCTTTCCAAAATTTCTCCAATGTATTTCCTTTGATAAATAAAAATCCCATCACTTGATTTCACCACTTTCATGCCAAGGAAGTAATGCAACATACCCATATAAGATATATCAAACTCATCCATCATAGATTTTTAAAATTCTTTATACATGGCATCACAATTTCTAGTATATATGAGATTATCAACATACAAGCAAACCATAATAATTTTTCCTCCATCTCCAATTTTAACAAAAGTGTGTGCTCATTAGTACATGTTGAAAAACCAGCTTTTAAAAATAAGCCTCAATCATTGTTCGATTGAAATTGCAAGTGTACCATATCAACAAGTAATAAAGTGATGAGTAGAGTATCGTTCCCACGAGGATTGATTTCAATTTAACCAATTACATACCAAATTGACTAATTCAAAAACAAGTTAACCTATTAAAAAGCTTTCATGCAATTTAACTAAACTTAACAAAGAATGAAAATTTATAACAATAAACAAATACTAAAAATTTACCAACTTAATAAAGATGTTAGAGATTTCGATTTCAATTAATCATTCCTAATTAACTCTCTTGACTTGTCATGCAATTAACTTAAATTCCAAATTATGATGGTGAAATTTCCCTAATGTAAATTAATAGCCGACATCGGTCTAATAACCCTATTTAGATTAAAATCAACTCACACTTGGTCTAGGTGAATTTAGATTTCTAAATGCATTAAGAACTATGGAAATTCCCGGATTCAATCTAAGTAACCACGACTTAGTTCTACTACCGAAACCGCATGAACAACCAAGATTATTATCGTCTAAATTGAATTCACGGTTTAATATCACATGAGCACATGCATGTTATCTCTACACGGTATCAAACAAGCATCAAAAATCAATTAGGTGGTGATCAATTACCTAAAAGTATTAAAAACATTATATTAAACTCATAATTGAAATATAGATTGCATGAACAAGTCTTAAAATTATTCATGATTAAGATCCATCTAATCTCTAACAAAAGAAATTAGAACATAATGAAGCTTAAACTAACCACAAAAATAAAAGTAGACATAATTAAAATTGAAACAAAGTCTGAAAATTAAAGTAACTATTATTCAATAAATAAACACAAAACTATAAAATAGTTAATCCTTGAAGATAAACCACAACTAGAAGTTCATAACAAAACACAAGGAATAAAGCTACTAAAATTAAAGACAAGAAAAGAACAATAAAATGGCTAAACTAAACTAACTAAAGAAAGACAAGAAAAGACAAAACCCAAGACTTGAAGTCAAACAACAAAATTGCATGGTTTGTTGCTTCTGCGTAGCTTCCAAAGAAGAAAGAGAATCACTGCTTTCAACTCAAGTCCAAGTTGGCGTTTGCTTCTATTTGCGTCCTAAACTCGAAGACAACAAGAAGAAACGAACGAGCGGGAAAAGCAAGAAACAAGAGACAATTGACTGAAGTTTACGAAGAAAAGAAAGGATCATGAAATTTCTAAAGAAAAACCGAGAACAGTGAAGTTCTTTGCAGAAAAAGCGAGAATAGAAAATCAAGAATAAAAACAAGAAGAAAAGCGGGAAGGACGGGAAGGCGAAACAAGAAAGCGTGAAGTTTACGCTAAGAAAACCAAGAGGAAATCTTGAAAAATTTTGAAGAAAAGCGAGAAGAACTCTTGAAAAATTGCTAAGAAAAGAAAGGAAGCTACTTCTAAACTAATGAAAGAAAGCAGAAAGAAAAGAAAATTGCTAAATCTAAACTAAAGCTAAAGAAAAGAAGAAAAGAATGAAGTGCTGCTAAAACTAAATCTAAACTAAAGGAAGAAAAGAATAAAAGAATGGATGTCTTCTCTCCCCCTCGGTTGTGTTGTTTATATAGAGAAGCTGATTTCCTAAACTCCAAATCCATCTTCAAATTGTAATCAGCTTCTTCTTTCTTGTTTCCAAATTCCAGTCGTATGTTGTTTCGAATTTGCAGCTCAGCTGAAGAAGTCTTATCCTTTTTCCTCCCTTGTTTCCAAATTTCTCTACAGCTCGATTTCTTCTTGTTGTTTTGTAGGATGTAAAAATCCTACGTACAAAAATCACGCAGCGGAAAGACAACAAACAATTTATTTGGAGACAAACAATAAGGTAGGGAAAAATCCTACACTTCAAAATACAAACAGTAGGAAGAAACTCCTACTTCTCACAATTCTATTTTCTTGGAGTCTCTCTTTTTCTTGTTTTTCTAAGTCTCTCTCAAAAACTAATAACCATGGGTCCTTTATATAGATCCCATATTTAATCAAAACCAATTAGGATTTGATAATCAAATCCCACACAAAATCTGTTTTCTAAAAAGAATCCAAATCTAATTCAACTAAGAATTAGTAAATCCTAATCAAAATATAATTTGCTAAATAAGCTTGGTTTAATACACCTACAAAGCCTCTCTTAAACCAAGCTTGCCATAAAAGTAGCTCCAACTCCATCTCGAGTATGAATTTCTTTTGAAATCTCCTTTGCCGTGTGGACCACGTACAATATCAACTTCTTGATCTTGATCTTCATTCTTGTCATTGGTGAAAATTTATACTTTGAAAATTTTCTATTTGCGTCTTCTTCTTGATTAAAAACCTCAACCACATTGACCCACTTGTCAAAACAATCATCTTCACCATTGCTATACAATTCAAAATATTTTATAATACCCAATTTCTCTTCTAGGTAAAGAGATTCAAAATTTCTCTCATCTTCTTCAACCGTGTCAATGGTTTCCGATTTTTCTTCTAAATTAACGATTTCTTCATCAACCAAAACATCAAAAAATTCTTCTTGTTGCTCTACCGAACCAAGTATCTCTTCTTCATCTTTTACAAAATCAACTTGGCAATTTTCACAATTCATCTCTTCAAAATTTTGACTGTGAACAATAGACTCCACATTGGGATCATCTTTTTCCTCAATTATTGTAGTATCTTGAGGATTCGATATTTGTTCCACTGGCTTGTTCTCTAATACAAGTTTCCCATCAATTCTTTGTTCATGAAGAATTAATGAACTTTGTAGTTCTTCAATGCTCAAAGTTGATAAATCTTTAGTCTCCAATATAAGTGCAACAACATAGTCAAACCTCATAGATAATGAATAAAGAACTTTTTCCACAAAAAATTTATCATCAAGAATACACCCATTAAATTCCATCTCATTCTTGATATCCAACAAACGGGAAAAATAGTTCTCAATCGTTTCAAATTTCTCCATAGAGCACAACTCAAATTTTCTCTTCAACAATAACACGTTATTTTTTCTAACTTGATCTATGCCAATATAAGCTCTTTCTAAAATATCCCATGCTTGTTTGGCAGTTTTAGCCATACAAATTTTATGAAAAATTGACATATCAATTCCTTGATGAATTTGAGATAAGGTCAAATATACCTTTCTTTTGGTTTCGGCATCGGCATTATCTGGTACCTCTTTTTGAATGAACTGTAGCAAATCATATGCTTGAAGGTGTGTTTCCATCTGAATCCTCCAAAATTTATAATTTTGCTTTCCCGTGAGTTTTGGAACAACACATTTTATGTTCCAATCATCCATGGCTAACAAACAATTTTTAGCCTACCTTCTTTGGAAAATCACCAGGGATCAAGAAACCAACAATTAACATTGTTGGCTCGATACCACATGTAGGATGTAAAAATCCTACGTACAAAAATCACGCAGCGGAAAGACAACAAAATATTTATTTGGAGACAAACAATATAGTAAGAAAAAAACCTTCACTTCAAAATACAAACGGTAGGAAGAAACTCCTACTTCTCACAATTCTATTTTCTTGGAGTCTCTCTTTTTCTTGTTTTTCTAAGTCTCTCTCAAAAACCAATAATCATGGATCCTTTATATAGATCCCATATTTAATCAAAACTAATTAGGATTTGATAATCAAAGCCCACACAAAATTTGTTTTCTAAAAAGAATCCAAATCTAATTCAACTAAAAATTAGTAAATCCTAATCAAAATACAATTTGCTAAATAAGTTTGGTTTAATACACCTACATGTTTTGGTTTCTAGTTCCTTCTTTCCCTCTATGTGCTTTCGGCTTTCATGTTTCCTAATTTCATCAAGATTGCTTTTGTCTTCTTCACAGTTGCTGCTGATTTTGTTCTTTCTTAATTACAATATACTTGTATTTCCTTCTTTTTTTGTAGCTGCCTTGTAGCATTCTTGCCAAGTCTCTTTTTTCTTCCAATTGTGCGGTTGCTTTCTTTTTGGTTTTTAGCTCGGCTCTTGGTTTCTTTGTTGCAGCCAAAAAGAGCCTTCTTTGTCTTTTGTTGAAGTAAATTGGTCAAGCTTTGATAAACTCTCTTGGCTATAAAGTAACAAAATAATTGGTTAATTCTTTGTTCTCAAATTAGAATAAAAATTCGAGATTAAGCTAAAAATTCTAAAAATATTAGAAAACTCAGAAATCATAAAATCAAATGATAATTTGGCCAAAATATGTAAAAACAAATTAAAACACAAGCCAATTTCTAACCAAAATTAATAAGAAAACCTTATATAAAATAGAGTTATTAGCGACTATGCCAAGCTCGTGGGGCTTGTTTTAGTCCATAAAGAACCTTTTTTAATCTGTATACTTCATGCTCAATTCCATGTAACATAGCTAGGTGGTTGTTCTACAAATACCTGTTCCTCCAAATATCTATGCAAGGAAGCTGATTTGACATCCAACTAGAAAATCGGCCAAGAGTTCTGTATCACCAATGCAAAAGCTAATATGACTGTGTCATGTCTTGCAACTGGAGAAAAAATTTCTGTATAGTCAATCCCATATTCTTGCTTGTATCCCTTGGCCACCAAACACGCCTTATACTTGTCAACTTCATCATTTTCTTTGAGCTTTGTTTTGAAAACCCACTTTACACTAATTGTTTTGTGCCCTTGAGGAAGATTAGTGAGCTCCTAAGTGTCATTTCTTTTAATGGCGTCAATTTTGTCATCCATTGCCTTTTGCCATTTTTCTTCTTGGACAGCACTCTCAAAAGTTATTGGGTCACAATTTGAAAATAAAGCAAAGTGAGTAATTGGATTTTCAATTTGACAAACTCCAATTACTTCATAGTCTAACATCCATGCTAGCTTCTTTTGAACATAGTTTGCTTCAACTACTTGAGAAACTTTAGTAGCTACTAGAGTTGAATTTTGTGGTGCGAAGCTCTTGGAGTTGGTTGTATGGGCTACTGCATTTCTTCTTCAAGTTCACTGCCAACAATAATTGGAGTAAGCTGCTGCCTATCCCAATTTCAAGTGTTCTCCTCATAAAAATAACGTCTTTGCTAGCCACTATCTTCTTTGTCAAAGGATTGAACAATTTGTATGCCTTTGACACTACGATTACACCAAGAAATACAAATTTTTCTCCTTTATCATCAAGTTTCTTCCATTTCTCATTAGGGACATCAGCATAAGCATTGCAGTCGAAAATACTGAAGTGATCTACTATTGGTTTCATCCACTTGGGCTTCTTCTATTGTTATGTTTTGAGCAGAAAAAGTTGGACTTTTGTTCAATACATGAATGCTCCAATTTATTGCTTTAGGCTAGAACCTCTTTAGAATTGTACCTCTTGCTAGTAAGCTTCTCACCATATTGAGCATGGTTCTGTTTTTCCTTTGTGACACACCATTTTGTTGGGTTGTGTAAGCAGCTATTAGCTCTCTTCGAGTGCCAGAAGTGTCGCAAAAATCTTCAAACTCTTTGGAGCAATATTCTCCACCAAGACCAATGCGTAGAGTTTTGATGGTTTTTCCTGTTTCATTTTCAACATGAGCTTTGAAGTTCTTAATTGCACTAAATGCTTCTTATTTCTCCTGCAAAAAATAAATCCAATTTTTTCATGTGTAATTATCAATGAAGGTGATTAAATATCTTTTACCTTCATTTGAAGTTGGATTTATCGGCCCACAAATGTTAGAATGAACCAGCTCCAAGACATTTTTTGCTCTCCATGACTTTCCTTGAGGAAATTGAGAACGATGTTGTTTACCAACAACACATTCTTCACAAACTGGAATGGCAATACGAGGAAGACCTGTCACTATATCTTTTTGTTGTAGAGTTTTTAGGCTACCAAAACTCAAGTGACCATATCAAAAAAGCCAAAGCCATAAGGGGTCCTTCACTCCTGCCATCAAACAAGTCTGAGCACATTCAATCTTCAATGGGAACAACTTATTTGAACACATTACACAACATCAATAGCACCTCTAGAAGGATCATATATTTCACAAACACCCTTTTGGATAGTAATTGCATAACCCTTCTCTTGTACTTGACTGCACTCAATAAATTACTTTTAAATAAGGAACATAAAACATTGGACATTGTTTCTATAAAACCATTCTTGGTTTTTATATTAATGTCACATTTCCCCATTACATTCACAATAGAGCAATCTCACAAACTCACAATAGAATGAAAATATTCATTTAAGTAAGTAAAAGAAGATTTATTCTGCACATGTGGTTATTGCGGCCTATATCCACATACCATAGTTGTGAGTTGTGAGGTTCCTAATTTGTATGAATTGCCATCAATAGAGTCTCTACTTCTTTTTTTTCCCTCTAAAATTTGATTTTTCTCCCTTTTCTTTGTTGTTAGGCCAGTTAGCATGACATTCTGAATGATAATGACCAAACTTATGGCACCTAAAACATTGTACCTTTGACTTGTCAAATTGTTGATCTTGTCCTCTGCCCTTGCCTTGACTATCATTAGTGTTGGCATGCTTGCCACCATCCTTGCTTCCACTGTCTCTCTTCCGTTTCCCCTTCCTCGACCTCTATCTCTTCCTCTTGAGCTTGAAGAATAAGTAGAGGCCTTTAAAGCTTTCTCCTATGTAGTCGAAGTTCTATTCATCTTCTGTTCATGGACTATCAAGAAGTTTTGGAGTTCAAGGGAGAGTGCATCAATGCCTTGGATTCTTCAATTGAGCATACAACATTGTCAAACTTTGGTGTCAAAGAGCGTAGAATCTTCTCTATGATGGCAACATCTTCCATCTTCTCACCATGGAACCTCATTTTGTTACTTATCTCCATTGTTCTGGCACAATAACTAGTAACAGATTCTCCATCCTTCATTGTTAGAGTTTCAAAATCCCTTTTTAGAGTTTGAAGCTGTGCTCATTTCACTTTGATAGAGTCTTGGTATTTTTTCTTTATAGAGTCCCAAATATCCTTGGAAGCTTATTTGCAAAGAATAGTTTTCAGGATAGGACGATTAATTGCTTGAAAGAGATAATTTTTTGCTTTCAAATCCTTCAGCTTTCTAGCTTCTAGTTCTATTTTCTGAGCTTCTGTCAAACTTGTGCTATCTTTTAGTGCCTGAATTCCAAACTCAATGACTGACCAATACTCTTTTGATTGTAAAAAGTTCTCCATTAGCATGCTCTAATGGTCATAGTGACCATTAAAGCGTGGGGTGGCTGCTTGCACAAAATTGGACTCTGTAGCCATGGGTTAGATGAAAGAAATTTTGTTTCTATAGGTAGACTCTCTGACCTCACGTGTTTGCACTCACAGAATGACTCCTGCCGCTCTAATACCACTATCAAAGAAAAAAAAAATTATAAAGTGAGACAAAGGATAATTAATAACAAATGAGAGATTGACTGAAAAACTTCCTTTTTATTCATAACTTTAAGCCTTTATATAGGCAAGTACAAAATAGAAATGTAACTAAAATAGGAAAAAAATTAGGATGCATAGTTTGCTTGAACTCAAATACTAACTTACTCCAAGAAAATAGAACTAACATTTGACTAGAACAAGACCAACCAAAGAAACATCTTTGAAGTAGAAACTCTTTGAAATAAAACACTTCTAACAAATTTGGCAATGTAGGAAAGCCAAATAAAAACTTTGTTTCCATTCTTTTGGTTTAAACTTTAGGCTTCCGTAAAACTTCAAAATAATAGTTTGTTACTTTGAATCAAGCGGAATGGAATTGAATAATACCACAATTGCGAGTTGATTTTCTTTCATTTTGGTTATGAAAAATAATTGTACTTAGTTTTGAATGTCTTTTAAAGCCTTTATATCGTTAGGGCATTTTAAAAGGCATTCAAAATTAGTCAAAAGGTTAAAATTCTAGAAAATTAAAAGCTCATGAATGAGCAATTGTTTTTGGTGTCTCCACCAAACCGAGCCAAACCAGAAGCCTCCACCAAACTTGGGCAGGAACCCAAAACCTTCCACAAAATAGAGAAACTCCTCCGAGATATGGCCTCTAAATTTCATCTTGAAAAAGCCAAATAACCCAAAGAAATTAACATCAGCAAAGACCTTCAACGCCCACATCGCAACCCTACTTGAATAAGAAGAATTCTAAAGCGCCATGCACCTATGATGAGCAGAAAAGTCTCTAAAATTAAGACCTCATTTACTCTCAAAGTACCCCATAAATCCGATGCATAATCCCCATCCAGGGAAAAGATGATCAATGGTTTTGGCGATTGGTGGATATCTCTGCAATAACGGTACTTGGCTATGATAAGGATGGTATGCCTTTTGGAATGTTGTTTGCAGGGTTGAAGGGCATCGGCGTGCGCTAATTGGGGTATCCTTTGCTTTTGAACAAGCCGCCATGGTCCGCAGACCTCCTGCATCGGATCGGTTGAATCAATCGAACAACTTTCTTTGAAATATTCTCTATGTTGTCATTATTGGGAAATCATCTTTGTAATTCTAAACCATTTTCGTTCTTAGGGTAATATTTTTAGTTAAAATATATTAGGGAGAATGATGTGTGAAATGAGTAAAAAATTAGACATTCTCTTTTTCTCACGACAAAGGGATCGATCTGAGTGCAACTACGGTTAAAATTAAAAATTTAGATGCCAATGCATTGATCTTACTTTGTAGCGTTTGAATTTGTGAAAGTTGTCCATTGGCATCCACCAAACATGTCTTTGTCAAGGAGCCCACCACTAATCCACGAGTTAGGTTTTTTTTTTTCGATTCCACAAGGTTAAAATGTCGATGGCGAAGAAAAGTTTTTCTCATACTTTTAAAATCGACATGATACATATACAAATTTTACAAATAACTTACCTAAAACTTCTTCTATAGAATATGGTAGCGAATATGTACATCCCTTATAATTATGGTAGCGGATTCTATCTCAATTTGGTAATATTAATCTAGCTAATTTATAGGCTAATTTACATCAATGCTCTTCCAAGAAAGAACTTGAATACTAATGCCATGGCATGTAACTTTTCATGCCACAAAGATCACATGCCAACAACTTAGATACTAATGCCATGGCATGTAACTTTTCATGCCACAAAGATCACATGCCAACACTCCCTCAAGTGGGTGAAAAGATACCTTTGATACCTAACTTGACAATGAGATTTTAAAGTCCTCCCGGATATAGCTTTAGTTAGCATATGCGCTAGTTGATCACTTGATCGGATGAATGGTATTTGAATGACTCCTTCTTCAATCTTTTCCTTTATGAAATTACGATCAATCTCCACATGTTTAGTTCTATCATGTTGGACGGGATTTTCATATATACTTATGGCTGCCTTATTATCACAATAAAGTTTCATTCCGATCTTTGGAGAGTTATCCAATTCGATCATCAACCTTTTTAACCACGATTTCGCATACTCCTTTCGCGACTCCTCTGAATTCAGCTTCTGCACTAGAAAGAGACACTACTTTTTGCTTCTTGCTTCTCCATGTAACAAGATTTCCTCCAACCATCGTAAGATAACCAGAAGTTGAACGCCTATCGGTAACATTACCCGCCCAATCTGCATCTGTATACCCTTCCACATCCAGATGACCATGCTTTCCGAAAAACAGGCCTTTTCCTGGAGCAGACTTTAAATATTGAAGAATTCGGACAACTGCATCCATGTGATCCTTCTTGGGAGCATGCATGAATTGGCTTACCACACTTACAGCATATGAAATGTCAGGTCTGGTATGAGATAAATAGATCAGTCTTCCTACCAATCGTTGGTACCTATCTCGATCGGCAGGAGGCTGAACTGGACTTTCATGAAGCTTATGGTTCTGTATTATCGGAGTATCTACTGGCTTGCACTCCAGCATTCCAACTTCAGCAAGAAGATCTAATACATATTTCCGTTGAGACAAGAAGATTCCCTCTTTTGATCTTGCAACTTCAATACCCAGAAAATATTTTAACTCTCCCAGATGCTTCATATCGAAGTCACCATTCAATTTAGACATGAGTCTTGCACTCTCCGCATGATCATTGCCTGTGATAATAATGTCATCAACATATATAATAAGAAGAGTTATTTTCTCATTGCACCTCTTTATGAACAACGTAAAATCAGCCGTAATCGCTTATATCTATACTCCTTCATAGCTAAACTAAATGTCCCAAACGAACGCGGGAGATTGTTTCAATCCATAGAGATCGGTCCGGTTTGCGAGACAACATTGGGGTTGCCATCACACTTGTAGCGGTGGGATTTTCATGTAAATCTCCTCGTTCAGACCGTGAAGGAATGAATTCTTTATGTCAAGTTGATGTAAAGGCAGTCTAAATTTGTTGCTAGTGATAACAGAACTCTCACGGTGTTTAATTTCGCCACTGGAGAAAATGTTTCCTTGTAGTCGACCCCGTATGTCTGTGTATACCCCTTTGCCACTAGCCTTGCTTTGTATCGTTCGATAGGCCCATCCGCCTTATACTTGATTTTGAAAACCCACTTACAGTCCACTGCCTTTTTCCCTGGTGGAAGAGCAACTAGCCTCCACGTCCCATTCTTCTCTAAGGCTTCCATCTCATCTTTCATGGCTGCTCTCCATTCAGGATCCTTCATAGCCACCTCCACCCTCTCTGGAACAGCATTAGCCGATACGTTTCCGATAAATGCTTGATATGTGGCTGACAATCGTCTCGTTGACACATAATTTGCAATGGGATACTTTGCTGTTCGATTTTTATTTCGAGAGTATTTGTTGGGTGGCTTGCCCGATTATACTGTCGGGAAGAACATATGTTTTACGACTATGGAAATTATCACAAGGGGAGAAGAAGTGTTTACCTCGGGAGCATTCGCGGAGTTGGGGTGGATACTAAAGAGGAGATGGATTGATAGGACTTTGTTGGTCTTCACGAATCCTGAAGCAACTTCACGAAGCTCGGTGGAATATCATCACTTCTTTGGGCTCGGTTTGTTCTTCTTCTTTGGGTTCAGTTTTTTCATTGTTGACAGGGTGTCCAACTTCCATCATAGGCTGGATCATAGTTGTTGGGACTGCAGGTTGCTTTTCCATCATAGAAGTTACCGTAGGCAACTGTGTATTCGAAATATCCCACCAATTTGTATCCAGCTCTTCTTCTGTGGGACGAATACTCGGTTGTGATGGTGGATAAAAAAATTCAGACTCGATGAAGGTAACATCAAGTGTGACATGAAACTTCTTGGTACTTGGGTTATAGCATTTGTAACCTTTCTGATGTGATCCGTATCCAATAAACATACACCTTTCGGCACATGGATCCAGCTTCGTCCTTTGATTTTTATGCAAATGTACAAGAGCCACACATCCAAATACTTTTGGAGGTAAAGTCAAAGCACCAGGAATTTCCACATGATCAGCAAGGCATTGTAATGGAGTTCGAAGACTTAAAACTCGTGAGGGCATTCGGTTCATAAGATATACTGAAGTTATGACAGCAGCATCCCAAAATCTTTTAGGAACATGGCCACCTATGAGAATAGCTCTTGCGGTTTCAAGAATATGTCGGTTCTTTCTCTCAGCCACTCCATTCTGTTGTGGTGTGTAAGCACAAGATGTCTCATGAGTAATACCATGCAGGTTAAAGTAGGTGCTAAGTTTGGTGTTCACAAATTCCCCTCCATTATCAGTTCGAAGGACCTGAATCTTGACAATCGAATTGTGTTCTAATCATCTCATAAAAGGTTTCAAATATAGCAGAACTTCATCCTTGTTTTTCATTAGATAAAGCCAAGTCATACATGTGCAATCATCCACGAAAATAATAAACCATCTAAAACCGAAATTGTAGAGATTGGAGATGGCCCATACATCGAGAATGGATTAAAGCAAATGGTTTTGTCCTTTTATTGATCTTTGGGAGGAAAACTAACACGATGACTTTTGCGAACACAAGTTTCACATGTGAAACGGGACTCAAAAAATTACGAAACAATTCAGAAATAAAACTTTCAAGTATCCAAAGAAGGGTGTCCCAATGACGATGCCATAGCCACACTAAGCCTTTTCTTTGTCGGATGACCTTGAGTGTGTAAACCATAACCCCTTGTCTTGAAATCATCTAGGAAGTATAATCCATCCCTCTTAGTACCACGTCCAATAATCTCCTTGATAAAGTGATAAATGTGCCTATTTTTGATGTTAATTATCACTTTATCTTTGGCAATTTGAACTAATTGATGTTTATTTGCTAAAATTGTAATGCAAGGAGTTACAAGCCATAATTGGTGGAATTTTGCTTACAAGTGGATTGGAGAACATAAAAGTTGGAAGGAGTTGAATGGAAGAAAAAATCAGCAATGCCGTCTCACTAAGACGTGGTCTCGCCTAATCATTTGTGCACATGGAAGTAGAAGGCAGCAATGAACTTCAACTGAGGCGAGGTCTCGTCTTACTTCGAAGGCTCTGCAGTCTATTTTTGGAAGGAGTCAAGACCTATTTCATAATTGGCAATTAGTATTCTCAATTTTCCTTTTCTTTTCATTTTAAATTAGTACCAAGACATTTATTAATATTGTTGTCTTTTTAGGAAATAAATTAGGATTGGGAATCCTACTCTTATGGGAATTCCTATACTTTAGGAAGTTAGTTTTATTTCAAATAGGATTCTTTTGATTAAAAACCTAGAAAGGAAGGAAGAGAAGAATACAGCCGCCGTTCTACTCTTCGAAGAACACACGTTGATTTTCTTATTTTTCTTTTCAATTGAAGGATGTTCAACACCACCATGAGTGGCTAAACAATTGTTTCTGATCCAGGGGATGGAAGTCAATGTTTTCTTCGTGAGGTTATGGTTTAATTAATTTCTTGTTATGTTTGGATGTTTGTTGATTTTGATAGAATTGATATGAACAATTAGGATTATTTGAATTGACGACTCAACTAGTTCTAATTTTTCAATTGCTTTACATATGATCTAAATCCGTAATTGTTTAGAATCATTTGTAACCAAGAGCACTGAGACTAATCTGCATGTGTAGAGTGAGAAGCGATCGTGTAGTTTAGTTAAGGAAGAATTAATGCACCAAATCTAGAGAGCGTAGCTATCTCGGTTGTTTGGATTTGATTTAACCGTTTTCTCAGGCTTAATCTTTGCTTTCAATTCAATATGGGCAGCTATCGTGCTTGATTGGTTGAGAGTTAGGTTTGTTTGGATGCTGGGTTCAAATAGATAAATTCGGAAAACACGAAATCTTCTAGCTTTCTAGTGGATTTTTGGTTAAATATTTAAATTAATGAGAATCTTGTATGAAACCAATGATCGAGAAACATTGACAGAAATCGCATTCCCTGGGTTAGAGCTTTGGTAAGAGTGTTATAATCCGTCATTTATTTTGTTGTTAATTCAGTTAGTTTATTTTCCTTATTTAAATTTCCCTAGCTAGTATTCAATTTCAAACACCTCTTTCCTTACGAGACTAAGAGCTTTACAATTTCCCCGTGGGATCGACCTGGTCCACTTTTTACTACAAATAATTAGAGGATCAGTAATTAATTTTGGAGGCTTCGACAAACCTGCCAAATTTTGGCGCCGTTGCCGGGGAGACTTGTGAAAGTTCTCAAAGTCACTACTCTTTGTTTTATTTTTGTTTTCGTTGATGTTAACTCGTGCTTCTCAGAAAGAAGAACATTTAGAATACAATCCAGAAATTGAGAAGTTAGCACGGGAGTTGAGAAAAAGGACTAAACAAGAAGCAGCATCCATCACTAAGTTAGAGACCTTGCCAACCGATTTACTGGTTGAAGAATCTCCATTTGTTGAAGAGGGAAGTGACATTGAAATCCTCATGGCTGCCAGAGACCCAACTTTGAAAGAGCTAGCTACTCCTCACATTAACCAGCAACCTTTATGCATTACTTATCCAAACTTGGAGGCCGCTTTTGAATTAAAATCTGGACTGATACATTTACTCCCTATTTTTCGTGGTCTTGCAGGTGAGGATCCTCACAAACACCTGAGAGAGTTTCACGTGGTTTGCTCCACTTTAAGGCCACAGAATGTCAGTGAAGAACAGGTCAAATTAAGAGCCTTTCCGTTTTCCTTAGGCGACAAAGCAAAGGATTGGCTCTATGATCTTCCTGAAGGATCAATTAATACATGGGATGAGGTAAAGCGGTTATTTTTAGAAAAATTCTTTCCCGCCTCAAGAGCTGCCAATATCAGGAAGGATATATGTGGCATTAGACAATTCGATGGTGAGATCTTACATGAATATTGGGAGCGCTTCAAGCATCTATGTGCTAGTTGTCCACACCATCAAATTCCTGAGCAGCTATTGATTCAGTATTTCTATGAGGGATTATTGCCCATGGACAGGAGTATGATAGACGCAGCTAGTGGAGGAGCATTAGTTAATAAAACCCCTGCGGCAGCAAGGCAATTAATTTCTAACATGGCAGAGAATTCTCAACAGTTTGGTACAAGGCTGGACAGAACCACCAGGAGGATTAATGAGGTAAATTCTTCCAATTTAGAAAATCAAATTTCTGACTTAACTACTTTGCTTCGTCAGGTAGCTGTAGGTCAAATGCAAAATGCTAGAGTATGCGGAATTTGTTCAATGCCTGGGCACCCTACAGACATGTGTCCAACACTGCAAGAGGGGCCAGTTCAACAAGCTAATGCAGTTGGTGGATATCCCAATCATCCTCAAAGGAGGTATGATCCGTTTTCCAACTCATACAATCCTGGTTGGAAGGACCATCCCAATTTCAGCTACGGGAATCAAGGAGGCCAGCAAAGATATCAACCTCAAGTCCAATTCAGACCTCCACCACCAGCACAAGCTTCACCTCCAAATTCAGGTATGTCCTTAGATGACATAGTTAAGGCTCTCGCAACTAATACTCAGCAATTTCAACAGGAGACAAGGGCGAGTATTCGAAATCTAGAGAATCAAATGAGCCAACTAGCCACAAGTATGGGTAAACTGGAATCTCAGTATTCAGGAAAACTACCTTCTCAGGCTGTGGTCAATCCGAAAGAGAACGTAAGTGCTATTACTCTAAGAAGTGGAAAGGAGTTACAAGAAAGTAAATCCAGCAATGAAGGGGCTCAAAGGAAGGATGAAAGTGAGGAAAAAGAAGGAAGTACAAAAGCAAACAGTGAGGTAAAAGGTGATTCTTCATTACCTAATATTGTTGCACCTTTCCTAGCAGTTGGCGAAAAATAAAAAGAAGGATATGAACAAGAGATCACGGAGACATTTAGAAAAGTGGAGATCAACATACCCTGTTGGAAGCCATTAAGCAAATACCAAGGTATGCGAAATTTCTAAAGAGCTATGCACCAATAGGAAGAAGTTGAAGGGTGATGAGGTAGTTAGCATGGGAGAGACTGCATCAGCCATAATTTTGAGGAAAATGCCTGAAAAATGTTGTGACCCAGGTATGATTTCAATACCATGTGTAATTGGCAATAAGAGAATTGAGCGTGCTATGCTCGATTTAGGAGCTTCAATAAATGTCATGCCTTATTTTGTATATAGCAAATTGAATTTGGGTCCAATGAAGGGAACTGGTGTAGTTATTAAATTGGCTGATAGATCTAAAACTCATCCTATGGGAGTTGTGGAGGATGTCTTAGTGCAGGTTAATAAGTTGATCTTCCCAGCAGATTTCTTTATTATGAAGACTGAGGATGATGATGATGATGCACAAGATTCAACTACTCTTCTGTTAGGAAGACCGTTCATGCTGACAGCCAAGACAAATATTGATTTAGATGAAGGCAGTTTGATTAAATTTGATGGGGACATAGTTAAATTTAATATTTTCAATTCTATGAAATTTCTGCTTTGAATCTCACTCACTTTGTTCAATGGATGTCGTAGAAACAATTGTACAGAAATCTTTGAAGAAAGGGATGAGGATGTTGATTTGGAAATTAATGAGCAATTGGAGGATAATACTACGAGGGAATAAGACAAATGAGGATCACGATTTTCATTTTAAAGCCTCAAATAGCTCTAATTGTTTGAATATTGAGAATTTCGGTTCTTATAAATCAACGATGCCTTAGTGTTGCAGCACCTAAGATGGAGTTAAAGGACTTACGGATCACCTTAAGTATGTTTACTTAGGTAATGAGAGACCTTGCCGATTATTATTGCAAGAGGCTTAACTAAGAGCAAGAAGCAAGGTTGATTCAAGTTTTGAGAGGCACCGAACCGCAATTGGGTGGACCTTAGCGGATATCAAAGAATCGATCCATCAAATTGTATGCATAGGATTCATCTAGAGGATAATGTCAAACGATCGGAGAAGCTTACAAGGAGAAGACCAAGTTGTTTCATGTGAGAATGATCTTGCAGGCGATTTGAAATTAGTCAAAAGTTTTGCTCTATAATTCGTCTAAAGCTCATGTCGGGTAAGTGCGCTCTAGATGGATTGGACCATTTGTTGTTACTAATGTTTTTCAACATGGTGCGATGGAGATAAAGAGTGTGAATACGGACATGGTTTTTCTTGTGAATGGTCATCGTTTAAAACTATTCCATGAAGGTGTTGATGCAGCCCCAAAGAAGGCATTAAGTTGACTATGCCAATTTATTTAGAAAATTGAGAAAGCAAGAGGTAAATCGGGCATACGACGTTAAAAACTTGCGCTTATTGGGAGGCAACCCAATTTTTATTTTTGTTTTTTTTTTCTTGTTTTTAATTAGGTTTACAATATTTGAAAAAAAAAGAAAAAAAAAGGGGAGATATATAAAAAAGAAGGGGGAACTTTGCTTTACTTTTTTTTTATTGTTGTTTTGGTGTGATTTACAGACTTGAAGGTGCGTTAAGGCGAGACCTCGCTCATTCACTAATGCAAACGGAAGAAGAAAGGAAATTAGTAAGCCTTTTACTCAATTTTCTTTTGCGTGATTTCAGAGATGAAGTGCAGTTAGGGCGAGACCTCGCTTAACCCTCATGGCACCTCTGGCTTTTGGGACTTCAACCACACGCACAACCCATTTAAATTAAACTCCTTCTTTCCCCCAAATTCTAATAACCCTTCACTACACTAGTCTTGACCAACCACTTCCATAAAATCCCCAACCAGAAGCCGTCGGCCTCCACGCTAGTACTCCGCCCAACTGCTACTCGCAAAGCCGCCGACCACGAAGCCATCCACAACCGCCGTCCGACGCTTTTCTTTTGGTCTGCCGCCGTCCACCACCGCTGCTCAGCCGTTATTACGCCGATTCTACCATGGAAGGGGAGTTTTCATCTGCTAGGAAACGCAACCGCCTTGGACATGGAAAAGCAACGCTTCCTCCGTCGGAATCAGATTTGAAGGGTTTTCTTAAATTCACAGGGAAGGCTGCTAAAGAAAGGTATAAAGTCGTTTATTCTATGCCCATTGTCCCTTGTAGAAGTTTACATATTCCGACTATGGAGCAATTAGGTATCAAGGATGGGGTTTTTAACTTAATTGCCAATATAGGTTGGGAGCCATACTTTGCTATCAATTTTCCTGCTTATATTGAATTATGCCGTGAATTTTATGCTACATACTCTTTTGATAAAGTTAAGGCGTCAACTTTGTCATCTCCTGGCGTAATTCGTTTTAGGTTGATGGGTAAAGAATTTAAGCTGTCCTTAACTGGTTTTAATGTGGCATTTGGGTTTGTTTCATCTGAATATACTAAAACTGATGCATATTTGAGCAGCTTATGTGATTTTAGTCCTGATTTTAATCCCATTACCCTTTATAGGCAATGGTGTAACTCCAAGTCTGCTTTCTATCACCCGAGTCATTCTTTGGTTAATTTCTTGAGTGACCCTGTTTTGAAATATGTGCATAGATTTCTGGCATATACGTTTTCAGGTCGTCAAAAACGGGCTAACCTTTTGTCTAAAACTGAGTTTTATTTTCTATGGTGCATGCACGAAGGCAAAAAGGTTAACTTGGGTTGGTGGCTCGCTAACCAATTTCAGGACGTGATAACCCGGAATAGACCTTTAATTCTTGGTTCCTGGATTACCAGATTGGCTGTACATAATGGTTTAATTGACATTTCCAATACTAACCTCCATATTGCTTGTGAGATGGTTCCCTTGGATATAGTTTGTTTAACAGATATGGGGTTACTCTTCAAGGTGCAAGGCGTTTATCATTTTTCCAGGTCTCGTCCTCCTCCTTCCAACAAGACGTTTCCGTTCAATACCGTTGTCTCCTTCCACGAATGCCGCGGACCAACTTGAAGCAGTGAGAATGCAACTCTCCGCTCGGCCGACACCGTTAATCAAATGAAGGCAAATTTAGATGCATTCTTCCAACACAATGGATTCATCCCACCTTTCCCTCCTAACACGTAGTTTTTGGGGAAGTTTTGTGTTTTTATTTTATGCCTTTTATTTCTTGTCTTTCGTGTGCATACATTGGGGACAATGTATGATTTTGGTGTGGGGGAGGAAGTTTCGAATATATTTTGTGTGTTTAAGTGTATTTTGTGTGTTTTTGTTGCATAAAACATTGAAAAAAAAATTTCGCTTTCTACTTGTTTTCTATTTTTGTGTGTGGTATGCATTATGAAGTTGAATTTAATTACCTAAACAATTCAAGCATTAGCAGTTACTCTTGTTGCTTGGTGGGTGACCACTTTCTTGACAATTAATCTGGATGATCAATAGCATGATTCGATCTAAACTTGCTTATTGTGAGTTTTGAGCCTATAATGAGCAATCCATTCTTTTGTGCTCGAATTTCTTTGATGAGTGATACACACATGGTTTGATTAAGCTAGAACTTGCTTTGTTATGCATGTCAAAATCATCTTTGGATTTGTGCAATAAAATGAGAAGGGCACTTAGGTTCTACCCTTTTTAATATAACCTAGTAAAAAGCCTACCATTGTGAATTAACCCTTAGGGAATCATTTCGAGCCTTGACTTTTCTTTGATTTTTAACCAATACATATTAACCTTGAACCTTTTATTTTTTACCTTTCTTGAACCCTATACATTGAAGGGGTGTGGTGATTAGTGGCATCAAGTTTAGCAATATACATTTTCTTTGTTGCACGTTTGTGAGGTGCATGGTTATTGTTTCGATATGCCTTGTATTGAATATCGTTGTTGCTGAAGAATAATTTCTTCGTGAAAGAAGGAAAAAAAAAAAAACACCTCAAGAATGTTCAAAAAAAAAAAAGAAAAGAAAAAAAAAGAAAAAAGAAAAAAGAGAAGAAAAAAAAAAGAAAAAAGAAGAGGTGGAATTTGATTATTGAGCGAGTTGTATTGTAATAATGTTAGGAAGTTTTGGGCATATGTAGCATGTGAAAGTTGCATCACAAGTGGGAGAAGTTTCAAGTTTTGCCACTAGTCATTACATTCTCTTTAATGTTTTTAACCCTAAAATTCCTTTTATCACACCTTGACCCTAGCCCCATTACAACCCTGAAAAGACCCTTTGATTATTGTATTGAATTCATAATTGATGGTGGAGATGTGATATATTTGCAAGCCTATGGTGATGTCAAGCTATTGTGTTGTTTTGAGTGCTTATAATTGGCCCTATACACTTTGAGTGCTTTGAGTGGTACCGTGAGACAATGATTGAATCATGTTTATTCTTTGATTCTGGAGGATTGTTGGGGAGTATAACTTGTTCAGTGCGAAGTCTTTGCGACATGCTTGTTATTTTGAGGGTGTTTGATTTGACGTAGTTGTGCATGCCATTTGTTGTTTTGTTAAATGCTTTGAAAACTAGTGTGGGAGAGTGTTTTGTTTAAAGTCTATCTTTTAACTGCTTGAGGGCAAGCAGAATTTTGGTGTGGGGGTGTGATAAAGCAATAATTGTGCCTATTTTTGATGTTAATTATCACTTTATCTTTGGCCGAATTTGAACTAATTGATGTTTATTTGCTAAAATTGTAATGCAAGGAGTTACAAGCCATAATTGGTGGAATTTTGCTTACAAGTGGATTGGAGAGCATAAAAGTTGGAAGGAGTTGAATGGAAGAAAAAAATCAGCAATGCCGTCTCACTAGGACGTGGTCTCGCCTAATCATTTGTGCACATGGAAGCAGAAGGCAGCGATGGACTTCAACTAAGGCGAGGTCTCGTCTTACTTCGAAGGCTCTGCAGTCTATTTTTGGAAGGAGTCAAGACATATTTCATAATTGGCAATTAGTATTCTAAATTTCTTTTTCTTTTTCATTTTAAATTAGTACCAAGACATTTATTAATAGTATTGTCTTTTAGGAAATAGATTAGGATTAGGAATTCTATTCTTATGGGAATTCCTATATTTTAGGAAGTTAGTTTTATTTCAACTAGGATTCCTTTGAATAAAACCTAGAGAAAAGAGGAGAGGGAGATTGATCCAAGGAAGGAGGAAGAACAGCCGCCGTCCACTCTTCGAAGAACACTCGTTATTTTTTTATTTTCTTTTCAATTGAAGGATGTTCAACACCACCATGAGTGGCTAAACAATTGTATCTGATCCAGGGGATGGAAGTCAATGTTTTCTTCGTGAGGTTATGGTTTAATTAATTTCTTGTTATGTTTGGATGTTTGTTGATTTTGATAGAATTGATATGAACAATTAGGATTATTTGAATTGACGACTCAACTAGTTCTAATTCTTCAATTGCTTTACATATGATCTAAATCCGTAATTGTTTAGAATCATTTGTAACCAAGAACTTGAGACTAATCTGCATGTGTAGAGTGAGCGATCGTGTAGTTTAGTTAAGGAAGAATTAATGAACCAAATCTAGAGAAGCGTAGCTATCTCGGTTGTTTGGATTTGATTTAACCGTTTTCTCAGGCTTAATCTCGCTTTCAATTCAATATGGAGCTATCGTGCCGATTGGTTGAGAGTTAGGTTTGTTTGGATGCTGGGTTCAAATAGATAAATTCGGAAAACACGAAATCTTCTAGCTTTCTAGTGGATTTTTGGTTAAATATTTAAATTAATGAGAATCTTGTATGGAACCAATGATCGAGAAACATTGACAGAAATCGCATTCCCTGGGTTAGAACTTTGGTAAGAGTGTTATAATCCGTCATTTATTTTGTTGTTAATACAGTTAGTTGAGTTTCCTTATTTAAATTTCCCTAGCTAGTATTCAATTTCAAACACCTCTTTCCTTACGAGACTAAGAGCTTTACAATTTCCCTGTGGGATCGACCTGGTCCACTTTTTACTACAAATAATTAGAGGATCGATGAATTAATTTTGGAGGCTTGACAAACTGCCACTCCTGCGTGCGAATGTCTTGAAATATACAAAAATCAGGATGCATTAAAGCAAAACATTGTAAATCACTGGTGATCTGTCCTACCGACAATAGCTTATTTGATAAAGATGGTACTAATAGAGTATTTGGAAGAGAAATAGATTGAGAAATATGAACATCTCTGCTCGACTCTGTGGAACTTTGTCCATTTGCATTTGTAATCTGGTCAATCTTAGGAGAAGTTGTTGTGGCAAGATCTTGGGAGTCAAAAGTCATGTGATTTATTGCTCCGGAGTCAATAATCCATTTATCATTCTTGCCCATGTGAGAGACAGAATAAGCACAGCCTGATTTACCTTTGGGTTCGGCACATGTACTCTGATCGGGAACTAAGGACAATTCAGCCCCTCCAGAAACTAAAGTCGCCTGAGCAATTTCTTTCCCAGCTGCCTTTGCCTTCCCTTTCTTCTTTTTCTGGAGCTCATCCCACCACTCAGGATAACCATGAAGTTTAAAGCACTTATCTTTTGTATGTTTTGAATTTCCACAGTTAGAGCACCCTCCTGTGGTTGGTACTCCCCCTGTCGTTAACTTTGGTCGGGAGTCAGCCCCTTCACGGTGGGAGATCATAGCTCCACCCAAGACTCCATGTTCTCTAGATGAAAGCATAACAGTTTGTCGGAGATCTTCTCGCCTTACCCTGGCATATGCATTCCACGATGAAATGGTTGGATCTGTAGCACATCTGCTCGTACCTTATCTAGGCGATCATCAAGTCCATCAAGGAAGAGATATACTCGATCTTCTTGAATGGCTAAGTTATATCTTGTAATATCCTCTGCACACATCATGGGGTTTGGTCGTCGAAAATCTATTTCTCGCCAGAGAGCCTGAAGATTATTGCAGTAGGTTTCGATTGTTCCTTCATTTTGTTTTAACCGCGACACTTGCTGCTTCAAATCATATACTTGGGATGTATCAGTTCCGTCAAAGTTGGTAGTTGCTCGAATCCCAAGCGGCTTTGCGATTGGAAATCGTATAAAATTTCCAATTAGTGCTGGTTCCATTGAGTTTATCAGCCATCCTTTTACGGTGGCATCTTCAATACTCCACTTCCTAAAACCAGGATCGGTTATGGCTGGTTGTGGAACGGCACCCGTCAGATATCCCAACTTATCCTTCCCAGAGACATACATCTCGATGATTTGAGACCACAAGCCATAGTTGGAACCATTGAACCTAATAGCAATTGCAGGCGGCGAAGGTTACATCGCGATGGTGTATTTTGTTGTTGTTGTGATAACAACCGCTTCATTCTGATTGTAACATTTTCAAGAATCGTGGCTGTAGATCCTTCACTCGAAGGTGGTGTTGTTGTTATTTACTGTCTCTCCATGACTTGTAGCAGGCCCTAACCCTCTCTGATACCATGAAAAAAAGTTTTTCTCATTCGTTTCTGGAAATCCAGACATGATACATATACAACTTTTACAAAGAACTTACATAAAACTTCTTCTACAGAATATGGTAACTGAATATGTACATCCCTTACAATTATGGTAGCAGGATTCTATCTCAATTTGGTAATATTAATCTAGGTAATTTATGGGCTAATTTACATCAATACTCTTCCAAGATAGAACTTGAATACTAATGCCATGGCATGTAACTTTTCATACCACAGCATCACATGCCAACAACTTAGATACTAATGCCATGGCATGTAACTTTTCATGCCACAGCATCACATGCCAACATAAACTCTATGTTGTTATGATGTTATCAGGAAACACATTGCCCAACTAAACATCATAGTATGTGGGAATAATTCATCCCACTTTTGATCATGCTAGTGATCCGGTGGAATAGTAAACAGCTTCAGCGCAATTATTACTTACGAGTTAGTTAGGTCAAAATTATATCCCAAAATTAGAAAAGCATTCCTCTTACTGATCCTTCAATATGGCAATCTGTATTCTTATCTCTATGGTTGCGAGTCTTTTTAGCCCCAGTCATTATGCTGAAGCTGGTTCATTCCCATTCAGAGAAGCAACTGTGAGAGATATCAGGATTGCTCTGGATCAAAACAGATTGACATCAAGGGAATTGGTTGAATTCTACCTTGAAGAAATTAAGAGACTCAATCCTGTTCTTAAAGCAGTCATAGAAGTGAATCCGGATGTGCTGAATTTAAGCGATGAGGCTGACAAGGAACGAAAAGCTAAGAAACCAGGTTCTCTGTCTGGGTTGTCTGGTATCCCAGGACAACATTGCTACCAAGGACAAGCTCAACACTACTGCTGGTTCTTATGCGCTTCTAAGATCTGTTGTACCTCAGGATGCAGGGGTGGTCAAGAAGCTAAGGAAAGCTGGTGCAATCATACTAGGAAAAGCAAGCATGACAGAGTGGGCTCATTACAGGTCATCTAATATGCCTGGTGGTTGGAATGCTAGACGAGGCCGAACAGTGAATCCATACGTCAAATCTGCTGATCCGTGCGGATCAAGCACTGGTTCAGCAGTATCAGTAGCAGCAAACATGGCTGCAATTTCCCTGGGTACAGAAACAGCAGGATCCATCTTATGTCCTTCCAATTTTAATTCGGTTGTTGGAATCAAACCAACAGTAGGCCTCACAAGTCGAGCTGGTGTAGTCCCGATTACACCTCGACAGGATACTGTTGGGCCAATATGTAGGACAGTATCTGATGCCGTGCATGTTCTTGACGCTATTGTTGGATTTGATCCTGATGATGCAGTAGCAACCAGAAAAGCTTCGAAGTATATTCCACGAGGAGGCTATTTGCAATTTCTCAAACCTGATGGACTCCGAGGAAAGAGGTTGGGGATTGCGAGGTACTCCTTTGTGGGATTTGGCAACAACTCCGATTCACTTGAAGTTTTTGAGCCTCATTTCAAAGTACTACGGCAACGAGGTGCAGTATTAGTGGACATTGTGGACACTGCCAACTTCGACAAAATTGTAAGAGCCATGGTAAATGACGAATTTACAGTCATGAATGTGGAATTCAAGCTGGCTCTAAATGCTTATCTAAACCAATTGATTGCCTCAACTGTTCGTTCACTTGCTGACACAATAGCCTTCAACAACAAACACTCAAAGCTGGAGAAGATTAAAGAGTACGGGCAAGACTTGTTTGAAGCAGCTGAGAAAACCAATGATTTTGGCAAAGTAGGAAGGGAACTATTGCTTAATTTAAGTAGGGCATGCAAAAATGGTTTCGAGAAGTTGATGAAGGAAAATAAGTTGGATGCGTTGGTGACACCGGAAATCAATATTGTTTTTGTTCTGTCGCCCGGTGGATACCAGGAATAAATGTTCCAGCGGGTTACGATGGTAATGGAATCCCATATGTTATCAGTTTTGGTGGGCTTAAGGGGTCGGAGCCAAAATTGATAGAGATTGCATATAACTTCGAACAATCTACCAAGATCAGGAAGCCACCTTCTCTTAATTCTTATTAATGTCTTTAAGAGTTAAGGATTTAGGACAACGTTACTCTTTGTCCATGGCAACGTTTGATGTATAGTACACACCCAAAATAAAAACCTTAAGTATAAACTTCTTTTCTTGCAAATTCATAAATAATCTAGTTAAAAAAACTGATCAATGGTATCCACATTATGTTCATGACAACAAAAACACATAGAAAGGCCTATAATCTGGAAACCTGTTAACACTTCATCCACAGGTATTCTCTTTCTCAACATAGATACGATAAAAGATGCTACGACGCCTTGAAGCTCCAAATATGGGCATCAAAATTACGTCCAAGCAAATGAGGCCTTACCAACTTGTATATAGACGTAGTTGTGACCTCTCCACTTGAAGATAATTTTCACACTATTTGATCCCTCTCATTATTAGCAAGCTCAATTTGAACTCGCATGACCTTCCCCATCAACTCTGAGACAAAAACTGACATAACAAATGAGAGTTCCATTGTCCATCTAAAATGAAAATGAAATCCAACAATGTCCACTCCCCTCTTGCTTTCGCCATCCTATTAACCGATTGTCATTTGTCAAACAAGAATGAGGAATTTCCAGCCTTGACATCCCAAGTAGAATTGTTCTCAACCAAGTCTGGAACTTGAATTATATGCTTCAGTACATGTGAGAATGACCTAGAATAAGAAGAAACCATAGGATGCCAATGTTTAACATATTTGACCCACAAATATGAGGACCAAAAAGATGATCACTACCTAAATTTCCACCAAAGCTTACAATCAAATGTAAAACCCAAATATTGAATAGACTGAAATCCAAATCCACCTTCCAACTTAGGCACAAACAAAGTCCAAACCCACATTCTCCTCAAAAAAAAGAAAAAAAAGAAAAGAAAAGAAAAAAAGGCAAAGAATCTCTCCAAATCATGAATGACTCTTAGCAGGATGCGAAACTGCCAACAAAAAACAATGGAGTAGAAGATAGACATTTTTTATCAATGCAATCAATCATCCATTGACAAAATTTTTTTATATTAGCCGGAAAACCTCTTCTGCACCCCCTCTGAAATTCCTACAAAAAATCTCTCTTTAGCCTCCTTACGTATAAAGGACAACCCAAATATCCAGGACTGTTCAAAAATAATCCACGGATCGGATCAATCCTGTGATCCGATTTCGGATCAAATCAAAGAAAATCGAATTTTTTTACTAGTCAGATATGATCGATCCGATCTAATTGGAATGAACTTACTTTTTGCGTTTTGCCTGCCAACGATTTCACTGAAAAATTTTCAGACTTTCCCTCTTCTTCTGTGGCTTCATAACGCATCAGCTGGCTGTGGAGCTGTAGTCCTTCTCCAAAACATTTCCATCTTCATTTAAGTCTCCCATTACTGGGAATCGCCGAGAAGCTCCTCCGGAGCAAAGATTTCGCCGGATGCACAGATTTCGTCATCCTAGCTCAGGAAATAGAGCCCTTGCTTGACGGTTCTGACCAGATCTTAGCCGTAGCCGAGGTGCTCTTGGCTTCAGAAAAGCGTGTTGGTCAACAACACGACTGGTATTCCATTCTCCAAATCGCCCAGCGCACTGACGACGCCGAAAGCATTAAAAAACAGTACCGCAAATTGGCCCTCCTCCTCCACCCTGACAAGAACAAATTCCCATTGGTGGGATGAGAGGGAGAAGTGCTAGCGCTGGGACGACATTTTGGACGGTGTGTCCGTACTGTAATAATTTGTACGATTATGCCAGGGTTTATGAGGGATGTTGTTTGAGGTGTCAGAACTGTGAGAGAGCTTTTACTGGGATGGAGATATTGGCAATGCCACCTACGGTGCCCGGGAAGGAAGCGTATTAGTGCTATTGGGGTTTTTTCCCAATGGGGTTTTGGATGGTGGTGGTGGAAAGAGAGCTGAAACTGGTACTGGATTTGCAAAATGGTACCTATAGGGAAATTGAATGAGTAAAAGTATACGTTAACTCATAAACCAACAAAAAAAAGGGAGAGGGAACCAAAAAACAAAAAAAACAAAAATGATCAAAACGGATCGGAACGGATTCGATCCAAAATTTGCTCCGATCTAATTCAATTCAATTCAATTCGATCCCAACATTTAAGATCGGATTGGACCCGATTGGATCAAACAGATCAATTAATTTGAACAGCCATACAAACATCTCACACGAACAGGCTTATAAAGGAAGTCAATACATTGTTCAATCACTTTCCGTCTTCTGGCCAACCCTCTCATGCCAAGTGTAAAACATGACTTTGAAATGTTAACTAATTGGCCAAATACTAGCTCATACCCCTTTATTACCTTAATCAAGCACCTCAATGGCCTTTTATTTGTAGAAGCAAAAATAATAATATCATCTGTATAGGTAGGATGAGATACCAATGGACAACCTGAGAGGCCCGAATAAGGGAAAAAAAAACCATTTAAAGACTAATAGGACCCAAAAAGTTAATATTTATTGTTCACATATATTTTCCCAAAATTTGGGTTGATTTTATGTTAAATTTCAGGTTTTTGGATATATATATATATTTTTAAGATGTTCAAATATGAAGATTTAGATAAAATGGGTTATTAAACAACGGTTTTGAACTAAATTTGTGAAGATTGGAGGCAGAGAACATGTTCCTGTAAGGCGTGGGCACGTTTAATAAACCAGAATCCCAACAAAAAGACTTCTTTATACAAAATGTGGTTATGCTATACCAATTGTTGAGTTCGACGAATTTTTACTAAAAAGAAAGCTTGTGGGTGATTGGTTACTAGAAGAAAAGAAGTTTTAACTACAGCAATTCAAGAGAACTTTACTTTTATTTTAATTAGGAATATTTTCTATATTTTTTATCTTTCCTTTTTAGATTTAAATTTGAATTTTAGAAATATTTTTGGATTTGGTATTCTTATAATATTTTTAGGGGCTCACTCTTATATTTTAAGAGTGGTCTTTTCCCATTTAAAACCTAACAGAATGCGTCATAAAATAGACACCTCCATCATCATCAACACACGCACTTCATATGCTCTATTAATTTTCCTTGAGAGTCAGTCATTTCTTCCACCATGAGTAGCTAAACACTATTTTTCTGATTGAAGGGATATTTTGATTTCAATTGTTATCATTGTGAGATTTTGTGCTAATTTATTTCTTACTTTTAATTTAAGTATTCATTGATTTTTGTTTTATTTTCTATGAATGATTGATGTTGGTTAATCTGACAATTTAATTCATTATCTTTCTTTATATTACTATCCATAAGTTTAGTGATCCGTAATTATTGTGAATATCATTGATTTAATCTGGAACGCTATCCTGAACAATCAATTAACGCAGTCACACACTAAAATTGCAGCTGAGAAAAACAAATCCAGCCAGTTTTCTCTCGGTTGGAGAGGAAGTGGAAGTTTCTCTCTCGGGTGGAGAGAGAAGAATAGTCTTAAGGAGTAGGAAGTACTGTCCTAAGCCAAGTACAAATCAACACTTTTAATACTTGGATTAGGTTAAGAGTAACAATTAGTTTCTTAACTACTGTCCGAATTTGTCATAAAAATCCAAGTTGTGTCTGCAAACAGAAACCGTTGCTTTCACAACAGTAATATCGTTCTCTTCTCCAAAACTAAACACATCCTAAACCTAGACAATTAATACTAACCATGGAAGCTCTGCAACACAAGGAGTGGAAGGCCGATCTCTTATTCACAAGATCACAAAGCAACAACAAAGCGGCAAAATTGATCGATGAACAAGGGATGGAAAACAGAAACTCAGCAACGGGCGCGAATGAAGTCGAGGAACTTGTCATACAACTCAAGCTTTCAAAGGATGAAGAAAATGGGGTGGATTTGATAGTAGGAGACGTCATTGGAGGTAAAGAAGAAAGCCAGCGAAGTTTGATTGGCAAGATCTATGGAGAGAAGAAAGTTAATTTCTTGGGGCTGAAAAACACAATGCAAGCAATCTGGCCGATTTCAAATCAGATTAAGGTGCGGGAAATAGGAACTAACTTCTTCCAGTTTGTATTTACAAACAAGGAAGATAGGCAAAAAGTGCTAAAAGGGAAGTGTTGGACTTTCGATCAACAGTATCTAATCTTGAGAGAGTGGCATGAAGATATCACAACCCAAGATACTGAATTCCAGCAAGTTGAAATCTGGGTACAAGTATGGAATCTACCCCTCCACTAATGTACGAAGCAAACAGCAACAAGAATCAGCAACCTATTTTTGAAGATCAATGATATTCTCATTCCAGAGAATGGAAGTGCAAAAGGAAGACACCTAAAGTTATTGGTATCCATGGACCTAATGAAACCTCTGATGAGAGGAACCAAGGTAGGGGTAGAAGGAAAATCCTACTGGTTGGCATTTCAGTATGAGCAATTAGCAGGATTTTGTCACTATTGCGGAAGGATAGGCCATTTAGAGAAAAATTGCAGCATAAGACAAGCTGATTACAGAAGTGGGACAATGCAAGAGGGATAGTTCGGGGATTGGATTAAAGTGAAAAGATTCAGGAAAAGAAAGACTGAACAAAGACAAAGAGGGAATTCAGAAAAAAGATTAGAGCCTGATATTAGCACAAAATCAGTCCCAATTAGAGAAGAAGGTGAGGAAAGGCAAGCCACGGCCGTAGGAATGGAAATAGTGAAGGCAGCAACAAGAGAAGGGAGTGAGGGCCAGGGGGAAGCAGCAAGAAGGAACAAGCAATTTTCTGAGCACAAGAAGAAGGAGCCAAACGGCAAAGGCCAGGAATCATCAACTAAGGAAGGGAAGGACATGGAAACAAGAATTTCAGCACACACCAACAAGAAGAACTGAAGGATCATTAAGCTCGAGGCACAAGAGATGTAGAAACGAACCGGGAAGTGAAAACTTCGGTTAAAGTGGGAGAGACCAGCCACAAATGGTCTCTAAAGATCAATAAGAGGATGTTCGTGAAATTGTAGAGGTTTGGGTGGACCCTTTACAATTTCCAGTGAGGAGGCAATGCACTTCCACCACGGATCTTTTATTTATAGCGAGAAACCAAACAATTTTTTTTTTTTTGCAAATACGGTATGTAAGAGGGTGAAGTTTCATAACGGATGAAAAGCTATAGAACTAGAAGGAAGAAGTGGAGGGTTGTAGTTTCTTTGGGCTCCAACAATTAAAGTGTTAAGATGCATATCCAACTCCTTTTCAATTCGGTTGGAGTGTCAACAAGATGGAGAAACTCTTGAAGTGGTGGGCGATTTTGTATACATGCAACTGAAGCTAAAAAAGGAAAGAGCAATGGAATTATTGTTGCTCGATTTTACACGCATAAGTGCGTGATCGTTAACAAGTAATATAAAGTGAATATAAATTTATCGTTCCCACAAGGACTAATTGTTTATCAACTACAAATTTAGTTAATTCTACCTCTATTTGAATGATAAAAAATATTTTATGGATAAGCTAAATTAAAAGTAATTTTAAAACTTAATTAAAACTAAAATTAAAAACTAAACAAAGCAAGTTAATAGATTAAGTTGTGAAAGATCTAGGGTTTCGATTTCACCATAACTAATCCATCCTAATATTAATCTATTTCTATAATCTAATTTAATTTCTGGTTGATAGTCGAGATTCCCTAATTTATTTACTAGTCCCTCCCGAGATCTAATAAAAATCCTCCTAATTGCTAATTCACTATATTCCTATGTGAATTACAACAATTATGAAGTCATTAATTTCTATGGATTCTCATATAGCGACTAAACAAACCATGTAGGTATATTCCTATCCTACATGCAATTTATGGCATTTATCTCAATGAACTTGACACATAACTCCTCTTCCAATTCGTTATGATTAACAAATCATCTAATTAGTGATCAAGTAATTAGAAGCATTAAGCACAAAGATAAATACTCAACCATAGAAAATTAAATCAAATTATATTAATAGAAAAATATAAGACTTCATAGTTAGGCTACATCGAAACCCTAGAAAAATGAATTAGTTCATATTAAAATAGAAGAACAACACCAATTTCTTAAACATAATTGCAAAAAGAAAATTGAAAAAATAAATAAAAATAAACTCCAACAAAACCCGTAGGTGGTAGCCACTCCTCTCTTTGTTCTTTGACTTTTGTCTTCTCTACCCTTAAACTTCCAAAGAGAAGGTTCAGCTGCTTCCTTTGTATCCAAGTCAAGCTTGCTGCTTTGGAAGAACAACAAAAGAAGAAGAACATCAAGCGGAAGAAGAACAACAAGCGTGGCTGAAATTACGCTAAGAAAAACCAAGAAGAAGATCGAGAAGAAAACAAGAAGAAAAGCAGGAAGGACGGGAAGAAGAACAAAAACAACGATTGTAGTTTACGCTAGGAAAACCAAGAGAAAGTGCAACTGAAAAACAAGAAGAAAAACCGAGAACAAGGAGAAAAACAGAAAACAGAAAAATCAAGAAAAGGAAAATTCTGCTAGAAGCTAAAGAAAAGGAAGCAAAGAATTCTTTGAAGAAAATAAAGGATTGCAGAAATTCTGCTAAGAACAAAACTAAACTAAAGAAAAGAAAAGAACAAACTGATCCTAAACTAAAGGAAGAAAGGAAAAACAAAGGACAAAAATCTTGCTCAGTGAAAATTGGATCAATTTGAAATGGAATGTCTTCCTCCGTTGTAAGCTTTCTTATTTATAAGCAAGGATTTGCTCTTCTTTCTTTGCTGCCGAAGGTGTTATTTGCTGCCATGTGCTTGGTTTCTTTTCAGCAAATAAAACAGCCCAAGCTTTGCTTTTGTAGTTGGCAATTCATGTGACTTGATTCTCTTTTCTTTTCTTTCTTTGTGTGCATGCTCTACATTTGCTTGTTTCTCTCTATGTTCTGCCCGATTTTTGAGCTTTGTTTTTGCCCATGTGAGACTGCCTTTTGGAGAGAATTTCTTGCTGTCCTCATGCACTCTTTCTTTAGAAAAATAAAAGATGCAGCTGGGTTGGTTATGCTCTCATGTGCTCGGTTTCTTCACTCAAAAGTGGCTTCTTCCTTTCTTTTATTTCCTTCTTTATTGTCGAAGTGTAGCAGCCTTTTGTTACTAAGAATTCCTTTCTTTTACTTTATACTTGGCTGAGTAAGAAGGCTTCTTCTTCTTGAATGTTGCTATCAAATTGTGCTACAAAACCGTGAAAGCGACTGCTGAATTTACAAACCCGTAGCTAAAGAAAATTTCAGAAAAATCTTTAAGTTTCTGTCCAGTTTTGGTCCTTTTGCTTCAGAATTTGAGAAAACTTTCTTCATGAAAGTTTTGCTCTCTTTCTTAGCTTTCCATATCATCTTGAATCATCTCATTTGGACGTCTGCATAAAGAGTTATGAACTCGGAAGATGAGTGAGTTTTCAAAGGATAATTTGGCCAAAACAAATTAAAACACAAGCCAATTTCTAACCAAAATGAATAAGAAAACCCTATATAAAATAGAGTTATCAATTATCTACAAACTGAAAAAAGGAAATGAGGAGATTGGTGGTTCATTGGGGGATTTGAATGACATAATGAACCCTGCAGGAAAAGAAGGGAGGAAGGAGGAGATCAATGACCAGTTGCTTAACCTTCAATGATTTCATTTGAACAATGGAAATGACTGACATGGGGTGTGTTGGACACAAATACACTTGGGCAAATAATAGGGAAGAAAAGGGGTTTGTAGAAGAGAGACTTGATTGATTCTTTTTAGCACCACAGTGGAGGCTACAGTTTCCAAATGCCAAGGTCTATCACAAGGAAAAACAAACCTCTGACCACATGCTATTAGTGCTGGATACTGAACCACAAATACAGCCAGTTAAAAAAAGATTTATATTTGACAAAAGGTGGACTCAAAAGGAAGGGATTCTAGAAAGGATAGAAGAAAGCTGGCAGCTTGTACAAGAAGGCTCGGCAATGTACCAAGTGTGCGCATGAATCAACCAATGCCAAAGAGATCTAAAGCAATGGAGTCAGCATAATAACCAGAATTCAGCAAAGTAAATTAAGCAAATTAAAGATAAGATGGAACAAATGAGTAAAGAAGGCGGTTCAAGGGATTGGATGATTTGGGAGAGGATGAAAAGGGATTTGAATGTAGCATACAGGGAGGAAGAAAAATATTGGCAGCAAAAGTCTAGAGTACAATGGCTCAAGGAAGGAGACAAGAATACAAAATTCTTCCATGCAAGCACCATACAAAGAAGGCAAGCCAATGGAATATATAGATTAGTGAATGAGCAAGGAGTTGTGCTGGAAAAAGCAAAAGAAATTCAGAGGGAAATCACAGATTACTTTGAGAAGCTATTTACCTCCAACAACTCCCTGAGAGGGCAGGAAGGCTTGGAAGGAATCCCACTCACAATCACACAATCCATGAACCAGAATCTGCTCAAACCTGTGGAGGATGAAGATATTAAAGCCGCATTGTTCCGCATGAACCCAAACAAAGCTCCGAGTCCAGATGGTATGACTTTTCACTTCTTTCAGAAATTTTGGAATGTGGTAGGACAGGATATTTGCATAGCAGTTAAAGATTTTTTTTCAAAGAGGTAGAATGCTTAGACAACTATATCACACACTCATTACGTTAGTTCCGAAAGTGCAAAATCCTATTTCTATATCCCAATATAGGCCGATTAGTCTTTGCAATGTGGTGTGCAAACTCATATAAAAAATTTTGACCGAAAGGCTTAAGACATGCCTACATAAATGCATTAGCTATAACCAATCTGCTTTTGTCCCCGGTCGACAAATTTATGATAATGTTGTTGTTGCACATGAATGTTTTCATACACTTCAATCAATGAGAAAAGGGAAGAAAGGCTATATGGCTTTAAAAATTGACATGGCTAAGCATATGATTAGGTGGAATGGGTTTCTTTTAAAAAAGTAATGAGGAGAATGGGATTTGCAAGCATTTTCATAAATTGGATAATGTAATGTGTGAGTACAGTTTCTATGTCTGTAAACATAAATGGAGAGAAATGTGGTTACTTTACAACCTCAAGAGGGCTTAGGCAAGGCAATCTGCTATCATCATACCTTTTCTTAATTGTATCCGAGGGCCTCTCCAACATGATTAAATAAGCAACTTTAAGGGGGGGGGGGGAATACAATGGAATGAGAGTGAGTAAAAATGGACCAATGATCATGCACTTATTCTTTGTAGATGATTCTTTACTTTTCTGTGAAGCTAACTCGGAACAGGTACACAAAGTAAAAGATCTTCTTCACAGATACAGCCAACACTCGGGACAAAAGATTAATATAGATAAGTCGGCTGTTTTTTTTAGTAGCAACGTACATGCAAATGTCAAATTCAGGATTTGCAATGCTTTTGAGGGAGTGAAAGAACAACACAAAGCCAAATATCTGGGACTACCGATGCACATTGGGAGATCAAAGAGAGAAGTCTTCAACTATGTCGTGGAAAGGGTGACACAGAGAATCCAAAGCTGGAAGACTCGCTTTCTTAGCCAAGCAAGTAAGGAAGTTTTAATAAAATCTGTTCTTAGTGCTTTGCCAATTTATATTATGGGATGTTTTAAGCTTCCTTTGGTAGTATGCAAAAAAATTAGTAGCAGTATAGCTAAATTCTGATGGGGTAACAATGTGGAAGAAAAGAAAAAAGTTCATTGGAGAGCTTAGAGACATCTCACCGAACCGAAATGCAACGGAGGGCTTGGTTTCCTTGATATACAACGCTTCAATGACACATTAATGGCAAAGCAACTGTGGAGAGTAGTCACACAACCTCAACTTCTCATGAGTAAAGTACTCAAAGCAAAATATTTTCCTAAGGGAGGCTTGATGAAGGTGGAACCGAAGGGAAACAGTTCTTGGATGTGGAAAGGCTGGATAGGGGTACGATATGTGCTAGAACAAGGTATGAGGTACAAGGTAGAAGATGGCAAATCGATATGGGTCTGGGATTCTCCATGGATTCTGGACAACAAAGGATTCAAACCAAAGGAAAATAACCCCAACAAGATCCAAGTAATATGGGTCAATAAACTTATGATGAAGGAAAGCCAAGGATGGAACAAGGAGTTAATCTCACGGCTGTTTGAAAAGCAAGAAGTAGCTGCAATTACGCGATTAAAGATTGGTCCAACAGGAAGCCAAGACCAGCTCATATGGCAGTAAAATCCTTCAGGAAGCTATACAGTAAAATCTGCATATCAACAACTTCAACAGGGACAGCAACTATGGCAAAACCAAGTGGCTTCTAGCTCCAATGAAAGCTCAAGGAAGGCAATGTGGAATTTCAGCTGGAAACTTGACACCAAAGCCAAACTAAAACATTTCATTTTGGCAGTGTTGTCATGACATCTTGCCCACAAAGAAAGCGTTGCAAAGGAGGAAGATGATGATAGACACAATCTATCAAATGTGCGGGGAAGCTGAAGAAAGCTTAGAACATGTGTTATTTAATTGCTCTAGAGCAAAAATAGTTTGGCAACTTTCCCCGGTACAATGGCATGATGTTGAAGAAGAAGTTTAGAGCTTTGAAAGATGGTGGCAACGGCTAGGCAGTAGCACCAAGACTCACATAAGACAGGAAAGAAGTCAACTCACTGTGTACTTGTTGTGGATGCTATGGAAATCAAGAAACTTATGGATATTCACAGGAGAATGAATGATGAAAATGACTATGGTAGAAGTTGCTATGGAAGAATGGCTAGAATTCAATAAAGTAAGTACATTTGCAGGAAATATGTAACTGGGACTGTGTAGAATTTTCGGTCAGTGGTCACAAAAGGAAGAGAGGAGCATGTAGTTAGAAAATAGAGTGGATGGGTAACCTTTCTCAACTAGGGAGGTTATTAAATCCACTAGCATGTCCAATAGACTTTCTGGAACAAACTGGATATTAGCATTGTAGAAGGATGGGGAAATGTTGAGCTTTGGCCAACCCTTAGTGCTAAAGAGGGTTTAGAACATAAGGAACCATTGTTGTATATTCACTTTGGTTTTAACAAAGTTAATATAAAGCATACTTTTTGACAAAAAAAATAATAATGATAAGTTTTGATTTGGATGTTGGGTTCAATCAGTTACTTTAGGAAAATAGAATATTTGTTATTGTTATTGTAATGAATTTTCAGTTAAATAGTTGAATTTGCAAGATCAATATTTGTAACTCATGATTAGTGATGTAATTGAATGAAATCAAAACCTTAGATCAGAAGTTTAGTAATATAAATTTTGTTCTCTATTTTCCATTTATTTGTTTATTTTAATTATTTATTATGGTTTATTTAATTAGTTGAATATTCAAAAACCCCCCTGAGTTACTTTTCATTATTTCAAACAAAGAAATTAACTACTAATTCCATTGGGATTCAACTTGTTCCACCTTTATTGCAAATTTAGCTTGTAGTAATGAGAGATCGTGATTAATTTTAAGGTTTTGATAGACCTGTAAGAGAAAACAAGCTATTCAAAGATCTTGAGAAGACCTCCACCATAATCCACAAGCTCTTATTAATTAATACGAAAAATTGATAGTTAGAAATTAGCCACCAAACTGTATCAATCATCTCTTACAAAAACCAAAACAATGCACACTTTTAACAAGAAATTCAAGACACTCAATCATATGTTTTTGGCGATTATCTAATTTATTTGCCACATTTCCATCTTGATTCTTCCTATTAATCTCACCAATCATCTCTTGAGTAAAACCAAAACAATGCACACTTTTAACAAGAAATTTCAAGACACTCGATCATATGTTTTGGCGATCTAATTTATTTGCCACATTTCCATCTTGATTCTTCCTTTTAATCTCACCAATCATCTCTTGAGTAAGGAAACTATTATCTAAAATTAGCCAACCTCTGAAAAACTACTTTGCTAAGAAGAAATAATCTTGTGTAATATCCTCTCAAACCTCAAATCCAACATTTTGGAAGTGACTATATAAATGAAGTTACATAAGCTTTTTTTTTTCGAAACGATAGTAGATTAATAAAGTGGCACAAAGGCCAATGTACAGAGCCACAAGGGCTTAGTGTTTCGTGGCGTCGCAACTGAAAACAGCGCTATAACCCACGAAAACAAAGGCCCGCAAAGGGGCAAAAAGCCCACGAGGGGCAAGAAAAGCAAATAAAGAAAACATAAGAAAACCCGCACATGACGGGAAGCTAAACCCGCACTAGACGGGAAGGGAGACAACCTAGACGACCAAAGTTCAACCGCATTGAACCCCGCCCAAAACGGGAATGGTTGAGGACTTGGACAACCTAGGAACCACCCGAATATTACAAAATAATATTACACTCAAGTGGCCAACTACACATGACCTATGATGAAAGAAACTACAACTTAATGTCTATCTCTCACCGCATGCCGTTGTGTGAAAACCAATCTGCAGACGTTGAATAGCAACAAACGAACTCATGCATAAGCGTTGAATAGCGAGGCGATGCGTTGAGCAACAACACCGGAGACGATGCAATACCTTAAAAAAAAAAAAAAAAAACGGCAACATAAGCTTATTTGTGGAAATCGTGAGAAGAACATGGGCTTTCCGTCTTTAGGATGAAATCAATTAGAGTACTAGAGAGTTCCTTTGAACGAAAAAGCTCCTTGAAAAAAATCTTGAACAACTACCACGTCTTTCCCCACAATTGACCAGCATTGTTGAAAAAACTTTTCTAAAAACCATTTGACCCTGCCTCATTTTTTAGATCCATACTCATCAATGTTGTTTAAATCGTGATTTTACTCCTACGATTTTATGAGCAAAAAATTAAGATCCGATTCAACTCATATGTAAAATTGAAAAATGGCAAAATCGGGGTGAAATCACGTTAACGTACATTTTGAGCGATTGTACAAAAATGGGAAAACCTTATGCGTTTTGGTCAAAAAAGCCCAATTTCAGCAAAACCCTTTCATCTTCTTTTCAGCAAAACCATCGTTTCATTTGCTTTCCTCCCGTTTCCTCTGCGTTTTACCGAAGTCATTAGATCTCGAGTGTCGTTCTGGCATGCCGCAAATCAACTCCATCAGTGCCGAAGTCGAAGCCAAAACTCTATCTCTGCGTGGCCTCAAGATCCACCGAGCTGCAGAAGTGGGCGTTGAAACCTCCAAGCTCCAACGGCCAAAGTCGCGAAACCTCCAAGCTCCAACGCGAAGTCGTTGAAACCTCCAAGCTCCAACATGGCGAAGTCACCTTGAAACCTCCAAGCTCAACATAGCGAAGTGCGAAACCTCGAGGTTTACTCTCGATTTTATTCATGAAATTTAGTAGTAGAATTGGAAGTATTAGGAGAAGAAGGTCCTATAAGAAATAAGCGAGAAGTTGAAAACATTGGAAGAAAGATTTTCGATTAGATGTCTGAAATTGGCTTGGAATTTTGTTTGGGAAAAAAACTAGAATGGATTGATGATTGTTTTATGGTTTGTTGTTTGTAGATGCGAGCATTACTTGTTTACATTGATTGTGTAAATTGTAAATTTTGGAGATAGAAAATAACATTAAGGTAGCCGGAAAATAACATTGTGGACACCATGTTCAGCTTCAACACTCTTAAGGCACAATTTGAATCTTCTAAAATTTGATTTGCTCAAATTGGTTTTGCGCAATTTGTATGCACACAGTAAGTTCTCCTCTTGTTTGCAGCTGCACATTGACTAATAGAGCCTCGTTATTTGTAGTTTCTGTTTCTTTTTATACTCTAAATTATGTTGCTAAATTAGGTAGAGCCTCGTTAGTTGCTAAATTATGTTTTTACACACAAACTATTTGACAAAAGGTCTCAAAGAAAGAATTGAGGACTCTTGGAGGACACAAACTGTCTTGGATGCTAACCAATTTGATGCATTCTTGATTATTTTCATTTTATCAAAATTTATGGACAACATAAACTCTAAAACAGAAAAGGAGAGAAAGTGACAAAATAAGTGCAGATTTGAATTCTTCGCTTTTGTAAACTAACACAACAAGCCATTGAAAGGTGAATAATCATACCCTTTTTTCTACTTTTTCTCCCATTTACAGGCATTTTACAAAAGAATTTCAGCTAATGAGACATGAGCATAAAGAAATTGGATAACATTGGTGATATTTTACAAGGTCTTCAATCACTGTAATTCAATTTGTTTATTGACGTTAGTGTATTTGGAATGTTATGTGGTTGCTAGCCAATTTATGGCTCCTCAATTCTATGCCAAGTTCCTATATCACGGGATGATTGGTCATGTTGTTCTTTCATGGCATGCAACCTAAATTTCTTATGTGGATTGTGCAGGTTTCCAAAAGGAGTCCCTTGGGTGCACTATTGTGGCAACTATAAAGATCTAACTAATATTGTTTGTCTGGAAAAGATACTACTTTGGGTGGGTAATATTCTCATTTGTTGGATGAAATTTTCTGCATTTAACTCATTCTATGTTGCATTCCTGTTGACAAGGAATTATTTTTCTGTATGTGCATCTATTGTCTGTGTATATGGCTCCAAAAGCTATATGCATAGTTATTAAAGGCTCAAGGCACACTTAGGCGCATAGGGGTCTGAGCGACATGAGGTGCTTGAAAAAACTTTAAAATAATATTTTAGGCATTCATACTTATACTTCCTAAAATAAACTACTTAAAAGTCTCAATATAACTATATAAGCCAACTAAGTAACATAATCTCCAAAACTTAAAAGTTCAAAAAAAGCCAACTAAAATTATCAAAACTTAAAAGTCTCAATATAATCCTAAATCCTCTAAAATCTACTCTACATCAAGACTAGCATCATCTCCATCACCACCATCACCATCATCATCATATTCATCTTCAAGGTTCTCTTCTTCATTGGTGTCATTATAGCCTTCAAAATCAAACTCCTCGTCATCCTCATCCTCATCTATAAGTGCAAAAGGAGTCATGTCTCCTCTCAAATTAGAAGATTGTGCTTTTGTTTTATCTTTGGACCTAGCACTTGGAGTAGATGTATACATGACATTTTGCTTTTGATCCTCCTCCTCCTCTCTTTCCTCCTCCTCCTTCCTTTTCTACTCCTCCTCCTCTAGTATTATATGCAATATCTTCAACTCCATTGCTCTAGCAACCGTATTCCATGTTAAATCATCACCTTCAAACACAAGTTCATCATCTTTTACATTTCTTCATCTAATGCACCCATCAACCATTCATTGGCATCATCAATGTCATTCAAAGATATAGGATCAAAAGGTCTTGTGCATCATATCGACGCTTCAAAGCTCGATTATGTTTCTACAAACACCAAATCATTCAATCTTTGTTGAGCAAGCCTATTTCTCTTTTTGTTATGAACCTAAAATACATTAATGCTGCTAATAAGTGAAGAAAGACTAAGAACATTATCACTTATATATTCAAAAATAATTAGAACCTAAAATACATTAATGCTAAAAAATTACACATTTATCACTCACATGTTCAAAAATGCTCCAATTACGCTCACAACCAGATGCACTACAAGTAAGACTAAGAACTTTCACAGCAAATTTTTTCAATTGTGGAGTTGAAGATCCATAAGACATCCACCACTCAGCTATTCATAGTAGATTAAATGATTATGTGTTAGATTGATGCTCTAGTAAATGTCAATCAACATGTAATACTAATAACTCTAGTAAATGTCAATCAATATGTAATAAATTATTCAAGTTCAAAGTTCATAATAATTCATTCACCTGGAGATTTGGTCTTTCTGCCTTATAGTGTAAGAAGATCCAAATAAGCCTTCTGCATTCCGATACAAAGTGAATTGCCCAGTAATTATGTCTTGCTCTTCATGGCTTGGAACCAACTTTGCTAAAGCATCATATAGACCCCTCATAACCTCTTCATCATCAGATATGTCATTGTTTGAGTAGCAAAATTCAGGATTCAAAAAATACCCTGCTGCATGTAAAGGTCGATGGAGTTGACATTCCCACCTATTATCTATAATTTTAAAGGCTTCCTTATACTTCTCTTCATTTTCATTGAAGGACTTTGCAATTGCTTCTTTAGCCCTATCCATTGCTTCATAAATATATCCCATTGGTGGTTTTTTCTCACCATCAACCAATCTGAGCACACGAACTAGAGGACCAAATAACTTCAAAATATATACAATACTGGTCCAAAATCTAGGCATCATAATAATACTAGCCACTCTTTTCCCAGAAGACTCTTTTGACCACTTACTTCCTGTCCAATCATCGAAATAAACATCTTTCTCAATTGATGCTTCAATTTATGTATCGTTGAATTGTGAGAAATGCAATAGCAAATCTTGTGGCCTTTGCCCTAACAAGTTCTTTATGTCTAGTGAATTGCCTTAGCATGTTCACCAATCGTCGAACATAAATATAGGCATTCAAACTCACACCTTTTCAATGTCCTTTGAACACTAGACATCTTCCCTATATCCTCCAAAATAAGGTCAAGACAATGAGCGACACATGGAGTCCAATATAAATGCGGCATTTTTATTTCTAATAATTTTCCTATCAAAGTAAAAACATGACGACATTAGTATATAAGACATTATTATTAGCATTGCACATCATGTAAACATAATTTGAAAAACAACAAATTAGAGTAAGAATTTCTTACTGCAAGCACATTAGCAATAGCATTATCGGTGACAACTGAACAACATTCTTTTCCCCAACACGTTCTACTATACCATCAAGTAATTGAACATCTTTTCTCCGTCTTTGAATATTGAAGCATCAATAGATTCAAGAAAAAGCAGTTCCCTTGGGAGAATTTACTAAAAATTTATCAAAGTTCTATTCTTCTTGTCATCGGTCCAACCATCGACATTATAGAACAACCATATTTTGCCCAATCATCTTCATAAACCTTTATTGCAAGCTTCATATCGAAACTTCCTTATTTAACAAAGGAACTCGCACCTCATGGTAACTAGGTGGCTTCATACCAATACCATATTGTTCAATCGACTCAATCATCACCTCAAAACTTGGATAATTGGCGACATTAAAAGGAATTGCCGCACCATACATCCATCGAGCTATATCTCTACAAGCTTTCTCTCTCAATTCCTTCTTGCATGCTTCATTGATGGTAGTTTGCTTGATTTTGATTGCTTCTGTTTTGCACAACTTTTTCGCATTAGGTGTGAAATATATGTCGATTGGACCTTTTTGTCTTGGCCTTTTAGGGTGATTAATCGACTTCTTTGCTTCCTTCTTTTGAGCGACTCATGCTCAACTTTTCAACATCATCCTCTTCCTCATCATCACCACATGTCTCATCATCATCAAATTCTATATTTTTGTTGCAACCTTCTTTACCATATAACTTTTGATTTCTTCACGTACATGGGGAGGACATTTCTTGCATATTGTGGTATTTGAAATCCTACGACAATATGTTGCTTTGCTCGATAAATTCCACATTTTGTTACTTTCTCACGAAATCACAAACTATATCATTTTGTTATTTGGATTTTGCAAATGAACATACTTCCAACAAGGATCCTTTCTAGAACTATCACAACTAGAACTTTCCATACTTCAAAAATTAAAAGAAGAGGCGGCTGCAGAAAAGGAGGAAAAAAATAGAAGAAAGGCTGCAGAAAGGAGGAAAAAGCAGAAAAAACACAAAAGAAAGGCTTCAAATTTCTGCAAAAAGCAGAAAAAAAAACACGGAAGAAAGGCTGCAAAAAGGAGAAAAAAGCAGAAAAAATAGAAGAAAGGCTGAGAAAGGAGGACAAAAGCAGAAAAAAAAAAAGGAAGAACGGTGTAGAAAAGGAGGACAAAAATAGAAAAAAACAAAGAGAAAGAAGAAAAAAGCGGAAGAAAGGCTCTGAGAAAGAAGGAAAAAACAAAAAAGCAGAAGAAAAGCAGTAGAATTGGACCGATTGGTTTGCGAGAAAAGGAGAAGCAAAACCGAAAATAAAAGCAGAAGAAAAATAGTAGAATTTGGACCGATTGGTTTGCGAGAAAGGAGAAAAAGCAAAGGAAAAAAAGCAGAAGAAGAGCATGCAGAAGAGGAGAAAAAGCAAAGGAGAAAAGTAGGAAGAAAAGGAAAGCTACTGGGAGAGAAGAAAAGAAGAAGAAAAGAAAGAGCGGGAGAGAAGAAAATAGGAGAAGAATAAAAGAAAGAGCGGGAGAGAGCTCATGCAGCCAGTGACTTTCTTCTTTCCTTTTTTTCTTTCCGAACCCTAATGTCCCTAATGTCTGAAGGCGCTCAGCGCTGAGCCTAAGACAAGCGGCGCCTTTCTTGAGGCGTGCACCTCTTCGTTGCTCGCCCGCTTTTGCTCTGCAAGGCTCTAGAGCTCGCGCATACTGCGAGAGCGCTTTAATAACTATGGCTATATATATATATTTAAGCGTTTGTAATCAATATTTCTCATTTCATTTACCTCAAGATAAAAAGCGAACTTTTAAATTGCATCCTGTTGCACGATGTGATATAGGTTTATAATTTATAAATTTAACATATAATATATATATATATGTATGTATGTATAATATTTATTATATTATGTTTTAATAATTTGTAGAATCTTTTGATTTTACGATTTGATTTTGTGGACCCTCCACCGATTTTACGTAAAAACTCGAGTTTAACAACCTTGATACTCATCACCACCTAATAAACCTTATCCATTGATGGCACCTTCAACAACAATTGATTATCCTTAGATGTAAGTCACTGGGACGCCTTTCAAACCTTCTTCCAAATGTGAATAGTATTGCTGATCATATACTATCTTATTTGTAAGCAACTTTAGAAAAACCTAACTCCTAAATTTGTGATCTCCCCCATGTCTTTTGTTCATTCCCTTTGATTATTCTTAATCTTATAAATAACTAGCTAAACTCTTCTAGCTTTCACTACATTATGAAAAAATTGATTATTGGCACCCCTCTCATTAAGCCATCTTACCCTTACCTTCTGATGCCAAAACTCCATTTCTATATTGGTATTAGCAATGTGTTCAACTCCACCTTATTTAACTCAGTAAGGACTAAATCCAACCCATTAAGCTCCACCTCTGACTCCAATTGCATCAGCTTAACTTCAAATTGCTTCAAATTATCAAGAATATTACCAAAGCGTTGTCTAATCCACAAACAATATACTGGCCTCAATTTCTTCGACTTGTGTGTCAAAGCATATAATGGCGATGCATAAAAATACGTTTTCCATGACTTCACCAACCATTAGAAAATCTTTATGTTGGATCTAGCAATTCAAAAATTTGAAAGATCTTCTAGGCATTTGTCCAGCCATAAAAATTTCATCAAGAGTGGAAGATGATCAAAACTAACTCTGTCTATATGTTGAACAAAAGTCTAGATGTTCAACAATAACTATCCTTGAGAAAGCAACACCCTAAGTGTTTATATATCCTTGCACTACCTCCTCGATTAATACACCATATATAAGGAAATCCTGAAAAAACTCACATCCACCAAATTTGCCTCATTAATAAAATTAAGGAAAATTGTACTTTTAGTCGCTCTAGTTTAGCCCCATTCACTTTTTGGTCCACGACCCTTAACAAAGTCAGCAAATTAAGTCTTTTTAACAAGATGTCAGTCCAACTTAATGGATAACAATAGCTATGCATCGTAATTGATAAAAAAACCCCACCCTTGTTGTTCAAGGAAAATAGAACTCAAAAGTGATTGAGATTGCGACGAAGGGTTTGTGAATCTTTCACCAAATTTCTAGTTGCAAGGGAGAATTGTCCAAAGTCGTTCACTAGGGTTTGTGACCAGCAAATGTCCCACTGAAAAAACAGAACTTCGCAGAGGAATTGTGAGTGTCTTCGAAGCACAGATTGGAGTGCAATGGCCTTAAGGCCGAAAGACCAATTCGATGAGCCGCTCTTAGATTATGGTATGTAAATCATAAATCCTATAAGTTTGATGTATTTTTTTACTGATTAGTGTGGCTTTCATGCTTGTAGTTTGGACATACATTGTGCCTTTACTCTCATGTACTTTATTGGTTCCTTTATTGTGCCAAACTACTTGAAGAAATTTTGTGGTCCCTTAGTTGTTTTTTATTACTTTTGTTTGGACATACATGGCCTAGATGCAGTGAAATAAGCCAACAAGCATTCCGACATTTGTCATATTTTGCGTTTTTGGTTCAGTCTTCCCATTTGTTTGATTGTGTTTTTTATCCATCAAGCATTCTAACATTTTTTATAATTTGTGTTTTTGGTTCAAGCTTCCTACTTGTCTAATTGTGTTTTTTATTCAACTTCTTGGCTTTGTTAAGATTCAGATATTAGTTTTATAACTATAAAACTCCATCACTAGGGGACCTTGCAAAATGACCCTGATCCGCATTAAGCTGGTAATGAAGTGACCATTTTTGACAGTGTGGAGATTGTTGGGATTGGTTTAGATGATTTAGAATAGGTTAGTTGATTTAGTTAGGATATTTGGACTAAAGAAGTATATCACACTTGTTAAAGAACATGGGTTTTATAATATCACAATTGATAGGGAGTTGCAGGATGTATGTTTGGATGCACTTGCTATTTGTAGGTTCTTGGAATAGTTTGTCGAGATTCCATGGGCAAAAGTTGAAGATATAGAGACTAATACTTGATAGGGGTTAAAATGTCATTTTTATTGTTAATATTTTCTCATTATTATTTTGATTTTAAGGAACATTATATGATGTTTTTATGTTTTTGTTGTAGGAATGGAAAATATAGACTTGGAAGAGAAATTGACAAAAGAAGATAAGAAAAACAACATTGAGGAAGCAAAGAGAGAGAAAATACCAAGTCTTGGTATTAGAGTTGACTTGGACAAGTTGGAGGGAAATTTTCTAGGGGTGAAACTCTTACGAAACAAAAGAAGACAAAAAGACAAAAGGAAAGAAGGAAGGACAAAGAGTTTGACTTGGAGTAGAATTGTGAAAGAAGGAAAAGTCCAACCACTTTTGGACTTTGGAGGCTGGAAAAAAAACGTAAAAAAGAAGGCTGGAGAAAACAACAAGAAGCAGTCGCCATCTATCCCTCTCTCTGGAGAAAAAACTCACGTCCTTTCTTAGCCTTTAATTTTTAAAAATTGTATTAGAGAAAAGTGCACTTTAATTCTTGGATTCAAGGGAGTTTCCTTGTAACTTTATTATTATTTATGATGTTTGGATTTGTTTTCTTCAATTACTTATCTTTGTCTCTTATTTTTAATATGAGTGGCTAAATCTTTTTTTAGGGTTCTTATTCGAATTTGACCATGTGCTTATTGTGATTAATGTAGGTTGTTAGCTTTGATTCATTGGTTATTGTTGTGCTTAGTGTCATCTTATGCTTGATCACCCTAGGATTGAATCAAAACTATAGAACTTGATTGAGAGATAAGCTTTGTAGGATTAGACAATAACCTATTAATAGCTTAATTAAGTGATTAATATTGATTAAAAGGTTGTGCATTAAAATTGGAGTTAAAAGACATTAGGTTGGTGAGAGCCGTCAAATTTAGTGTTAATAATTATCAATTAATCATAGATACTATCTGAGAGGAAGATCTATGGTTCTTAAGATCCCTTCAAAATGGATTAGAGTTAACATAAACCTCGTTGGTTAATCAATCCTAATAAATGGTCAAATTTGAGAATAAGAATCCTAGTTTTTACATTTGATAGAATTCAGGTTTTTTTTCCTTATTTGATTAGTAAGTTTTAGTTCAAAACTTGATTTCGGTATCTAAACAAGCAAACATATTGAGTATTTCAATATTCAGTTTTAAAAATTCTCTGTGGGACGATATCTTAATTTACTACTTGAAATGACTCTGTGCGCTTGCAGAAAATAGCACGTCAAGTTTTTGGCGCCATTGCCCGGGAATTTGGATAAAATTGATATTGTTAAGAAAAATTGTGTTGTTTGATTTAGATGTTATTTTAATTTTGCTTTCCATTGTGGTATTGCAGGATTTTTTTCAGTTTATGCACATCACACGGAGTGTAAGCAAACAAGGATTTCCGTTAATACCGCTTGATTTGGAGCTAGAAAAAACAATTCGTCAGAAAAAAAAAGCAACAAAGCAACATGGACGGAGTGGACAATGAAAGAGAGGAACCTCCTAGGGGCCAAAGAACAATGCAAGACTTTGTGAGTCCGAATGTGCAAGGTGACCAATCACCAATTGTAAAGTGATGGTTGCGGCTAATAACTTGAAATGAAGGCGGCAATGATCGGATGATTCAGAATTTACCATTTCACGGCTTGCCACATGAAGATCCATTTGGTCATATATCACGATTTTTGGAGTATTGCTCTACTTTTAAGATGAATGGAGTACAGCCTGATGCAATTCGGTTAATCCTCTTTCCATTTCCTTTTATAGAAAGAGCAAAGAGATGGTTTTCAAGCTTACCACCCAACTCCATCAACACTTGGCAAGAGCTCTATACAGCTTTCTTTAATAAATACTTGCCGCCTACAAAGGTGATAAGGATTAGGAATGAGATTAACTCTTTCTATCAAAGAGATGATGAAACATTCTTGGAGTGCTAGGAAAGATTCAAAGACCCTCAGAAACAATGTCCACCTCAATTGATTCCTACATGGGATTTGGTGCAATCATTCTATAAAGGAGTCAATCATGCAGTTAGAGTCAATATTGATGCAGCAGCTGGAGGTACAATCATGTCAAAAACACCCGAAGATGCTTTAGATCTCTTTGAGGAGATGGCCAATACGCAAAGTTTGTGGTCTAATGAGAGGATCATTTCAAAGAAGGCAGGAGTAATGGAAGTGGACAATTTTACCATGCTGAATGCAAAAGTTGATGCTCTCACAAAAAGGATGGACAGAGTCAACGTTAAAGCAGTATTCTCATTATCATCCTCTTGTGAATTATGTCAAGGAGGCCATCCTACAATAGAGTGTAGAATGATGCAAGGAATGTCTACAGAGGATGTCAACTATATGGGGAACTTCAAGGGACCTCAAAACCAAGTCTATGGTAATACCTACAATCCAAGTTGGAGAAACCACCCCAATCTCTCTTGGGGAAATCAAGGGAATAACCAGTGGCGATCATATGTACCACAGGATTTGGAGGTCAACATGCACAACAACCACCCCAACATTAGTTTCAACAAGAAAAAGGGGCAGTTTCGATCGAAAGCAAAATGGATAAATTCATGGATGTTATGACAGCAAAGATGGGTCAATAAGATGAAGCTCAAAAGAGGATGAAACAAATGATTCGAAACCATTCCTCCTCTATTCATAATCTAGAAGTGCAAATGGGGCAGTTAGCAGATACCTTATCAACAAGAAATCAAGGTGCATTACCAAGCAATACAGAACGAAATCCAAAAGAGCATGTAAAAGCTATCACCTTGAGAAGTGGTACAGAGATCCCAACCCCTAAAGCAACAATAGACTATGAAGAAAAAAAGAAAGACGGGGAGAAAGAGCAAGAAAGTGAATGGGTGGAAGAACAGGAAGAGAAGGTGGAGAACACAGTTAAGGCAAAAGCACCACCACTTCAACCATATGATCCTCCAATACCATATCCACAAAGGTTGAAGAAAAAGGAGCATGTTCAGCAATTTGTAAAATTTTTGGAAAGATTTAAGACTCTTCATATCAATATGCCTTTTGTGGAATGTCTAGCCCAAATGCCAAAGTATGTAAAGTTCTTAAAGGAGTTGATTTCCAACAAAAAGAAGTTGCAGGAATTTGAGACAGTCACACTTACAAAGAAGTGCAGTGCAATCATTTCTAATAAACTTCCTTTGAAAATGAAGCAACCAGGGAGTCTTACTATTCCATGTTATGTGGTTCAGGTGCTTCTATTAACCTTATGCCTTTGTCAGTTTATAGGAAATTGGAACTTAGAGAAGCAAAACCAATAAACATCCGATTACGACTGGCAGACAAGACAATAAAGGAACCAGAAAGCATAGTAGAAGATGTGCTTATAAGGGCTGGAAAATTAATCTTTCCAGTAGATTTTGTTATTCTTGATTTTGAAGAAGATGAAGATGTTCTATTGATCCTTGGTATGCCATTCCTCTACACTGCCAGAGCAATTATTGATGTTTATGATGGTACGTTGACATTAAGAGTAGGAGAGGAGAATTGTAAGTTCAACATCTATCAAGGTATGAAACATCCTTCTAATAATGATTTATGTTTGAGAGTTGATGTGGTGAATGAATGTGTGAATGAAGTCCAAGGAAGAAAGTTGGCAAATTGTGATAAATTGGAGAATATTGAGGAGTGTATGCAGGAACAATCTTCTCAAGATGAAGAATACCTTAACCACCATACAAACTTTTCTCAAATCCAATTACCAAATACTGAACCTACACCACCATCAATTATAAAACCACCAAATGTCGACTTGAAATCTCTACCTCAACACTTGAGGTATACTTTTCTTGGAGTGAATCAAACTTTACTTGTGATCATATCCTCTAAACTTACCCAAGACCAAGAAGACTTGCTTGTAAGGATGCTTAAAAGGAGAATAAGAGCAATTGGTTGGCAAATTTCTTATATAAAAGAAATAAGTCCATCTTACTGCATGCACAAGATTTTGATGTAAGAAGGCTACTAGCCAAAAGTAAAGATTAAGAGTTTTCAAGAAGGAGACCAAGTGTTGCTATTCAACTCAAGACTTAGACTATTCCCAGGGAAACTAAAGAGTAGATAGTTAGGACCATTTACAGTGAGCCATGTATATCCCTATGGAGCTATCGAAGTTTGCAACACTCAAGGAGAGAAGTTCAAAGTGAATGGTCAAAGATTGAAAGTCTATCATGGAGGCGCATTGGATAATTCATGCCAATCGGCCTTCTTAATTGATCCAACTGTTTGAAGAATATGGTCTAAGCTACCAGACCTAAAAGAGCGCTTCTTAGGGGCTCAACCAAGTTTTTCTGTTTTTATTTTTATTTCCAATAGTTTGTTAATTTTCTTAAAAAAAAAAAGAGGGTTGCAATAATGATTTTTCCATGTTACAAGTCTAATGGCAGAGAACTCATGTTGCAGGAAACAGAGAATTTTCAACCGTTGCATGAAAAGTCATGCCACAGCATGGCTTAACGGAATGCCTCCAGAGAATTTTCAACCGAAGCATGAGAACTCATACCACAGCATGGCTTAATGGAATGCCTCTAGAGAATTTTCAACCGTAGCATGTAATCTCATGACATGGCATACTTTCTTTCTTTAAATTGTTTTTATTAATCTAATTTAACCCTAACCGTGTCCCCTTTATAATTTTTTTCTTTCCTACTGCCGCCATTTCTCCTTCTTCTCAAAACATCCAAAGAAATTTTTTTTCTTCTTCTTCTTCAAAACAACAACATCCAAAGCAATTTTTCTTCTTCTTCTTCACAAAAAAAACAACATCCGACATCTTATCCTTTATTTGAGATTGTTTAAACGGTTGTGCAACATTTTTATTCACGCACACAGTTCCGGCAAAGCAAGCATATTTGGGGAGATTTCAAATGGTGACCCAACAAATGCTAGCGCAGTTTTGCAGCCAACTATAGGCAGTTCTTTCTCTCACTCTATTTTGTGAATTTTGTTGGATATTGGCTAGCAGCTTTGTGTTACATTTCTGTACCTATTCTTCATCCATTGGGGACAATGTATGATTTAGGTGTGGGGAGGCTTGTTCTTGTGCTGGTATGGTGTTAAAATTTTTGCCAATCATGCTTAACTATTTGAATGTCTTTCTTGAAGTTTCTAACTATTTGAATGCTTAACTCCTTGATACTTATTTCGAATACCCTTAGTTAGCATACATTAGGGGTTGAGTTGGATAGCATGAAAAGGAGCAAGTGTGATTAGCCTTTGTTTTTAAAATTTTGTTTAAGCATCTCGTTGATTTTGATGATTGAATTGAATAAGGATGTGCAATATTTGATACAATGAACCTTTTGTAAGTATTTGAGCCAAGAGTATTTTCTTTTACTTGCTCACATTTTTCTTTGTTGAGTGATGTCAAATAGACCATGTTTATTCTAGAACTTGCTTTGTTATGCATGTCAAGATCACAGTGCAAATTCATTCTTTGAGATGATAAAGGCATTTAGGATGAACCATTTAAACTTTCTAAAAAACTTACCATCCATATATATAACCCTAGTTGACCAGTTTGAGCCTTGACTTTTCTTTGTTTTTACACCACATCATGAGCTTGAAACCTTTGTTTTTGTTTACCATCATTGAACCATTTTGTCAAGAGTATGTGGGAATGAAATGCAGGATAAAATTGCTGTTGTTTCCGAAGAAAAGAACCACTGAAAAAAAAGGGAAAAAGCGAAAACGGACTTCCTGAAAAGTTTGGACAACGTAAATGTTCTGTGTGTATACAAATGGTCCAACTAAGTGAAAATAAAAAGAAGAAGAAAAAAAAAGAAAAGAAAAAGGGTTATTGATCTTGAAAAGAAAGTGGTTCTAAAATATATTTGTGTTGCTTTTGAATCTTGTAAGAAAGTTCCTACATGTCTTGAGTTTTGTAGCCTAAATTTTTCTTTTATTTATCTACCTTTACCTAAGCCCCGTTACAACCTGTATAAGTCCCTTTGATTTTTGCATGGATTCATACTTGTTAGTGGTGGAGATGTGATATATAAGCAAGCCTATGGTAATGACAGGTTATATTTGACTTTAGTGTTAAATGAACCTCTAAACACTTTGAGTGATTAGAGTGCAACCTGTGAGAGGTGATCAAATTTTGTGCATTTGATTTCGATACAATTGTTGGATAATGAGATGCTTATGTCTTGTGAAGAAGAAAAGGCTATGAGTATTTGTTCTTTGACTTGTCATTCCAACCTTGATTTCTAATGTGTGATAACTTTGGATTATTTGCGAATGGGTTGAAAAAGGGAAAAGAAATGGAACGGAAGATGTTGAGTTAATGTATGCTTGAGGACAAGCAAAAGTTCAAGTGTGGGGGAATTTGATAGGGGTTAAAATGTCATTTTTATTGCTAATATTTTCTCATTATTATTTTGATTTTAAGGAACATTATATGATGTTTTTATGTTTTTGTTGTAGGAATGGAAAATATGGACTTGTAGGAGAAATTGACAAAAGAAGAGAAGAAAAAAAACATCGAGGAAGCAAAGAGAGAGAAAATACCAAGTCTTGGTATTAGAGTTGACTTGGACAAGTTGGAGGAAAATTTTCTACGGGTGAAACTCTTAGGAAACAAAAGAAGACAAAAAGACAAAAGGAAAGAAGGAAGGACAAAGAGTTTGACTTGGAGTAGAATTGTGAAGAAGGAAAAGTCCAACCACTTTTGGACTTTGGAGGCTGGAAAAAAAAAGTAAAAAGGAAGGCTGGAGAAAACAACAAGAAACAGCTGCCATCTATTCCTCTCTCTGGAGAAAAAACTCACGTCCCTTCTTAGCCTTTAATTTTTATAGGGGTTAAAATGTTATTTTTATTGTTAATATTTTCTCATTATTATTTTGATTTTAAGGAACATTATATGATGTTTTTATGTTTTTGTTGTAGGAATGGAAAATATGGACTTGGAGGAGAAATTGACAAAAGAAGAGAAGAAAAACAACATTGAGGATGCAAAGAGAGAGAAAATACCAAGTCTTGGTATTAGAGTTGACTTGGACAAGTTGGAGGAGAATTTTCTACGGGTGAAACTCTTAGGAAACAAAAGAAGACAAAAAGACAAAAGGAAAGAAGGAAGGACAAAGAGTTTGACTTGGAGTAGAATTGTGAAGGAAAAGTCCAACCACTTTTGGAAATTTGGAAAAAAACGTAAAAAGGAATTTGGAGAAAACAACAAGAAGCGGCCGCCATCTATCCTCTCCCTGGAGACAAAACTCACGTCCTTGCTTAGCCTCTACTTTTTAGAAATTGTATCTGTGAAAAGTGCCCTTTTATTCTTGTATTCAAGGAGTTTCCTTCTAACTTTATTATTATTTATGATGTTTGGATGCGTTATCTTCAATTAGTTATCGCTGTCTTTCATTTGTAATATGAGTGGCAAAATCCTTTTTGGGGTTCTTATTCCAATTTGACCATGTGCTTATTGTGATTAATGTAGGTTGTTAGCTTTGATTCATTGGTTATTGTTGTGCTTAATGTCATCTTAGGCTTGATCACCCTAGGATTGAATCAACACTATAGAACTTGATTGAGAGATAGGTTCTGTAGGATTAGGCAATAACCTATTAATAGCTTAATTAGTTGAGAGACAGTTAAGTGATTAATATTGATTAAAAGGTTGTGCATTAAAATTGGAGTTAAAAGACATTAGGTTGGTGAGAGCCGTCAAACTTAGTGTTAATTAATTATCAATTAATCATAGATACTATTTGAAAGGAAGATCTATGGTTCTTAAGATCCCTTCAAAATGGATTAGAGTTAACATAAACCTTGTTGGTTAATCAATCTTAATAAATGGTCAAATTTGAGAATAAGAATCCTAGTTTTTACATTTGATAGAATTCAGGTTTTTTTCCTTAATTGATTAGTGATTTTTAGTTCAAAACTTGATTTCTGTATCCAAACAAGTAAACGTATTGAGTATTTCAATATTCAGTTTTAAAAATTCTCTGTGAGACGATATCTTAATTTACTACTTGACACGACTCTGTGCGCTTGCAGAAAATAGCACGTCAATACTAGTGATAGTGATTATGTAGTTGAGCAAAGTGATGGTAGTGTTAGTGTGGATAACGAATGGTCCAATATTGATTCTAATTATGACATTGAAGAGGAAGATGATGATGACGAAGATGTGGTACAAGTTTGTGAACAAGAAAATCATAGAAGTGTAGGGGATAATAGTGAGGATAATGGAAGAAACAGTAGTGAGAAGCCCTTTGTTAGCCAGAAGACTAGCTCAGGAGATGGCATGGTGTTTGACAGTAGTGATAGTGGGGTAGATGATAATGAACCTGATGAATCCTAGGCTATGGTGAGGAATTGAGTAATATCCATGGATTAGATGATGAAACAGGGAGGCTTGCACTAGTTTTAAATCCTGAGATAGAAATGTATAATCCACCCTTACAGTGTGGCTTGATATTTAATAATTTCAGTGAAGTGAAAGCTGCAATTAGGAATTGGAACATTAGAAGGTGCAGAAGATCTAAGTTCATTAAAAATGACAAAGAAAGCGTTCAAGCTCAATGTGAGAATGATAAGTATAAATGACTGATACATGCAAGCAAAATGAGTGGGGAGTCTTCTATATAATTCAAGACTTATGTTGGGAAACACAACTACCATTTTAAGTACAGCAACAGTTGTGTAAAATCCACTTGGGTGGCTAAAAAGTATATTAGTCTACTTAGAGAAAACCCCAAGGTGGATACAAATACTTTTGTGCGAAAGCTAATGAAGGAAAATGAGTTCTACCTATCGAAGACCTAAGGGTACAGGCTAGGAAGAAAGTTTTAAATTTAATTCAGGGCTCAATTTCAGACCAATATAGTAAGTTGCATGAGTACAAAGTTGAGATAGGTCAAATGTAGTATCTATTGTGGTTATAAAAATGGTTGACGGATACAGAGATGAACACATTGGATAGCCGAGGTTTGAGCGAATAAAATGCCATTAAACAACATTTGTGAGTCATTTAATAGTAAAATTATGGATGCAAGGAGTTAGCCTATTTTGGACACATTTGAAGGTGTAAAGATGTATATAATGCACAGGATGCAAGAGAATAGAGATATGGGAAGGCAGAGATAGAGTAGGAAAATTATATCTCCAAGAATGTTTAAGAGAGTTGAAAACAAATAATGAGAAGGCCATGTATTGTGTTCCCCATAAAGCTAATGACCAGAATATTGAGGTTTGGTGTGATGGTGGAGAATAATATGTAGTTGATATGCAGGAACGAACCTATACTTGTAGATGATGGGAGCTAAGAAGATTGCAGTGTGCACATGAAATATCTAGAATATGGACGATTAATGAAGAACCTATGGACTATGTGCATGATCTGTACAAGGTTGAAACATAAAGTAAAATCTACTAGCCTTGCATTTTTCCCCTCACTGGCTAGGATGAGTGGCTAAGAATGGAATGTGAATTCCATTGTCACCACTGTATAATAGAGCTCCTAGTAGACCAAAAAAAGTGAGAATGAGATTTGAATTTGAGTTTGAAGAAAGAATATACAAGACTATAAAGGTTTGAACGTTTGGTTAGTTGAATAAATGCACATTTTGTGGGGAAAAATGCCATAACAAGAGGTCATGCATGTCTAGGAAGGATTCAGAACTTGCCTTTGCCAATTCAAAGGAGATGGGAATTTAGAGTAAAGAGAATCACCCTACACATGACTTTGTAAACACCCAATCTCAAGAACCCCATATGGATGTCAGTTTTGAAGAGATAATGCCAACTAGAATGCAGAAGGTGGCTACTGAAAATGTCAAGAAAAAACTCACAGTGAGTGTACTTATGCCTTTTGACGGGTCTTCGAATGGTTACAAAATTAATTTCTTGTCCTTGAGTGATTACAAATTAAATTTGCAACAATAGCAGATCGGGTCGAATCCCAAGGGAATTGAAATATAGTTCCAAGCTTTGAAAAAATAAATTAAAAATAAATTAAACAAATGGGGAGTTTTGGAATTATTAACTATGGACAAAAATAAAAATAAATGTTCAAATAGAAAAATTAGAGAAAGAAATGCCAATCTTATCAAGTTTCCGATTCAAGGGTTGATAGCATTCAATTGTATTATTGATCATTGGTCACTAATAATCGTCTTGCAAATTCAAGTATTTAACTTGAAAACTTATTTGGATAACCATAATAAATTCTCAAGTTTCCTAAAATAATTGACCGAGCCCAACACCTAAATAAAAAATTACCATTAATTGATTGGGCACGAGCGTTCCATATCAAATTAATGATAGCATTAAAGTTGGTGAAAACAGTTAATCCAAGATTGTATAATTGAGATAACTGCAATTATACAATTTTGTTTTGTTGATTCCCCTAAACTAATTATGTATAGCATAATCAATCCAGTTGCTATTTGCCCCACTCATTTATGAGAATTACGGATCACTGGACTCATGGATAGCAATAGAATGAAGAGTGTTAAATCAAATTGTCAGATTGATTAGCACAATTCATTCATAGAAAAGAAAAATAAGATGCAACAAGTACTTGAATTGAAAGCAAGGAAAAAGAATTAAACTCAAGACCTCATAATGATAACAATTGAATCAACTTATTCCCTTGAATCAAAAAGAAGTTATTTAGCCACTCATAGTGGACTACATACGAACACTAATTCCTACTTTATACTAGTCTAACTCTAGTCTTTACTCTTATTGTTGTGAAAGAAAATTGATAGGGTCTCTATAGAGTAACTGATAAGGTCTACATAAGGCTTAGATAAGATAAGATAAGATAACAAAAGACATTTAATTTCAATTTCATACCTAAATTAAAGATAACATAATCCATCTAAAACTGATGACCTAATCTCTTAGATTTTTGAAACAAAAATTGTCTTGATCCAGCTCACAACAATCTTTTATTTGAAATTTAAATTCATCCTACTCAGCAATTGACAAGACGTGGCCATGCTTTACTCAAGAAGGTCTTCTGTTCTTGGTTCTACTATGTTAGACATTCTCACGCCTAGTAGCTTGAAGGCTTTGATAGCTTGATATTTTTAGTAAGTTTTATCCCTAAAACTTAGAGATTTTAATTCAATTTAGTAGATTTTACTATGAAGTTAGTGTAGTTTTTACATTTGGTAGGATTGTTAACTAGTAAATAATTTGTTGGAAATATTAACCGATTAGGAAGATTTTTGCAAGATGTGCTAAGAAAATAAGATTTGGTTGTTGCAAGCTATGCTACAGTTTGAGTTTTCAGGACATAGCTCAGTTGGTTGTTGCATAATTCTTTGTTTTACAGGACTATGCCACGGTTTGAACTTCCAAGACATAGCATGCTGTGCTGAACAGAATGTTGTTATATGACTTTGTCAAAGATATTTTTGTTGCTGATTCCTTGCACTATTGGTGATTTGAACTTTTCAAAAGCCTTGTGTGATTTGGGAGCTAGTGTGTCTTTAATGCCTTTTTTAGTATCTAAGAAATTGGGTTTAAGTGAATTATAGCCAACTAATGTTACTTTGCAATTGGCTGATAGGTCCATGAAGCATCCAATGGGAATTCTTTAAAATGTACTTGTAAAAGTAAGGCAATTCTTCATTCCGGTTGACTTTGTGGTGCTCGAAATCGAGGAGGATGTTGAAAACTCAATCATTTTAGGCTGTCCTTTCTTAGCTATAGCAGGAGCAATCATTGATGTAAAAGATGGGAAACTGAAATTAAGAATTGGTGAAGAGGAAGTAGAATTTAATGTTCATAAATGATGTTCTTATCCCTTTTTTACTAACCATGTGTTTTTTGTTGATCTTATTGAAGAATTAGTCAATAAAAATGCAGATTTCGGAACCTTGACGGAATCACTTGAGGCATGTTTAGAGAATGCAGGGGTTGAGGAAGATAAAAGATGACGTAGCTGAAATTGCAAGCTTGAGAGTACAACTTAACTCTAGTTTTAAAGGTAAAACATCACGCGTTCAAGCTCCAAGTTTGGAGTTAAAACCATTACCCTCTCATTTAAAATATGCATTTTTTGGAAAAAAAAATGACACTTTGCCTGTGATTGTGAATGCATTTTTGATTAATGAACAGTTGGATAAGTTGTTGCAGGTTTTGAGATTAAAGAAAAATGCTTTGAGGTGGTCAATTTCTAATTTAAAAGGAATTAGCACTTCATTTTGTATGCATCAAATCTTGATGGAAGATGATTATAAACCAGTTGTTGAGAACCAAAGAAGATTAAATCCTAATACGAAAGAAGTTGTTAGGATTAAAATTCTAAAATGGTTAGATGCGGGAATTATCTATCCTATCTCTGATTGTTGTTGGGTTAGTCCTGTACATGTTGAACCAAAAAAGGTGGAATGATAGTCATTGTAAATGACAATGAATAATTAATTTCCACAAGAACAGTAACAGGTTGGAGAGTGTGTATAGATTATAGGAAGCTAAATAAGGCAACTAGAAAATATAATTTTCCTTTGCCTTTTCTTGAGCAAATACTTGAAAGACTTGCTGGATATGAATTTTACTGCTTTCTAAATAGATACTCCGGGTACAATCAAATTGTGATTGCACCTGAAGACCAAGAAAAAACCACCTTTACTTGTCCATATGGTACATATGCTTTTGGAAGAATGCCTTTTGGACTTTATAATGCACTAGCTACCTTTCAAAGATGTATGATGGCTATTTTTTCTGATTTTATTGAAAAGACCATGGAAGTTTTTATGGATGATTTTTATGTTTTTGATTCTTATTTTGAAAATTGCTTGAATAATCTTTCTCAAGTATTGCAGAGATGTGAAGAAACCTACTTGGTTTTAAATTGGGAAAAATACCATTTCATGGTCCAAGAAGGAATTGTTCTTGGTCATAAAATTTCAGCCAAAGGTATTGAGGTAGTTAGAGCAAAGGTAGAAGTAATTGAAAAGTTACCTCCGTCAACTTTGGAAAAAGGTATAAGAAGTGTTTTAGGCCATGCCATTTTCTACCATCATTTCATTAGAGAATTTTCAAAGATCTCTAAACCCCTGTGTAATTTATTAAATAAAGATGTTGAATTTGCCTTTGATGGAAATTGTTTGGATGCTTTCAATAAATTGAAAAAAGCCTTAATTTCAACACCAATAATAGCAGCACCTGATTGGAATGTTCTATTTGAGTTAATGTGTGATCCTAGTGATTATGCTATAGGTGTTGTTCTAGGACAAAGGAAGAACAAGAAGTTGCATGTCATTAGTTATGCTAGTAAATTGTTGAATAATGCACAATTAAACTATGCAACCACAGAAAAAGAGTTACTTGCTGTAGTTTTTGCAGTGGATAAATTTTGATATTATCTTGTAGGATCAAAGGTGATTGTGTAAATAGACCATGCAGTAATCAGGTATCTAATGACAAAAAAAGATGCCAAGCCAAGGCTAATTCGTTGGATTTTGCTTTTGCAGGAGTTTGACATAGAGATAAAAGACTAAAAAGGCTTTGAAAATGTTGTTGCAGATCATTTGTCAAGAATAGAAGGCACTAATGAAGACAAAGAATTACCTATTCAAGAAAATTTTCCCGATGAGCAACTTTTAGCAATAGCTAAAGCTCCATGGTATGCTGATTTGGTAAATTTCTTAGTAAGTGGCCTCATTCCTCATGATTTTAACTTTCAACAGTTTTTTTTTTTTATGGGAAGGTAAACATTATTTTTGGGAAGAGCCCTTGTTGTATAAGTTTTGAGTAGATGGTATAATTCGAAGGTGTATTCCTAAAGAGGAAATTGAAGATATACTTCATCATTGCCATTCTCTGGAGTGTGGGGGACATTTCAGCTCTTCAAAAATAGTGGCAAAAGTATGTTAGTCAAGTTTCTATTGGCCATCAATATATAAAGATGCTAGAAGGTTTGTAAATGCTAGTGATAGATGCCAAAGAGTTGGTAATATCACTAAAAGGGATGAAATGCCAATGACAAGCATTCTAGAAGTGGAACTCTTTGATGTATACGGAATAGACTTTATGGGACCATTTCCATCTTCTTTTGGGAATCATTATATTTTGGTAGCAGTAGATTATGTATCTAAGTGGGTTGATGCAAGTGAAACTCAGACCAATGACTCTGAGGTAGTGATTACATTTCTAAAGAAAAATAAATTTTCAAGGTTTGGGGTACCTAGAGCATTGATAAGTGATGAAGGGTCACATTTTTGTAATCACTCACTTGAAACATTGCTTAAGAAATATGAAGTCACACATAGGATTGCATTAGCTTACCATCCACAATCTAATGGGCAAGTAGAATTAGCTAATAGAGAGTTGAAGAAAATTTTGGAAAAAACAATAAGTAAGGCAAGAAAGGATTGGGCAAGCAAGTTAGAGGATGCACTTTGGGCATATAGAATTGCATTCAAAATAGCCTTAGGAATGTCTCCTTATAAGTTAGTTTTTGGTAAAGCATGTCACTTACTTGTAGAGATGAAACACAAGGCATATTGGGCTATTAGAGAGCTCAACATGGATACCCAAGCAGCAGGAAAAATAAGACTACTTCAACTAAGTGAGTTGGAAGAATTCATGACGGAAGCTTATGAAAATACCAAGATTTATAAGGAGAAATGTAAATTATAGCATGATAAGCATATTAGCAGAAAATCTTTTGAGGTAGGGCAGAAAGGGTTTCTTTTTAACTCCCAGTTGAAGTTGTTTCCAGGGAAACTGAGATCTAGATGATCGGGACCTTTTGTTGTAACCAAAGTATACCCTTATGGAGCTGTGGTGGTCTATAGTGAAGAAAAAGAAGCATTCAAGGTCAATGGGCAAATATTGAAGCCATATTTTGCAGTAGATTCGTTAGTATAATGGCAGAGAAATCATGTTATGGGAAACAGAGAACTGGCGACCAAATCATGAAAAACCAGAACAACCATCGACCAGAATACATTGGAACTTTGGCACACAAATTTCAAGAAGTTTTTTCTTTTCATTTATTTTGTGTTTAAAGTGGAATTTTGATGGTGTTATGTGGTCAAGGGCTGGAACTCTGTGGTGATTTATTGTATACATTTTGATGATAATTTTCTGTCATTAACTTCATTTTGTTGTAAAATTGGCTGCACCATTTCAATGGAAATTTTGTGCTTGATTGCATTTAAGTTGCTTTTTATTTTAAGCCATTGGGGACAATGGCTGAAATGAGTTTGGGGGGAAGATTTTGATGGATGAATGTGCTTGGTGATATTTGGTTGATTTTTGCTATTGATACTTTTGTTGGTGATTGGATGATATTTTGCGGGTTGGTTTTCATTTGCTAGTGTCTTTTCATATTTGTTCATTAAAAAAAAAAACCTGAAAATTAGAAAACCTGAAAATTTTCTTTTAAAGGATTGGTCTTTATGGCCTGTGATGAGATTGGTTTTAAGGTTTGAACTAGTGAAAAATGAAGAATGCTTTGAGTAGTGTATAATTCAATCATTTGGAGAGTTTTTTTTTTGTGGTTTAAAGCTGCTAAGTTTTTTTTAGCACTAAAAGCTGTAATCATTTGGTTATTTATGTGCAAGGTGTGAATTTGGTTATTTATTCTAAAAAAAAAGGAAGATGTGAATTTGGACTTGTTTGATTGGTACTTGGAGCAAAATGAGTAGATGACTTTACTTGATTCAAAGATGATGGTGTAAGGCCTTCTTTGAACTATTTGAGCCTTTCAAGCTAGCCTAATTGAATGTTATATCTCTAGGTCCTTTTTTTTTAAGCCTAAAAGAAAGAATGGAGAGAACCACCATCCGTTTTCTTTCTATTAAACCACATTGACTACCCTTAGCCTACAATTTCATAATTTCTTTTTCACTTAAAAAAAAAAGAATCCCTAGAAAGAGTTTAATGAATTAGGGATACGTGAGTGAAAGAGTTTAATGAATTAGGGATACGTGAGTGAAAGAGTGTTTAAAGGAGAAAAGGATGAATGGTGAGGGGTAAGAGTTGATGGAAAAAGGGGATTCATGTATTTTGGCTTGGGAAGTGTTCATCTTTGTATTTTGCATTTTTCTATGTTAAAAAAAAAAGAGAACGAAAAAAATAATGAAAAGATTTAAGTATGTTCTATTGTTTTATTTTGAAAATAATCAGTTCCAAGAAGGGTTGTGAGCTTGTTTTGAGTTGTATTATGCAAGAAAAAGGGATATATTTAAAAATGAGTTTGGGGGTGAAGTGTTAGAAGTATTTCTATGATATGCATAAACTCTTTTCTTTGATTTTTATCCTTTATCCATTTCATTTCATAGCCAAGTCCCTAAGCCTCACATTACAAGATTAAAAGTCCTACTTGATTTGGATTGGGTTGGTTGTCTATAAATTAGTGGAGAGTGTCATAAAAAGCAAGTTCAGAGAAAAAAAAAATGTTGCGAAAGAATAAGAGAATTGAAGATATTTGGGTTGTGTGAAATTTTTCTAAGCCCTGAATAGTTGAATGAGAACAGCTATATACACACACACTTGAGTGGTTTTAAGCTATAGAAAATTGCTCCTTGGATTGGATGATTACATGAGCATGTATTTGGAATTTATCATGAAGTTGTTTCTAAGAAATCTCTGAGGCTAGCTAGATGACTTCATCCTAAATAAATGTCTTGAATTCTTTTTGCTTGAGGACAAGCAAATCTTTGAGTTTGGGGGTATTTGATAGCTTGATATTTTTAGTAATTTTTATCCCTAAAACTTAGAGATTTTAATTCAATTTAGTAGATTTTACTATGAAGTTAGTGTAGTTTTTACATTTGGTAGGATTGTTAACTAGTAAATAAGCTGTTGGAAATATTAACCGATTATGAAGATTTTTTGCAAGATTTGTTGAGAACATAAGATTCGGTTGTTGCAGGCTATGCTACAATTTGAGTTTTCAAGACATAGCTCAGTTGGTTGTTACATAAGTCTTTGTTTTACAAGACTATGCCACGGTTTGAACTTCCAAGACATAGCATGCTGTGCTAAACAGAATGTTGTTACATGACTTTGTCAAAGATATTTTTGTTGATGATTCTATCAAAGAGGGAGATAGAATTTTGACTAAATCTTGCAGCTGGGATTTTCTGCTCCAACAAGAAGATTAAGGGTGGTTTCTTTGTTAAGATTCAAGGAGAAAATCAAAGAGCAAAGTAAGGAGCAAACATCTATAAATTCTGGAGAGCTTTTGGTAGCAAAAAAGGGTGGGATTGGATGTTTTTAGCATTGAAGCAGATTTTAGATATCAAATTTTCAGCAGTCTAGCAAGAACTTTTAGAGAAGATTCAGTACTTGTTTCATTTTGGTCATCCTTTTCTTAGTTGTTCACTTTGTAGAATTTTTAATTTTCATGAAATTTTGTTTTAAGCATTATGTCTAGCTAGAGTTCTTCAATTCTAGGAACCAAGATGTAACATTTGAATTTTTTTTCTTTACTTCAATCAAATCGACTTGGGTCTTTTTCACTTTTCAAAATCCATTGTTCTTGTTTTATATTGTTGGTAAAAACTTGATCAATTCTTGCATGACTTAAGTTGTTGCATGACGAAACGAGAGTTGAAATTCAACATTAGTTGGTAGGAACATTGGTTATGAATGCGGAGCTACGAGAGTAGAACACAACATAGCAGCCTTAAATTCTTGAGTGTTTAATGTATTTGTGTTAAATTTTTGTAGACATGAGAGTGGGCACACAATTGCACGAATAAGAGAGATACACCTTGAGAAAGGATACTCTTAATTGAGTGAATGGTTGTGAGAAAAGTGAAAGCCAAAAGAAACCAAACTAGTGTAGATTGAATTCATTGAGTCTTCATTTGGTGAAATCCAAGTTTCGAGAGGTTTTTAATCACTTGAATTTTCCTTATTTTTGCTAAATATTCTGTTCTGTGTCAACAAACTATTTCTTTACTAAACAAGTTTTGAGAGTGATCCAAATAGTGAGAGAGTTTCTATCAAGTTGGTACTTGACAACTCCCCGTGTGACGATTCTGGACTAGCTCTATAGTATGAGCTATGATCCTTTAATTTGAACGTATTGAGGACGAGAAAAACCTACATTAGGCTTTTGGTTGCATTTCATACAAAAAAAATCTTGCTTTTAATACCTTTTTCTCCAATTCTTCATTTTCCATACCTAAAACAAAAAGTACATCAAAATCAAAGAATTTCACCCTATAATCAATTTAATATTAGGAAAATATGAAGAAGAAATATGTACATTTTAAGTTCTATCACCTTTTTAGATTTTTTATGTTTTCATTTAAGTTATTACTCAATTTTTTTTATAAAAAGATTGAAAGTTATTCTTACTATTAGCATATCTTTTTATATGAACATTATACAGTCTATTTGTTAGGTGAAAAGAAAAAAGACCAAGAATGGGAATGTGGGTGCCTTATCTGATAAAGTGCCAAATGAGAATTTGTGCATGTTATTGAAAAGTATATTTTCTTTCTTTTCTGGTTGCACAGTTAAAAACCAAATCTCAACACATGAAGCAGAAGGAAGTACAAGGCCAACTCAAGGGTCTGAGAGTAGATACACAAAAGAAAAAAAAAGCCAAATCATCAAGTAAAGGAGATAATGTATCATGTTGGCACCCACATTGAGTGAAGATCAGAAGAACATGTATGAGATGTTTGGACTACTAGTTCCCCTATTTCTAGTAGGTAGTCAACCACATTTGAGGAATGAAAAGTAGGTCAAAAAGGGACTCACTAATCCAAGTTCTCAAGTTGCAAGTGAAAAGGTGTTGGGCATTAGAAAATTGTATGAAGAATGGGCATATAGTTACCTGAATTACCAAGCATTAGCGAGGACAAAATGAGCTAAGAGAGGCTCAAGGGAATGAAAAGTGTTTATGAGGTGTTTGGGATATTTGTGCCTAACAGCCTAAGTGGTGGAGCTGAATCTTCTCCCTCATCTACACATAAAGCTGAGAAGCAATGAAAGGGAAAGCAAAAAATGAGAAATTGATGTGTCTGGGATTTTGATGGAAGCACGTGCTCATCTTATTTTGTGATCCTTTTGTGATAATGTGTTGATTTTATGGTAGACAAATGCAGGCCATTATCTAGGTTTTAAGATTGATGGATTTGAATTAAGTTAATCTATGTTTTGAGACTGTTGGAAGGTTTTGTGATTAAAATAGATGCTCATCTTGTTGTGATGTTGTTTTAAGTCTTTAATGGATGACTTTGCCTCGATTTTATATCTTGCTATGGTGTTTTAAAAATTTTCTTCTTGGTTGAATGGATGCAACTATTAGGTGCCTTTTTGAAACTTGGTTTAATGGATGCAACTTGGTTTTGTGATGAAGCTTTTTGAAAATTTTCTTCTTGGTTTGGATTCATTTATCTTTTAAAACATAGGTGGATGGATTTGTCTCTATTTTAGATTGATCAATGAAACTGTTCATTGGCCCTTTAGGTGCAGCTTATCACTCTTATTGGCGTTCAAAGATGGTTGCTGCATGTGCTTATATTTTCTTGTATGTCAGTTAGTCTCTCCATTGTATACACTAAGATATATTGATGAGGCCAATCATCCAAGCAAGTGTTAGACAAGATAGAGTATGCATTTGCTACAATTCACTACCAACCCCTTATTGTTCAACCAAGATTAGTTGCAAAACACATCAATTAAAATTGATAACAAAATGTAGCCATGCAATTATTGTCATTGCACATCTATTGTCTTCAAATTAACTGTCCTCAACTAGTCTCTAATTATGAAAAATCTGCTATTTAGTTGGCTGCATTCATTTAATTACTAACATGGTAGCACTACATAATAAGAGAGCTAATAATAAGCTATTCAACCATCACAATACTTACACTACATAATAAGCTATTCAACCATCACCCTTATCTACAAACTTTGGCAGCAGGATGATTCCCGCGTCCAAACCAAGTGTACAATAATAGGAAAATCATAACCAAAATTGCACATCCCATTTTTCAATTTGTTGCTCTAAGCTTTGCTATTTCTCCATCATTTTCATCAAGTTTTCTTAACAAACTAGGAACAATGACCTTGGATCTTTCAAAAACTTCTTGGTCATACCACATAAAAAACCTACATTCTTCAACTCCTTACTCAAACAAACCATTAGTTCGAATTTGGTAGATTATAAATATAATCAAACCCGTTTGTCTCATATTACTTACCGGCCATCTAGGGCATGAGAAAACCTTCACTCGTGGTTGTTGGGATTTAGCGGCCGAAGAGGCCATTGTTTTCAGATTTTTACTGTTCGGCGAAAAAGTGCGAATGATATTTAAAATTTTATCGATGGCGATTCGCTCATTACACAAGAAATTTTCAAAATTTAACGTTCATGAACAGTTTTTTACTGTTCATGAACAGTGTTTTTTTTAAAGGTGCGGTTCAACATGCGGGTCGAATCGTCTGCGGTGCGGTAGGCTTCCACGCCGAGGCTCAGGTGAGAGGTAGAGATTGAGTTCTAGTTTCACACCAAAGGCCATTCGTCAGGCCACTTGGGATGAGTAGCATCCCTTTTGTATAGTACTAGGTCCCGATATAATCGGCTTTTGTATTTTTGATCGCTTGTCACTTTGTCCCGCTTTGTCGGTGCTTTTGCCCTTTATAGGCCTTTACCCGCGTTGTCGAGTGTTCTGCCCCTTTGTGGGCTTTTGTCTTCGTGGGTTATATACACCACGAAACTCAATTTAGCCCTTGAAACTATGTACATTGGCTATTGTGCCTCTTTTTAATATATTATCGTTTCGTAAAAAGGGTTGTTGGGATTCAAAATGTTACAAGCCTTGCATTGATTCCCAATTACATTGTATTTCTAGCTTCATACTGGTTTGATTAGAGCTCTGAATGCTTTCAAGAACTGGTATTTGATGAGAGTACTATGGCAATGCTTATCGAAAAGAATAGTTGCCTGGGTTTGTTTGTTCTTCGGCAACAGAATTTGGCCGGGGGTGTTTAATCAATTAAAGTGTACATTGTTATAAAGAATAGTTGCCCTGGTTTGTTTGTTCTTCGCAATGCAATTTGGGGTGTTTAATCAATTAAAGTGTACATTGTTATTGTTATTCGTTCATTTGGACTAACTTGCCATTAAAAGGATTTAATTTGTTGACTTTGTAGAGGGTTAGGGACCAAAATTGTCGCGTTTGAAACTTAGAAGACTAAAAGTGCAATTTTACCTAAAATTAATACAATCCAATGCTTCTCTAATCTCAAATGGTCAGTGCCCTTTTTGTCTCTTCCTTTGACACAACCATATTGAAATCCCAAACCACCAGACAAAAAGGTTTAGCTTCCATAAGCTAAAGTAAATCTTCCTATAACTATTTTCTATCATCATCGAAACGTAAAGCATGAACAAAAATAGCAACTTTGAACCACAACAAACCATGCTTCAACTTTGTAGCCGAAAACTAATCAAATTGTGCAATACCCTTGAAATTCAAAATTTTGATAACTGTTCAATTGGCACCTTAGCTTCACATAATGCAACTAGCCTTAAACTATTTACATTCTTAACAAATTTTAGCCTAGAAGTAGCAAATTTTCTTGCCACTCCCCTAATGTTCTACAATAATGAGTATAAAATATTATTTTCTTGTTTTTTTGACAAATAGGAACACAAGGCAATAATTTAGTTTGATAATTTTGTTTCCTAGACAATGATAACAATTTGGATCGAGATCGAGGACAAATTTGATATAATTTTCCCATCTCATTTATTTCCTTTTATATTCTTTTATTCTTGACACATAGAATGAGAAGAGGTGTTATATTTGTAATTAGTAAAACTCCAAGTTTCAATCTTTATAGATCATAGTGCATTTTTCCATTTCATGACAATTGGATATAATTACTACCTTCATCCCAACAAAAGAGTTTAATTTCAAAAACTTCTTTTGTCCCCTTCAAAAAACAAAAACAAAAAAAAGAAGAAAAGGAATTCACTTTTATGTAAAATTCTTGTATTACCCTTATTAACAATAATAACATGTAATTCAATTGAAAAGTAAGTCCAAAAATAAAAAATTATACATTTAATTGTGTATTAAGTGAGTTGTACTTAATAGTTTTTAAAAAAGTTATACCAAATCAAAAGTAGTTTTTTTCCCTTTGAGACAGGGAATATAATTTAAGATTTTAGCCGAAAATATATCACATATTTCACAATAATCTTTTGAAATTCTATATACAAATAAAGTGAATGATTGATCCTCAAAAATAAAATACCAAGCAACTAAAAAAATCATGAAATAAAAAGCGTGAAACCTTACAAATAAATATGAAATATTCCTACAAAAGAGACATGTATGAAAAGACAGTTTAGTTATCCACCCCATCAATGGCCTTGACATGTGGCCGATAACAAGTTTACCTCGAAATGTCCCTCATAGATTTCATATACAGCTTGGCAAGCCATAAAAAGTGAGGAAAGAACTAGATTCACCCATTAGGAAGACCAACAGTGGGGCAAACTAGCTTACAAGGGTAATGGCTAAAAGGCATAACAAGTGTGTCCATTACAGGGTCGTGAGATACAGTAAGAAAACATGCCCAGTTTTAGTGTCACAGGGGCAAACAAGCATTCGTGAAGAATAGGTTTGGCCCTCCATTAAAGTTTTAGTATGTTTTCTATTTTGTTCTTGATCCTCTATACTATTTACCTATCTTTCTACTATAGGACCAAAATGAATCTATCCTTATTACCAATTCATTTGATGGTGAGTTAGGCCCACCACATAGAGGAGAAAGGGAGTTCCGCCACAAACTGGGTATGTTCCGGAAAATCCAGCCCAGACAAATATGGGTAGCTAAGAAGCTTCTACTACAACAGGCATGCCATGGCACAGAGTTTCAAGGCATAGTCATTGCAAGTTTATAGGACACACAAAAAGATGTTGTCCATCATTATAGAGGAAGAAAAAGGCTAAACAGTTTGAAACTAAAAATCTGTTCAATTGATATGTTGATTTGTACATATTTACCATCTCATAATGATGGTGTTCATTGATATGTATAGAAAGGGACAGAAGATGGAGATGGGTCTTTGGATACATTGATTGAAGTCATTGTGAGATAGACATCATTAGTGCCTAAACACCAAAATGGAAGCCCAAATGTTCAGGAAACAAGTTCCCCTCATGTTGGTTATAATGACATGGAATTTGATGATTGTTTCAATGAGGTAAATCATATCTAGCCTTTTGTATCTAGCTTTTTCCTACCCAACAACACCAATTTTGGGGTTGGTCAATTGTTCATAGGTTTCAATGGATGAAACAACACACAAGGCCTTGGAAGAGTTGGCAAGCAATCATTTTACCCAACCAATGAATATTGACACTGGAGCTGAAGGTGGGAATGCATCAGAAACTCCCATGGAAAATGATACACACCCTACCTATGGAAATTATAAGGATGTGATACAGATGATGCTTTGAATTAGATAGAAGGAAAGGGTGATGGACATTTTAGAGATGGTGATGTAGGTGAGGATCTAAACCACAAAGCAATTGAAGGTGATGCACTCAAGCCACATGGTCCTGTTGTAGTTAGATTGCAAGGAGATGAAACAGTATCTTTTGATGTTGGGAATAATGACACACAGACCCCTCAAAAGAAAAGAAAGATGGTCTATTATGGGATTGATCCATCGCGATGCCCCAAACTTAGGAAAATAGTCCTATCTAAGCCTGTGCCTCATCACCCAATATGATGCCCAAAGATCATACTTAGAGAAAACGAAAAAGGGATGTGATCATGAAGTGCCATTCAGAACATAGAAATATGTCACTATGGAAGGAAATCTGGTGATTCTGCAACCACCTCCAAGAACTGAACAAGCAGTCAGGAAAATACGTGAGCAACAACCTTTTTTTTCTTCAATTGATATAACCAGAGGTGGCACAAAACATAGGAAATAATAAGTTACCATCATTTGAAGTCATTATGAATTTATTTTAATGTTTTGCCCAATTTGGAATGTTCAATGTTCTATTTATATATTAGTCATGTTTCAACAGTTGGAAACACTAGTGTAAATCTTTTGTTCCTTGGCTGCTTAGTTGTAATATTTTGGAAGATCAATTAGTAAAGTTTCCACAGTTAGAAACGCTGGTATAAATCTTTTGCCCTTTAGCTGCTTAGTTGTAATATTTTGGAAGATCAATGTGAACATGCAAGTCGACATTGTGTATTATTGGATGCAGAACATCTTTCATCAGTATTGAACAATTCCATTTTCATTAGTATAGAACAAGTCATTGTGAATAAGTTGATAATGTAATTTCACCCCTACTGAACAACGACATTTTCTTCATTAAAGATTCTCGTTTTCCCTTAACAGTTTCGTTATTATTTGGGAAGAAAAACTCAAAGCAAACATCTTGACATGTTTTCGTGCTTTTGTGGATAAACATTTTTCATACATTGCACCTTATCACACATTTGTGCTCTACAAGACCATCCATACAGTTAGAAACATTAGGAGAAAATTTTAAAAATATTTGCGATAACAACACCAACGAAAAATAAGGCTCTAATGTGGCACCCTTCCTTGCATCTCCTCACATTCATCCTAAAACATGAAGCTGCAAAAAATTGCCAGCAATAGCAAACTGAAAATGATTAGATTCAGCTTCTTAATCCTCTTCTCATACTCTTCCAATCTTGCATCAATTTCCCCCATAGACCTCAGCAACCTTAGTATAATTTGTTTTCCTTTGTGGCAAATTTTTGGGTCCTACCATTCAGAAACATTGCAGGCCACAGCTTCACTATACCTCGGGAATCCAAGAAATCTTCTCCCAAGTTTGTTGTAGTCCAAGAAGTTCTTCCCCTTCTATGGTAATTACAGTGACACGTACTACTCATCCTTTGCGTCCTCAGCTGACTCATTTAGCAGTTCTTCATCAAAAGTAAGGGCTTCCAACTTTTTTCCTTTCCCAGCTTGGAAGATGATGAAACTGTGGAAATGTCAAACTCTTTTTTAGGAAATTTTAAGGAAAATTTTCCTTCTTTTTTCACTTTTTCTGGCTCTATCCTACGTTGCTGGCAACTTAAAAATTCATCCCAATTTTGCCCCGACTAGAATTATGTGCCCCTCATATGTAAAGTTGAGGTGGCTGAATCCTCTAATTGGACTCAATTGAGCCAATTATTCTAATTGAACAATCTAATTGCACCTTTTTCAACATCAAAGATGAAATCACGAGTAAGGCTTAATTTGAGGGACTAATGGCATGATTTACCTAAAAGTTAAATAGGCTTGCTCAAGAGAAGGAATTTCGGGCTGAAGTGAATAAAATAAATGGAACATGAAAGTTTCTTTTGCTCTTTCTCTTCTCTGGACTTTGCAATCACATTGTATTCAATTTCAGGGTTAAAAGAAGTTCAAAATTTAACCTTCGATCTAGAAGTCTTCTAAAAGAGTAAAAATTGCACCAAAAATTTTGTCTGAATTAGACTTTTTGAAAGTATAAATACTAGGGTGAAACCCAAATAAGTCTATTAGTTGACAATTTTATACTTTTTTCCACATAAGTTAGGAGCCCAAAAAACTCAATAAATCTTATATTCAGAGAATTCTCTTACATTTCTCATATATAACAAAGAAGTTTCAGTTTATGGAATATTACTAGTTTAGTTATAATTGACTTTTGCAGTTAGATAAATTATGGACACCTTTTTTGATCTCGCTCTATTGGGACTTCATCTAATGGGCTAATGTCTTATTTTCATATAGAATTGACGTTTTGATGGAAGATTTTTGCATAGTTTGATTCAATAGGACTAAAATTTTAGTCTGCCAATAAAACTGAATATGGTTCCTCTAGCTTCTGTTTTCCTGTGAGAATTGTTCAAAATCTTTCTTCCGCATTAACCTGTCCATGCTTTGTAAAATGGTCTATACTGGAATTGAATTTTCGAGTTTCTTTTTCCTACAAGATCAACATTGATTTTGATCTTTATTATCCATTACAAGTTAGCCTTCGCAGACATTGTCAACCTCAAGTATAGACCACTACCTCTAATTTGATGTTGGAATTAACTCTAGATTATGGTAATGCATGCCAAACTAATACGGAAGTGATAATGGAAGATAAATAATTTTTACAAAAAAAAAAAAAAATCAAATTCTGCTAATTTTGGAAAAAAATATTGACCAAAACTTGAAAATAATTAAAATGATTAAAAATGAGTCATCACATGCATATTTATAACTTAAACAAAGCTGAGAAGGATCCGAAATATAATACGAAGCTATAAAAAAGAGTTCAAAATTCATTAGGAATCAGAAAAGGTGGCTGACGACGGCCAAAACAAGAAATTTTAGATAAATTCTGTGGAATTAACAGGGCTACTATTTGTTTTGTAAATCTCTTGGATGCCTTTGAAACGATATGGAATAATAACAATTTTGATATTGTAACAAAAAGTTATGACGGTTCAAAATTGAATATATATTTTAATATATTTATACTTTTTGGACCAATCTTGCGCACTTAAATAATTATCTGTGACTCGTTCCACATCACAAGTCATTATACGTTAAACATTGATGCTGCTACTGATATCTCTTTGCAAGCCTGCTAATAAAACAAAACGTTGAGTTTGACTACTCTTTCATCTTCTTCCATCTACCCTGATAAGAAGGGTAGCGATATAAATACAGTCAGGAAATTTGTGTTTAGAAGTAGTCGCCATTCAAAAAGCGTATAATGACTCACTAGTTACGCATTCTTGTGCTAAAGATGACAGCCCCTAGTGATATTTTTCTTTCTTAACCCATGGAAAAGGAGCAAGTAGTTCGAACATTGACCTGTTAAACCCAATATTTCACATTGCATGAATGTCCTTACATTCTCTAATTTTTGGGTTCAAGTCATTTTACATGCTCCAAATTGATAAGGCTTTTAGAACTGTGCACAAAATATAGTTGACTCGTAAGTTTTTTAGTCTGATAACCTCTAAAGCCTTAAAATCATAGGACATTGTTTACTGATTAACAATTGCGTTTTACAATGGCTTGTAAATGGATTGTTTTTCTATTTTTCATGTTTCTCTCCCCAATTTGTGCTTTGGCTCAAAGCAACGGCACTTTGCCCGTAAGAAGCATTCTGACTGAAAATGAAGCATCAGTCCATCGCTCAAAGAAATTGACCCATAGATTATTCATGAAGTACTAGAATATGAACTTTGAAATTGTAAATGTGAAAGCATTTCCATTGCTTAGTTGAAATTTAAAAATCATGGATTTGTTCATTGATTATGTTGTTTGTTTTCCCTCGACTTTACTAGAATTAATTCCTTGTGTATGAAGCCCGTGCAACGGCTTATGGGTTTCCATGTATTTAATTATTTTACATTAAATTTGATCTAGAATTTTGTTAATCACGCTGATATACTATCCTAGTGCAATATTATTTTTTTCATTGTAGAGTAGAGATTATCGTTTTCAATTATTTGGCTTCTTTCGGAAGTATTATAAATTTGCAAATTTTGATATTAAGGTTGATAATTTGTTTCTGAGCATCTATCCTCCAAGAAAATGGAAGACTTGATAAAGATGTTACACATAGAATTCAGGTAGGTGAAAATAAATGGAAAAGTATATTTTCTATATTTTGTGATCATAAAAAACCAATGAAATTGAAAATAAAATTTTATAAAACAGCCATAAGATTAGTGATAGTCTATGAATTAGAGTGTTGAGCACTAATTATGAACAATAATAGAAAATGAGAGTAGCAAAAATGAATATGTTAAAATAAATGCGTAGACATACTAATCCAAATAGAATAAGTAATGAACATATTGGGAAAAAAAAAGAAAGTAGAAGTAACCCCACTGAATGAAAAAAATATATATGTTTAAAGTTGGTTGAATATATGTGTAATAGACCTTTAGATACACGAGTATAATGTCTAATGATTAGATAATTATTAATTCTAACTAAAAGGATAAAGAAAAGATTTAAAAAGATTTGGAATGAAATTATTAAAAATAATATGAATTAGTTAAATTTAAATAAAAGTATGTGTGTTAATAAAAAGTAATGGCAATATATATTTATATAACCGAGTTCATGTGGCAAATATATATTGAAGTGTTCATTAAACAAATGGGTTAGGCGTATCTATATCTAGCTAATAAATAACACATGTTTTCAGCCGACTAAAATGACTAAAATTACCTACATTTGTCATGTGAAATTCAATATTTAGCTGTCCACTGAAAGAAAATTGAACAATACAAAAAGTTTAGTACATCTTATTTATAGTTAATAACACACATATCGTTTAATAACACATATGTATTGTTGGGGAGGTTTTAATTATGAGGAGCTCAATTAGAGCGGCCCAATAAGAAGTAGGAGCCAGCCCAAAAGCTTAAATTAGTGGGATATGGGTCTTTGCTATTTATTAGTTGCTCTAGTTCTTCTTAATTTTTCAATGTGGGATAGTATCCACGAACACAATAAAACACAACAAACCTCCTCTTTCATGGATATACTACCACATTAAAGGCCACTCCCCCCACAAGCCCAATTCCTACTTTAGCAAGCCTATCCCTTAAGCATGGACTCATCTAGTTCCCGTGCAAGTAGTAAAGGTGTCAAACATATTTGTCTACGAGTTACCCACTAAGGCCCCGTCTAACCAGAAGGGAAACCACTTGCTTCTCCGAGTAGGTGACGTAGCATTCAGCGTAGAGAGATATTTGGAGAAAATCAATTCTGAAAAAACTGAATAATAATAATGAATTAACCATCAAAGAAATCCTAAACAACCTAGACCTAAAACACAACTCGACTATGGTTAGGATACTAAAACACAATTCTACTAAATTTAGGATACTAAAACACAATTCTATTAGATTTAGGACTCTCTAAATAAAAATCATAAATATATTAAAAATCGAAAAAGATAAAAAAATAAGAAAAAAAATTAAAAAACTCCAGGTAAACGATCCCCATCATTCTCCTCCACTTGACGAAAACTCGTCCTCGAGTTAGAATCAAAATCTGGATACATCGACTCAGTGGACTTATGGAACGGCGACAAATTAGCAATAGTGATAGTGTTGGAAATGCCCATGCTACGTGGGAGGTCAATCACATAAGCATTATCATTTATCTTCTTGCTGACAGTATAAAATTCATACTTCTTTGGTTGCAATTTGCTGTAAGATCCCACTAGGAACCGCCCCTTACGAAGAAATACCATGACCTGATCTTCAACTTCAAACACTTGCTTTTGATGGTGCTTATCCGCAGCTGCTTTATACTTCTTATTAGCCTCCTCCAACTTCTGCTTGACTTTCTGATGAACCTCTACGACCTGTTGGGCCATATGACTGGCTACTACAGTCTTGTCAGTTTGTTTAGGCAACTGTACCAAATCCAGAGTCTGTTGAGGCGCCTTTGTATACACAACAGAAAAATGTGACATGCTAGTAGAACTATGAACCGCATTATTATAAGCAAACTCTGCCTGCGATAAAGCCACGTCCCACTGCTTCGGCTTATCCTTGCAAATATACCTAATCAAGTTGCCCAGAGTTCTATTGACCACATCTGTATGGCCTCAATTTGTGGGTGAGCTGTGCTACTAAAATTTAAAGATGAATCAAACAGCTTCCACAAAGTTCGTAAAAAATGCCCTAGGAATTTGCTATCTTTATCAGATGTAATAGTTTTGGGAACGCCATGCAAGCGAACCACCTCTTTAAAGAATAATCTGGCCACACTTAATGCATCAGAAGTCTTCCTACAAGGAATGAAGTGTGCCATCTTGGAAAACCGATCAACCACAACGAAAACCAAATCTACTCCCCATTGGGTTCTTAGCAAACCAAGCACAAAATTCATGGACAAATCTTTCCATATATTGTCAGGAACAGGTAAAGGCATATATAGACTCGTATTATTACATTGTCCCTTAGCAGTCTGGCAAATATAACACCTCTGTACATACCTTCTGACGTCTCTACGTAACTGAGGCTAATAGAATCGCTCCTTAACAGCAGCGATGGTTTTGTCACTGCCCAAGTGTGCAGCTAGTCCTCTCTCATGTAAATCACGAACTACTTTCTCTCGCAACGAAGTCTGAGGAAGGCAAAGCTGATTGCCACACATTAAATACCCATCCTACACATAAAATTCTCGTATAGGTTGACCAGCAGCACATGACTCCCAAATCTGTCCAAAGTCAGCATCACCTACATAACATTCTTTTATTTGCTCAAACCCCAAAATGTCATGGCTTAAGGTAATTAATAAACCCACTCTCCTGCTCAAAGCATCAGCCACCACATTATGCACACCTGATTTGTGCTGTAATCTGAAATGAAACTTCTGCAAAAATTGACACCAACGTGCATGCATATCTTTGCTAATTCTCTTCTGACTATTCAGATATTTCAAAGCTTCATGGTCAGAATAAAGCACAAATTCCTTTCCAATCAGATAATGTTCCCAGGTCTTTAAAGCCCTTACGACAGAATAATTTTTTTTATCATAAGTACTCCACTTTTGCCTGGCGTCACTAAGCTTCCCACTGAAATAGCAAATGGGTCTGCTCGAGATAAAACCTTCTACGCCCACACCATCGGCATTACAATCAACCTCGAACAACTTATCAAAATCAAGTAAGGCAAGAACAAATGCGATACATACCTTTGCCTCATCCATCTCTATTCCTCAAGAAGTGATAATAAACCCCAAGAAAAGCAGCTTATTGGCTAGAAAACTGCGCTTTTTAAGATTTATATATAGCTTATTATTCTTCAAGGCTGTCAACACCTCCCTTAAGTGCATTAAATGGTCTTCCTTAGTCTTGCTATAAATCAGGATATCGTCAAAATAAACTACAATGAATTTGCCAATGAAAGATTTCAAAACCTGATTCATAAGCCTCATGAAGATGCTTGGAGCATTCGAAAGCCCAAACGGCATCACCAACCACTTGTACAGCTCTTCATTTGTCTTGAAAGCTGTCTTCCACTCGTCTCCGGGTCGTATGTGAATTTGATGATATCCATTCTTCAATTCCAACTTTGTAAACCACTTAACTCCATACAACCTATTCAACATGTCATCCAATCTAGGAATTGGAAATTTGTAGCCCACGGTTATCCTATTAGTGGCTCTACTATCCACGCACATCCTCTAACTCCTGTCTTTCTTAGGAGTTAATAGCGCCGGAACAGGACAAGGACTCATGCTATTCTGAACGTGCCCCTTCCGCAACAACTCCTCCACATTTTCTTTTAGAATCTCACTCTCCTTAGGACTCATCTTGTAGTGCGGCAGATTAGGCAAACTAGCACCATGAATTAAATCTATATGGTGCTGAATATTGCACATGGGAGGCAATCCATCTAGAATCTCGTCTGGCATCAACCCTTTAAACTCCTCTAAAAAAGGCTTAACAGCTTCAGGATGCTCCTCCACTTGTAATTCAGCCCCAACCTCTATGGTTTGCTTCACAATCAGTACGTGAATTTGCTTAGTATCTGCAATTTTCGCCTAAACTTCCTTGTAAAGGTAATGAAATTATCACTTACTACCGCTTACTTTTATTCTTTAGAGGCAAAGAACGTATATCTCATCCCATTTTTCACTAGGCTATACCGATTGACCCTTCCTGAATGCTGAGAATCTACATCAAATTGCCACGGCCTCCTAAACAACACGTGGCAGACATCCATATCTACCACATCGCAATATACCTCATCACGATACTTACTAATGGAGAATGGTATTTTGTACCGCTCGGTCACCTTGATACTCTTCACCCCAGATTTAATCCACCCTAACGTGTAGGGATTGGGATGCTTCTCCACAAGTATCCCCAACTTTTTCACTGTGTCCTTCCCGATAATATTCTCCATGCTCCCACTAGCAATAACCACAGTAAAGATCTAGCCCAAAACAGTACATCAGGCTCGGAATAATTGATGACGTTGTGACTCATCCTCCCATTTTGGGGATAACATCATACGGTGCACTATACAATTCTGTTCCCCTTCTTCTTCTTTTTCAAAATTTTCGGCATCCCCATTTGGTTCGCAGCAATATTCATCTTCCTTCTTTTCTCTCGCTACTATATTCACGATTTTCCTTTGAGGGCATTCATTAGATCGATGCCCTGGCTGATTGCACCGATAACATTTAAACCCCGTCGGCTTAGCATACAGGTTGGGATTGGCAGATTTTTGTGCCTGCGCCCCTTTCACGACGCTTCTTCGCCGCCTTGTCTTCTTGATTTCGCCCTGTATTATAGCGATTGTTGGAACCACTCTTCTCTATAGGACCAGTCGAACTACTACCTTTATAATTCTCATAGCCCCTTTTATTCTGCTCTTGCTGCATCAATTCGGCCATATTTTTCGCTTCAGAGAGATTTTGCAAAAATTGTACTTCGATCTTATCTCTAATGAAAGGCTTCAGTCCCTCAAGATACCTTACCACCTGCTGTCCCTTTGTTTCTGACAGATTATTCCGTTCAGCTAACCTCATAAATTTGGCTATATATTCATGTACAATTCGCACTTCGCTGATGTTGGTACATCGAACATAATCTGCTCGTACTCTGGTGGAAGGAATTCCTGTTTCAACAAACTTTTCATCCTATCCCAAGTCCAAACTCTCTTATTTCCTTCTCGCTCCCTCCTATTTTGCAATTTTTCCCACCATGCAGACGCACCCCTCTTTAATCTATAGGCCACTAATCGCACCTTTTTCTTACTAGTAGTCTCCATATAATCAAAGAATCTATCTATATCGGCAACCCAATCTAGAAACTCTTCTATTCCTAGACTTCCATTAAAATAAGGAATATCAACTTTTAATTTAAAGTCGTTACCTTCATAATCTTTCTGGCGCCATGGTTCATTTCTTCCATCACGTCCCCTTCGAAATCCTTCATAACGATTTCTGTCGCCACTATTATCATAGGAAAATTCAGTTTCTTCCTCTTCTGAACTCTCTGAAAAGAAAGGGTTGTTTTGCCTGCGATCAGGAACAGACCTATCGACAAGTTCATCGCGAACAACATGTGCACCCGGTCTTTTGCCGCTCGCCGATTCCGCTCACATCAATACCAAGATCCTCGAACCGACCGTTATTTCACCGAGTCGTTCTTCGATACGATGAAGGCTTCGATCAATTTGTCGATCAATGCATTCCATTAAACGCCGCTCCAATCGTTGCCGCATCGCCGCTCCCAAGGATTGGGGCTCCAATCCCTAAACATCGCCACGAAGACCACCGCCACGCCATAGGCTCGATACCACCCGACGAGCTGGCGTAGAGAGATATTTGGGGAAAATCAATTCTGAAAAAACTGAATAATAATAATAATGAATTAACCATCAAAGAAATCCTAAACAACCTTATATAGACCTAAAACACAACTCGACTATGGTTAGGATACTAAAATACAATTCTACTCCAGCAAAAAAATTAATGACAATATATGGGAAGATTTGTCCATGGATTTTATGCTTGGTTTGCCAAGAACCCAATGGGGAGTAGATTCGGTTTTCGTTGTGGTTGATCGGTTTTCCAAGATGGCACACTTTATTCCTTGTAGCAAGACTTCTAATGCATTAAGTGTGGCCAGATTATTCTTTAAAGAGGTGGTTCGCTTGCATGGCGTTCCCAAAACTATTACATCTGATAGAGACAGCAAATTCTTGGGGCATTTTTGGCGGACTTTGTGGAAGCTATTTGATTCGTCTTTAAATTTCAGTAGTACAGCTCACCCACAAACTGATGGCCAAACAGAGGTGGTCAATAGAACTCTGGGCAACTTGATTCGGTGTATTTGCAAGGATAAGCCGAAGCAGTGGGACGTGGTTTTATCGCAGGTAGAGTCGTTCAGCGTAGAGAGATATTTGGGGAAAATCAATTTTGAAAAAACTGAATAATGATAATGAATTAACCGTCAAAGAAATCTTAAACAACCTTATATAAACCTAAAACACAACTCGACTATGGTTAGGATACTAAAACACAATTTTACTAAGTTTAGGATACTAAAACACAATTCTGCTAGATTTAGGACACTCTAAATAAAAATCCTAAATATATTAAAAATCGAAAAAGATAAGAAAATAAGAAAAAAAAATTAAAAAGCTCCAGGTAAACGATCCCATCAGTAGACCAACATTCCAACTCTGATACAACTTATTAGGGAGGTTTTTACATGGTGAGCCCAACTAGAGTTGCCCAATAAGCAGTAAGAGCCCACATAAATCTAAAAGTTTAACCTAGTGGATCATGGGTCCTTGCCACTTATTGAGTGCTCTAATTTTTTTTAATTTTTCAATGTGGAATAGTATCCATGAACACAATATGTATTTCTTTTTGCATATAGTAATATCTAATTTTGTCTTGCACGCCGATAGAGACATCTGAGATTTAATAGTGAGTCAAGATTTTAGCGGTTGTAGTTTTATGGTTTTTCTATCTTAGAGGTCGGGATTTCAGAATAACAATTATAACAGGAAACTTCCCTTTACACTAACCCATATGGTTAAAACAATTTTAACTAGAAGCTTCTTTTTAAATTAACCCATGTTGTTAAATTTGAACTGGAGTCATGACGGTTTCCAGTGGCCATGAGTCTAATCTGGTTTTCACTTGAAAAAAATGAATTTAAATTACCCAATCAAAACTAGATTTGACTGGCTCAAAAGTTTTTTTTCACAAAAAATAATTTTAGTTTTTAAATATTATGGTTTGACTTCAAATTTTTGTAAACGTCATTTTTTTATTTATAAAGTTTTTTATTCTTTAAAATTGAATATCTTGAATGTTTATACGATAGAATTCTTATAATTTTTAATATATTAATTCTTTTATTTAAAAATTTTTTATAATATTTTTTCACAAAGTTATTCAATTATACACTTAAGTTTCATACAACTTATACAAAATTTAAACCTAACTATAAAAAAAATAATAATAAATAATTTATCTGTAATATATTTGTATATTAGTATTAATATTTTTATAATTAATGTATATTTATTGCATTATAATGATATCATCCAATTTGTTATTACCAGTCCAACCATTCGATTTTTCACCCCTTGATTTTACTAATTTACACTTCGGTCTAATTCTCATAACACTGATATTAGCTACTCCATTTTTTCTTTTTTTTTCTTTTTTTGGGAATTTTCTTTCCTATTCTATCTTATCAATTATTAAGAATAGTCTTTTTATAAAAAATATTAAATAAAAAATTAAATAAGATTAGTTTAAAAAAGGGTACTAAAAACAGATGAAAATGTAAATTTAATTTCCTTAATTAATAGAAAAATTTTAAAAATATTGAACTGATCCGTTTGATTGATTGGGTTTAACCTAACCCAAATATAACCCAAATCAAATATGACCACTAACTGAATAGGGAATTGGGTTGTGACCCATTAAATTATAACTCATGAGTGACGTTCTTGCCCATCTTCCACTCCTAGTGGTTCCTCTTGCTTTTGGTTTTCGATAAGAACCATTCAAAGTCTTTCTTTTGCCTTAATCTCCAGAAATGAAAAATGGTTTGTATTGGAATTAAATATGGGAGTTATTTTGTTCAAGATTTAGATTGAATGTGATTTTTAATACTTGTTCCTTTATTAAAAAAAAAAAGGATTTACTTTGGTTTAAATATAGTTTTTTATTAGTTATTAGGTATAATAAACTTAATGTACTAACTAAATTTTTAATTTTATATTTTTATTGTTACTTTTTAATTGTGAATATATACAATTATTATTAGTAAAAATATTTTAAAATTTTAGTTAAAAAGTGATTTTATTTCTGTATTTTTGGTGACTGAGGGTTTTTTTTGTGACTGAGGGAGTATCTATCACAATTTGGCCTCAATGGAAGTTGTCAATCTCACAATATAGATTGGCGGATTTGAGAAAATAGCAGGTTGACCGAAGACATTTGCAAAAATAGCAGGTTGACCAAATCATTTGCAACAATAGCAGGAGGACCGTAAAAGCGACGAGAAAATACCTTTGAACCCCTGATGCTTTAGAACTTCATTGTTTAACTTCATATCACCGTTTTTCTACATTCTTTCATTTTTCATGGATTGAACATCCCATTTTCACGATGCGTACATGAAGTTTGATTTCATGACTGACGAACAAACAACTTGTTTGATTTCGTAAGTAATAATAAAAAATGTAAAATACATCCCGACCGAGGAACAAACAAAATCCCAACGTCTCAAACTGGCAATTGGATGTTTCAAGATGGCCGAAAACTTATTAAGGTTCTACGATAAATAAGTAACGAAGTCGGCATCTGTTGGACAAATAAACGATTAATTAGTCGACGTTTCGTCGAGAGTTTAATCGACTTTTAGTCGACAAAATATCGAGCTTTTAATCGACGTTTTAGTCGATTTTTTGTCGACGTTTTATTCGACGTTTCATCGACGTTTTTAAACATCGATGAACATATTACATCTTATTGTGAATCACATCTTATTGCTGTTTGAAAAATCGATGTGTGTTATTTTATTTGATATTGAAAAAAATGAAAATAATATAAGTCCATCAACATCTACTGGTAGGAAAAAAAAAGTTTTCTACTGTTTTGATTTGTGTGCTTTGTAATACAATGAGTCAAAGAAAAGGAGAAAGAAACCAACAACAGTCATAGTATTTTGGAGCTTTCCTTCATATAGAGCTTCATGCATTTTGTTAAATAGTTTATAGTTTTTGAAAACAAGTACAAATTAAGAGGCTTTAGCACAGTTTCTCGTTATTTCCATGTGTTTTGTTTTTCATTTTTTAACATTTCTATCACATATTTCTCGATGGTGTACAGAATATCATGTTCGAAATGAACGGATTTTAACACTTAAATATGTCAACAGAAAGTACTGAAATGTCGAATGAGTATGTGTTTTATTGATGAAACATAATACGAATAATGAATTGTAACTATTCATTACATCAAACAAGATAGTGTCAACAATTTTTGTCCCTACAAGCTAATTGATTTGAGCAAGTTTGCCGGTTGTGTCCACGCTGTCCACAACGACCACAGTTTCAAATTTTTTCTCGCCGGTTGAAGGAATTCTCTTTTTCTTGGGCCGACCACTCTTAGCCCCTGGTTCTGGAGGTGATAGTTGAATGGATAAAATTTTTTCTAACACAATCCAATCCTTAGGATCACCTCACCAACGGGCATAATAGGCTCTGCATAAGCGCCTATAATTGCAGCGGTGTGATAAACTGGCGAGCATAAGGTGTAATGGTCAATTTGACAGCGTTGGGCTGCAGCTAGTGCATGCACACATGGGAGTTGATCCATATCAAATACTCGACACGTGCATGTCTTTTCAAGCAAATCCATCAGAATCGCACGGTTCACAATATCCCGTACACACCATCTATTCATATCGACGGATCAACAACATAGGATTGTGCTTCTCTCATCCTCAATCCTATTAAGTCTTCACAGATGGGGTGGTCATTGTGTTGATTTCGCAGCGCTGTATGCCTATTGTGAAACCATCTTTGGAGTGTGTTATGGATGTAATCCACCAAGGAATGAATAGGTAATTTGTCGGGCATCTTTCAACAGTGCATATCTGCATATCTGCAATGTTGGATGTCATTATTGTATAGCCTCCCACTGAATGTACTCTTGACCAACGTTCAACCCCCACTTCTCTTAAATACTCGCCAACCCGTAGATTTGTAGTGAAATAATTCCAAACAACTCATTGAATTCAGCAATAGTGTAAGTCTTTGCGGCCTTAAAGTAGAATGGGATCAGGGGCTTCTTGTTTGAATTTGGATTTGAGGTTGTTGTTTAGATGATAAATACACGCTCCATGGAAAAAATTAGGGAAAACATTGGCAATACCTTTGGCGATGCTCTTATGTCGGTTAGATACAAACATCAACCCATCCATATCAGAGCCAATTGCAATCTTCAACCTTTTGAGAAACCACTCCCACGATGCATCATTCTCTGAATCAACTATTTCCCAACTCACAGGATATACTTGGTTGTTACCATCCATGCTAGTTGCAACAAGTAATGAATCGGGATATTTTCCTTTCAAAAAGCAAGCATCAACGGCAATAATTGGCCACATGTGCCTTTGGAATCCATGAAGCGATGCACCAAATGAGAAAAATAAATACTTGAAACTCCCATCTTCTTCTCGACATACTTCAACAACAGTTCCCGGGTTCAACTCATTCATCACATGCAAATAAAATGGAAGTATCCGATACGAATCCTCAAAACTTCCTCGAACTTTCTCCAAAGCAACTTCCCTTGCGCGCCACGCCTTATTGTACGTTATGTTAACACCCAACTCCAACCGAATATCTGAAATAATTTCCTTCGGCCTATATGGCCGACATACATCTGTGTACTTACATTTGATCCATGAGTCAAGTACTTCGCGGCTGGCGTGCTTATGATCACTTTGGACCAATGATGATTGGCATATATGGTTGTTAACATATTTTGTGATCTTCCAGTCAAGAATTCTAACGGCAAATGCATTCAACATCCACTTGCAATTTTTGTCCTTACACCTCGTACCATAATCGCCTATTAGCCCTAACAACCTTCTACTCAAAAAAATGCTTCACGGCCAACATAGACATTCTCACGAACAAATGTTGCCTAATTTCAAACACATCTTTCATTGCAACATCAACCACCGCAGCTAATCTATCGTAAGACGCGTACCACAATCCGCATGTGATGACTGCGTCGCGGTAATGCAATGCATTTTTCCTGCGACTATCCTGTTTGTTTCCTTCTGCCTTGTTCCCATGGGAACTCTGTGTTCAGCCTCCGAGATAAACATTTCTGGAACGCGATCCTTCTCCTCATCACTGGCGTGAGGATCTTCATCCGGTATGCAAAGGATGTTGTCATCGATCTGTCTTGTATGTATGACATCGTCCGTCCTGGCCGGGCAAACAGAGCTGCAACGATTTATTGGCGAGTTGCTAGCACCGAATTCATCTTCCATAAGTCCACAATCTCGAACGGTGACACATAATGGTATCATTGCATCACTCCGCTTAATAATCTTATTCAAAAAACATTGGATGTGGTGATCATTTTTTATAGGCAATACCGATATCTTGGATAGTTACTTTGGTAGGTATTCGATCACTAGTTTTGGTGTGATCTCCGAACCTAAATCGATTATGCCTACGATTTGATTCATCATTTCCAAGAAGCTTGAGTCTTCCTTTAACAAAATGGTTTCAATCCTCTTATAGTCCACGAATCTATGTTCATTCGTGGCGGGGTCAACACTCCATTCTCAGCCGAGAAGCACATGAGTAGCCCATTTATCATTGTGCGCCATTTCGTCACCTATGCCATGGGTAAATCATTCGATATGCATTTAATCAGTTAAGGCACTAATAATGGAAATAAGCATGGAAGAAAAAATCCCGTCATCAATTTTAATCATCCAAGGCAATGACAAATCAGGGATTGACAAATCATATTAGAGAGTCATTGAGGAGCGTACCTGATACTTACAGATTGTCTGGAGGGAACTGCATTTTTCTTTTACACAGCGGAAGATCCCTCTTGTCATTATGAATCATCTTCAAGCCAGTCTAACACAAACAGGAATACGCATCGCATTAAATACGATTATAAAATACGTTTGGTTATTTATGTGAACAAACTTACATCGAATGTAGACTCCATAATGGACAAATCCTTGCGGCCCATGTTAATGATCCGTTTGCGTAGCATTGAGGTATACAAATCAATTTGCTGCAATAAAAAAGGATTCAAGTATGGGAGATAAGCATCACTAATAAAAGTTTTAATTGAAGAAAGAAAAACCCAGCCTTACTAGATCATTGAGCCAATATCCTTTTGTCCACATAGTCTTTAGCAAATCAGAGTCCAAAGAAATCCCTATTCGCGTCCACAAATAGAGTGTTGGTTTGTGCCGCATCCACTCCTTCATTGCATTATCCTGTGCTTCCGTTGGAAGCAAACATGCCAGACTAAAACTCACCTCCACTGTGAGGCCAAGAGTCGGGCCCAAATTTTGCCTCACCGCTTCCTCCACTGGGGATTTGGTACCTCTTTCCTTCATTGGGGGTGGTGGAGCACTCTCAACAGGTACGGGGACATTGGGCGAAGGAGTTCTGTATTCGATACTGAGCTGATGGACAATCTCCAACATAGCTGACTCTTCCTTAGACCTTTGCTCTACTTGCCCCTCCTAGACCGGCCCTAAGGTCTCTCCTGGCGTCTGCCTTTCATCACCGACCGGCCCAGTCCGTTCTTGAAAGCCTATGTCTGCCCTAGTCCCTTCGTCAATCCCTGCCGAACCAGTATCTTCTTGAAGGACTTTGTTGTCATCGGCAGCGGATGAACCCTCTTCGGCTATTGCAATGACCTGTGCCCCTGGAATTTTATTTATATCAAGGCTGTAACTTGGGGAAGTGCCTTGCAAGGGGCTGGATTCAGGGGACGGTCGTCGCGTTGCCTTACGCGACATAAGGATGTGCACATATTCTTCCAACATGTACACCTTAGCCGTCATCACATCGAGGTCCTCTTTAAGGGTCTTCACTGTATTATCCGTCTGAGACTTTAGAAGTCTCAGCTCATCTTGACACTTAGACAATTATTCCTCGATCTTGCTTTGTCGTTCAAGTAGCTGCTGAATGATATCATTTGGTCGCTCTGCTTCAGCCTCGACCTCATGGCGGACTTTCTGCCGCTTTTCACGGGAATCGACGTCTTCTTCTCTACTCCTCTTCCTATAGGACATATAAAAATTAGCAGACTCGGCATTCTCTCCCCCTAACTCCGGATCGTCCCCCTTTGCCTTCTCTGCCTCTTGTTCCCATTACAAGAATTTTTCTCGTTCTTCTGGAGTAGGCTTCATTTGGGTTATTTTCACCTTCTGCATGAAATCAAAAATAAATTTCAGCATGAAGATAGTTACATTACGTAAAGAAGTATACAAATCATGAACATTGTGTGATGTCATACCTTGCCATCGCTTGTTCGTTTCCCACACCCGCTCTCTTGTTCTCTCCATTGACAACTTACACCTTTTCATCTAAACATCGTTGGCTTGTCCTAGAGGATTCGACACTTTGCACCGACCTCATACGCTCAAGATGTGGCATTATCTCATATGCGAACACCTGAGAAAGAGGAAATATTAGGATCAACGTATTTATATTACGCATGTAGTTATAGAACTTAAAACACAGTGAATCGTATTCTTACCCCAAACACCATTGGGAATCCCCAAGAGTGTATGTCTTCTTTCCAAGGTGAGTTGTTTGCTTCAAGGCATTAATCATGCTCTTTCTAGCACTATCAATCGCCGCCTCAGAGGAGAGTTTACCCCACGAGATTTCCTCAAAGCTCTTCCAATCACAGGCCAAATGAAGAAGCTTGTCTTCAATTCTAGTTCTCTTTGCCATGCCGTTGAATGATATGTAAAGAAGTAATAGTGTCAGGCTCATGACATCAATGTCTGAATAACTTGAGTTTATCCGATCGTAGGTCTTTATCACTTCATCGTATGTAGCTTCCTTCGTCGAGCCAAGGTGTTTAATGAACTTCGATATTGACGGAGGACTATTAGGTGGGCGGTATTTGGCATATGCAGTATTAAAATCGCCCATCTTCAGGCCCATGATTATGGCAAACTCCCTCTTGCCAAATTTCACCTTCTTACCCGCAACGTTGAAGTATATGCTATTTTCTCGCTTGGATTTCTCGTCGGGTTTGAGTTGCCTCAACAGTAGGGAATGTATGATCTGTTTGCACCAGAATGTATGCTCGTGGTCAAGAGCAATTTCAGCAAGACAACTCTCCCTTCGAAGTATTTCCTTTTGCGTCTCTGTCAATTTCGACCGAATCATCTTCATATTGGCTTCATAATAGCAGTACTGCGAAACCTAAGCGTTGAAAAACTCTCCCTGAACGACCATTTGCGCCTTCAAATGTCCCTGCACATAGCAATGTCAAATATGCAAAATTATTATGAAACATGTCAAATATATGCATTCAATGTTATTTGGCAAACTATGAATTTTACAAGTTTTGGGAAACTTTTACAATTATATACTTGTTTGATATGGAAAATTGGGACATATTAACTTTATGATTTCTGTTAACACCTCGGGAAAATAATTGTAAGAAGTTGTTATTTATAATCAATTTATTTGAAGGCCATTCATAAACTAAATAAAATTATACACTTAGATTTGTTGCATCACCGTTCTGGTGTTTGTTTGTTTGTGTGATATAAATCATATAAGATCAAACAATGGTGTGAAAGTAACCAAATGAAAGTTTAGAAAAAATATCGCACATTACAAAGCAAAGAGAGATAGATTGAATCGACACTTGCTCGAGGCTTTGTGTCGACTCTTTGATCGATGCTTTGTATCGACTCTTTGATCGACACTTGATCAATACTTGATCGAGAGATATTCATTCGGCATACAGTCGACACATTTGTTCGACACTTGGTCGAGATATTTTGGGCATTCAGTAGACACTTGTTCTCACCCAAGTGTTAATCATTAACATGGTTCTCGAGTGTTTTGTCGACAATTTTTGTGTGTTTAAGGTTATAAAAAAACAGTATTTCAACGGTATGAAAGGGTTTAAACATGTGCAAAACCCTAACAACTATAACAACTTCTAAACGAAATGCGCGGCAAATACACGAAAATGAGTAACCAAGCACTATGATTTCTAAACATAACAAACATGAAGCAACATGTGAACTAACCTTCTTCTTGTCCTTAGTCGGCTTCTTTGATGTCTGTTCCATTGCGCCAGCTGACGGACGTCCACCTCGCATACGTGCCATTTGAATTGCAATGCTTGAATATGGTGTAAATGGTGGATGTAAATGGGTTATCAAGATCAGAGACTGACAATCGGTTGAAAAATGTTACTTCCGTGTTCTTTGGCAAGTTAAGTGATGGTGGGAGAACGATCAGTCGAGAGAATACGAGTGGACGCGGTTTTCAAATAATTATTTCGTAATTTTTTATATGGATGAAACATCGACTAAAATGTCGATTATTAAACGTCGACTAAACATCGACTAAAGAGTCGATTAAAGTCTCGAATAATAGACTAAAACTTCGATTAAACCATCGACTAAGCATCGATTAAATTCTCAAATAAATTCATTTATTCGTCCAACACATGCTGTCTTCGATCCTTAATTGTCTGCAGAACCTTAATAACTCTTCGGCCATCTTCAAACATCCAATTCCCAGTTTGAGACAAGTGGATTTTGTTTCTTCGTCTGTCGGGATGTAGTTTACATTTTTAATTATTACCTACGAAATAACCTGTACGGGACATTCAAACTGGTTGTTTGATTTCATCTACGCACCATGGAAATGAGATGTTCAATCCATGAAGAATGAAAAAATGCAGAAGAAAGGTGAAATGAAGTTAAACGATGAAGTTCATAAGCATCAGGGGTTTTTCGGTATTTTCCCATCGCCTAAACGATCAACCTGTTATTTGTTGTAAATGATTTGATCAACCTACTATATTTGCAAATGTTTTTGGTGGAGCTGCTATTTTCTCAATTCCTCCATATAGATTCCACAAATTTTGATTTGATGTGAAAATTCACGATCTCATCCCCTGGTGTCAATGAAATTTTAAAAAGTCGTTGTGGGTTCCATCAAACATTGTTCTGTCTCTTTCCAAGCTGCTAATAAAGCATTAGTAGTTTGAAAAGTCTTTCTTCTCCAATCTGTGTTGTAAGATCTTAGAGTGAATACAGAAGTGACCGTTTCCTTCTGAAGAAATGGAATATGAGAAATGTGGTTAAAAATCATTAATTTTGACTTGTTCAACCCAATTTTAATATACCTATCTTTTTTTGAAAAAAAAAAAAACCCAATTTTTCTCACTACGAGTTTTTCATTCTCTATTTTTTTTTGTCCAAATCATTGACAAAAATTTCCAAATTGAGACTTAATTTCTTCAGTGTGCCAAATTGATTTCTAGAAGTGTAACTTAGTGCAGATACAAAAGTAGGAGTTGACTCAAAGTCTTTCATTCTGATTAGCTATAAAACCTTAAAATCAAAGGATACCACTGCTTAACCCTTAACCTTTGCATTTTGCAATGGCCTATACATCGATTGTTTTCATATTCTTCCTGTTCCTCTTTCCACTTTCTGCTCTGTCTCAAAGTATTGGCACAGTAGCTGTGGGCAGCATTCTTACCGCAGATGAAAAATCCAGGCCATGGCTTTCCCCTTCTAGGGATTTTGCATTCGGGTTCAAACCACTTCAAGATAAGGATCAGTTCTTGCTTTCCATATGGTATAACAAGATACCAGACAAAACTGCAGTCTGGTATGTGAATTCAATCAATCAAGTACCACGAGGATCCACTATTGAGCTGCATGCTCAAACCGGGCTGACGCTCCGTGACCCTCAAGGGCAAGTACTTTGGAGACCTGATGGCGTTATTAATCAAGCAGATCATGGCTTTATGAATGATACAGGCAACTTCATTCTCAAGGGGGTTGATGAAGCCTGGCTGTGGGAAAGCTTTGGACTTCCGGCAGATACAATTTTGCCATCACAGGAGCTGGTAACTGGAAAATTTCTCAATTCCCGAAAATCAGATAACAACTTCTCAGGAGGAAGATTTTATATGCGTTTTCGTGATAATGGAAATCTAGTTCTTACTAGCCAGAGTGTGCCAACCAATACCAATGAGGATGCTGTATATTATGATAGTCAGACTAATGATTCTCTGAATGTAACGAATTCTGGCTATCGTGTTATCTTCGACAGTAGGGGCTCCCTGTATGTGCTGAAAAGGAACAGTCAAACAAAACAGCTTAGCCCTGTTTCAGTACCCCCAGCATCAGAAAATTATCACAGGGTAACACTGGATTTCGATGGAGTTTTCACTTTTTACTCTCATCCAAAAACTTTCACCGGCAATCCGTCATGGAACGTTCTCTGGTCTTTGCCAGATAATATATGTAAAGATCTCACTGGCGATAAAGGAAGTGGAGCTTGTGGATTTAACAACATTTGCTTCCTCCAAAATAAAAGGCCTGTCTGTGAATGTCCAACGAGGTATAATTTGGTAGATCCGAATGACAAGTATGGCAGCTGTCAGCCAAACTTTACTCTGACTTGTGATGAATTTGAGCAGAGCTCTGCGGCCGACCTATATGATTTTGAGGTGCGTAGCGATGTTGATTGGCCATTATCTGACTATGAGCAAATTGATCCTGCAAATGAAACAGCCTGCAGGCAAGCTTGCCTGCAGGATTGTTTTTGTGTTGTTGCCATTTTTCGTGACAACAGTTGCTGGAAGAAGAAGCTTCCGCTTTCTAATGGGAAGATAGACACAAGTCTCCAATCAATAGCTTTTATGAAATACCCTATAAGTAACGCTCCTCCGCCATATCCGTCCCCGGGATCAAAACCAAAGGATAGGGAAACTTTGATAATTGTCGGGTCTGTGCTTCTCAGTAGCTCTTTGTTTGTAAACTTCATACTGATTGGCACACTGGTTTTGGGTTTTCACCTAGTCTACAAAAGGAAGGTACAAACTCGTTCAAATATTGTAGATGTGGAGACAAACCTGCGTTGTTTCACATTTAAAGAGCTCGCAGAAGCAACAAGTAGATTCAAGGAAGAATTGGGCAGGGGATCATTTGGAATTGTTTATAAAGGTGCATTAGCATTGAGTTCTGGAAACTTTGCCGTGGCCGTGAAGAAGTTAGATAGACTGGTTCAAGATGCAGAGAAGGAATTTCGTGCTGAGGTAAATTCCATTGGCCAAACCAACCATAAGAATTTGGTCCGTCTACTTGGTTTTTGTGACGAAGGGACAAATCGCTTATTGGTGTACGAGTATATTAGCAATGGCACTCTAACAAGCTTCATATTCGCTGATCAAAAGCCTAGTTGGAATTTAAGGAAGCAAATTGCCATTGGGATTGCAAGGGGACTCGTATACCTGCACGAAGAATGCTGTATGCAGATAATCCATTGTGACATAAAACCTCACAATATCCTTCTCGATGATTATTACAATGCTCGTATTTGTGACTTTGGATTGGCAAAACTTTTGACCATTAATCAGAGTCGAACAACACTCAGTAATGTTAGAGGAACCAGGGGTTATGTTGCACCAGAATGGTTCAGGAACAGCCAAATTACTGCAAAGGTTGACGTATATAGCTTTGGTGTCGTGCTACTGGAGATCATTTCATGCCGACAGTGTTTAAATGGCATTGGAACCGTTGAAGGAGACAGTGACATACCACTAACAGAACTGGTTTGGAACTGCTTCCAGGAAGGAAGATTGGATTCTTTCGTGGAAAATGATATGAATGCTCTGAACGACAAAATGACTCTTGAAAGGTTTGTGATGGTTAGTATTTGGTGTATTCAAGAAGATTCATCTCTAAGGCCAACCATGAGGATGGTGAGCCAAATGCTCGAAGGAACTCTTCAAGTTATGGTACCACCATGTCCATATACTTTTTCTTGTGCTAGCATAGATTGATTTCTGTTCGTTTATTCTCATCCTTAATACTTACTGTTTAATGTTATGGATCTGTTTAAGGTTAATTTGTCAGCTTGTGTTCTGCTTACGTTATGTCCATCGATGCCAGTTCTTTAATGCCAACAAAATTACTTGTCCAGCAGTAAGCAAATAAATGGAATGTGAAAAATCTGATCGTGTCTTTATCTTGTCTAGATTTCTTCTCTGAACTCACAGACTATGAACTAGAACTACAATTTTTCCTCGCAATCTCCAACTTTTTTTAACCTATGCGTGGAACTGCCATTTTTTAGTCTCCAGCTTGCAGCTCGATTGAGCAATACTTTGGTAAAAAGTACCCAAGAACTAGACCAACGACATTCTGTCAAGTTCTCTTCATGGTCCCAACCTTTCCGTGAAGAAATGGATCAATCAGGAGAGAAGAGTAACATGCACTTGAGGCCACCTTTTGGACTTGGAATATAGAGAATCACTCAATCACTGCTATTGGTTCCGGGCATCACTCAGTCAATCACTCAAACGGTCACAGCTCATCCGCATATCACTTTTTTTTTTTTTTTATTCAAAAGGTCGATAATTATATTAACTTGGTAATAATGAACACTCATATCGCCAATTATGATATAGAATATGAGTTTTTCTACTACTCTTTGAGTCCCAAAAAAAAATATTTTTAAAAGACTTTTATTCCAAAAAAAGTTCATATTCTATTATAGATGGTTGTAAGAATATAGAAAAGGAATATCGTAAAGTAAGGATAAAAAATAATTGTGTATTTAATAATGTATTAAACCTATTATATTTTATAACTAAATTTCTTTTTTTAACTCATTCAAATTGAACTTTTTTTTTTTGAGTGGGGGCATATGACCAATTCTTTTTGCTGACTATAGGGTGCAATATTTTTTTTCATTCTCTTTGGGACCTGAGCTGACCTCTATGTTTGTTTTTAGGTATTTTTTTTCAATAAAAGGTAATTTTTTCAAAAAAATAAAATGCTTAAATAAATTATTTTCTTTTAAAATTTAAAATTTCTACCAAAAATTTTCATATATTATTTAAAAAAAATTCTCTCAAATACACTTTTCATTTTTCTATTCAACACACATTTTCTTCCAAAACATTCCCACAAAAACTTTCACATTTCCCAGTAAATTTTTTTTTTTTTTTTGCAATCCAGGCATCAATGTTTTATTCCGCCTAGGATTGTCTCTCTTTTTCCTTACCAAGCGTTGATTAATATGTTAGGACTGTAATTCATATGGTAATAAAACACAAAAGCGGCCAATCCTCATAGGCAATCCAAGATAGCGAGCATTAGATTGTTCTTTCACTCCCCCCATCATTTAACAAATCTCAGCCCATACAGCCCTGGAGACATTATGACTAAAGAAACGGATGACTTGTCAAAATTAATTGCTTGACCCGAACATTGACTATACTGCTGTAGCAAACCCTGCAACACCTGTGCCTGAACCACCTCCGCCTCACAGAATAGCAATGAATCATCAGCAAAAAGCAAATGTGTAATGACTGGCCCATTCCTACTAGCCCGCATTCCTTTATAGTCCCCATGAGTACTAGCTCGTGTAATAAGATGAGACAACCCCTCTGAAATGATAAGAAAAAGATAAGGCGAGAGAGGATCTCCTTGATGAATACCTCGAGTTGGCCTAATGTACCCACATGACTTACCATTAATATTAATGGACAACGTGCTAGTACAAAGGCATTGCCGAATCCACAGAATCACTCCCCAAGCAAACCCCATCTTCTTCATAAACTGCTCGAGAAAAAGCCACTCCACCCTATCATAAGCTTTAGACATATCTATTTTCACTGCCATATACCCCTTTCGTCCTTGTCTCATCGAATTCAAAGTATGAACACACTCATGACCTACAACCACATTATCCAGAATTTAACAGCCAAGAATAAATGCAGACTAATTTTGACTAATACACTTATGGAGGCATAACTTAATACTTTCGGCCAAGATCTTAGACAAAATCTTATAAACCACAATACACAAACTAATAGGCCTATATTGTGCTACCGACACAGGATATTAGACTTTAGGTATTAACGTAATCAAAGTATGATTGAGTTTCCTAAGCAATTTCTTACTATGAAAAAACTCCTTCACGATTGAGAATATCAAATTTAACCTCATTCCAATAAGTTTGGAAAAATAAAGGAGTCATACCATCTGGTCCACGAGCTTTATTGGGATTCATTTGGAAGAGGGCTGCCTTCACTTCAGATTCCTCCATCGGTCTCATCATGTTTCTATTCATGGCTTGAGTGATAGATTGAGGGAACCCTGCCAGTAAAGAAGAAAACGGAGCTGGTTTACTAGAAGTATATAACTTGTCAAAGTAACCCACAATTTCCTCTTCTAGCTCTCTTTTAGTCATACACACTTCTCTCATTTGTGATCAAACTTTCAATACTATTCCTCTTCCTCCGTTGAATGGTGGAAGCACAAAAGAATTTAGAATTACTATCCCCTTCCTTCAACCATTGGTTTCTTGATTTCTGCTGCCAATATCTCCCATTCTCCTGGTACTCATATCGGAGTGATGCATAAGACCATTCTATATTTGCCAATCCCTACCTCCTCCATCCTTACTCAAAGCCTCCATTTGATTTTGAAGAGCTCGAATTCTCCTAGCAGAATTATTCCCTGAATTGAAGCTCCACTTTAGTAGCTCTAATCGGCATTCAGCAATCTTAGAGCTTAAAATATATTGCCTCGTCCCCCACTGGTCCCTATTCCATGCCTGCACCATTGTTTCCTGGTAATTCATTTTTTTAACCCATCTCTTATCAAACACAAAACGGTCTCAAACTCTTTGCCGCTTAGGATCCCTGTCCAAAAGAAGGAGCGAATGATCCAAAGCCTGCTTGGCACAATGAAGTACCCTAGCATTCGGAAAACCCAACCTCCACAATGGGGAAACAAAGAATCTATCCAACTACTTCTTCACAAAACCCTCCCCACTATTATTTCTCCAAGTATACGGACTACCAACATACCCAAGATCCACCATCCCCATTCTTTGTATAAAGCCTTTAAAAAAAGCACAACTTTGTTCACTTCTAACTCGTCCCCACCTCTTCTCAATTGGACGTACAACCCCAAAACCCACCAATCCCCTCAATTTTTCTTCTCATTTTCCAAATAACTCCATTGAAGCTCTGGTAACCCCACATCTGTACTTGCATACACAAAAACACCCCACTTCATCCTTGTATCACTCTCAAGTTTATATTACATCTGTACACAAAACGAAGTAGTCACCATATTCATAACCGAAACATGAGGCACCTAACATATTAACAACCCCTCGCGAGTGCCTTCAAGTGGAACATACCTCCACCTCTCTTCAAACTTCAACTGTCTAACAATCTTCACAACAAAAGCATTTTTTTGTTTAGTTTATGAAAGAAAAATTACCTCCGGATGCTAGGAGATAATAGACTCCCTCAACTGGGAAATTGTAAAAGCTGCACCCAAGCCTCTACAATTCCACACCCCAATCTTCGTTGAAAGGCTTAGGACCAATGAGGGCTGGCCCCTTGCACCCCTTGAAATGGAGCTCCTTGCTTAGGTTTCTTCCCACCTTAATCTGCCATATCGGTTGCCAAATGCCACTCACACTTCTCTCCCACACAAGGCTTAATACGCAACTCGTCACGCGAAATAGACCTCAATCGGCCATCTAACCTCCGCCATGTTGGCCGTTTATGATCCAAACTAGAAATTCCAGCATAACCCTTCACTTGAGATGGCATGGCAACTCTAGAACCAAGCAAATCATCCAAAGGAGGCAACTAGATATTCTGGTCCAATGACGCCAAAGGAAGAGCTTGAATTTGCTAGTCCAATGTTAGGACACAATCATGAGCCATCACATGATTTTCCAAAACTACATGCTCAACCCCCAACGCTAAGAGAGATGGCTGCTTCAGCAGCTTGCCTAGCTAATTCTGCTGCAGCAATTGCGTAGCTTCCATACAAGGGGGCACAATCGGCTTCAGCAAACTTGTAACATCCGAAGAACAACCCTGCACTTCCTCCTCCAACAGCAACAAGTGACTACCAACTTCCTTATCCAGAGCAGTCGCAACATTCCTCTCCAAATTTGCACCAACTTTCCGATCCATTTGCTGCAAGTCCTCCTTTCTTCTTGCTAGCTCAGTCAGCTCATGAGGAAGCAAAGGATCCGAAAAACAACCCAAGTCATCCCCTCCATCACCCCACTGAAAACCCCCCCTCAAAACCTTCTTATCCAAATACAACCCACTCCTTCTCCTTATCACAGCCTTTGCAACAGAATCCAGCCCTCTCGACAACCTAACCCCCGCACGAAGCCACTCCCCAAATTAGCCAACACAAAGTTTATTATTCCTTTCATCCTCCCCTCTTTGCCCACACAAATGTTGCAAATGCCCCACCCTCCCACAGTAAACACAAAACGCAAAAAGATATTCATATTGGAACAACACCCAACGAGAAAAATTCTGAAAACCAACCTTTGTACCGCGAAGAAGCGACTACTGCAAATCAATGGAAACTAGAATTTTCAAGTGGCGGCCATGCACACTACCCCCTTTAGGAAGAAACACCTCATGTAGCTGAGGAAATAACCACCCAATCCGAGTCCCTGCCTCTGTACTTATCCAATGGGGAGGCAAATTCCAAACCTACATCCAAATCTTCGCCCTCAAGAATTCAGGATCAAGACTATTAACCATCGGCTCCCACTCCCTCAACACCAAGTACTGTCGATTATATATCCACCCCCTTCCTTCAAACACCTTCCTCTTATCTTCCAAAGTATGGAAAATAAACTGAAAAAAATTAACCTCCAGCTCCCGAACTTGAAATGAATGTCTAACTGACCAAATCGCCTTCAACATACTCATTAGTCCAAGCAAATGAACTGGTTTGTCCCCAAAAATCATTCCCAGCAAGCTTCTCCGACCCTCCTCTTGTCCAGATTGTACATCCACTTCCACCAAATCAACACCTGCCCCTTCGCTACAAACAGTTGAAGCTACTGTACCAGCTTAGACACTTCCCCCTCCCAAACTTCAAACTCCCCCTTAACCATCCCCTCACTCACAACACAGCCTCCACCATAACAACCTTGCACCAACACAGAAAGAAGTTCTTAATGCCAAAACTGAACTCTAGACTCACTTACCACGACTCGCACACACAGTCGCACTATTAAGAACCCATAGGAAAAGAGAGCGTTTCCACGTGCACTAATTTTTAGGGGAAAACTATTTAAAAGAAACCAATCACGACAAAGCTTATAAGGAAAAGCAATTGACCGTGATTGATTTTTGTATGAAGATGGAAGTGAATATTGATAAACCCATGCAAAATCTATTGCGGCAAAATCTATTGTTAACAATGTAAGTGCTGCTATTGTTTTAAAACTTTAAGATGCTATTTGTTTTCACCTCCAGGCTGTTGCCACTCCAGAAAAGGTTGGTGAGTTAATTGACAAGATATGTAATTGTTAATAGATTGCTGTTGTTTTTAATCCAAATATAGTGGATTATAGCTGCAAGGTTTGTAATGGTTAATTGGCTATTGTGCTTATTTGAATGTTAAATAAATTTTTTGGTATGCCTCTTGTTGTTAGTTAGTTCTAATAAAAGAGTTTATATTTTTGTACTTCAGACTCAATGCAAAATCGAAGTTCTATCGGAGGAGTAGCTTGAGTTATTAACCATTTCAATTGCAACCAAAAGATTGCCATGCATTGTATAGGTTTTGTTGGGCTTTTAGATTTTATGTGTTTTGACATAATTAAATAGAAAATTGTGTTGGTAGTTGGTAGATAGGTTTGATTACTTGACTTATTGTTTAAATATGCATGGAAAGACATTAAAAGTTACCCTTAAAGCTGTAAAATATATATTAGGTTTGAATTTTAATGCTGAAATTGTGAGTGAAAATGAGTTAATACATGATTGTAGTAATGAAAGATATTTTGTTAGACTCTTTGGGGTTAAACCAATTAAAATAAATGACCTACGAGATAATCTGTTGAACGCGTCATCTAGTGATGATGAGTTTAAGGTCAAGTTTGCATTATATATATTATCCACTTTGCTTTGTCCTACGACAAATACTAGAGTAAGAAATGAATTCATAAATATTTGTAAGAATGTGGAATTTTGAACTTCTTTTAACCCTAGATCAAGGCTGATCTACATCAAGGGTTAAATGTATAACTAAAATTCTAAAAGTTTATTATAGTTGCTTACTTGCAAATGAAAAAGAATTATAACTGATTATATATCAAACAAAGATGTCTAACATAGTTAATTTTTAATATATTTTATGAAAAAGTATTTTGTAATAGATAAAAGTAAATATTAAAAACAATTAGGAGTTTATTAAGACAATTTCAAATTAGCATTTTGTAATTTTCATCTACTCAACTTATAATATATACAATTAAAAATGTATTTTTTAGTATGCCTCTAAAAATTTAGAGGTTAGTAGACCTTGCAATATTTTTAATTAGCACTAACTAACATATTAAACAACTTAAATTTAATTATAATGATATAAATGTAAATTTTCATAAATATTGTTAATAATTTTTATAGGAAATTAGTTGAAAATACTAAAATAATAATTACAAAAAGTTTCATGGTAAATAAAACTTATTGTAATTTTTGTTTCAATTTGAAATTAATAATTACAAAAACTTTCACAATTCAATGAATTTCTTAAAAGCAAAGACTGAATCCTCTCATCTATCTTGGTTTGATAAAAGAATTTTCTCCAACTACAAAGAATAAAGGAAATACTCTACCGATAAATTAAAATTGCATAAGTAAAAAAATAATAGAAAATTTTGAAATTCAATATCATAAAAATTGTTTTTACCCAATTTGTGATCTTCAAGTTTCCCATCTTTTATTCATAAACCATAAAATATGTTTGAGAGCAATGAACTTGATGGATTTTGAGAGAGATGGGTATTAGAGATCTGGTTAAATGGTTCTAAAAGGAAAGAATATAGTGGGTATCAAAGATTTGACTAAATGGTTCTGAAAGACAAGGATATAGAACTTGTTTTGAGAGATATAGAGTTTCAAAGGTTGTTTTGATAAATTGATATTCAAATTAAGTGCTTCTTCCATACCGTGTGCCAAATTGGTAAGAATTATAATTTATACTTAAACTCAAATAAAGTGGTAAGAATATCAATTTGTATTTGGATACAATTTGAAAGTGAACAAAATGTATCAAATTACCCAAATAAGAGTTCGACTTAAATTAAATTCATTTATTGGAGTACTCAAATTACAGTTTTGTCTAAATTAAATTTTATGAGAGACAGTAAATAAAGATGTACATGTGCCTTGATTATAATAATCAAATTTGTGTACTTATCAAAAAAAGGTTGAGAAAATATTGTATATTTATACTAGATTGACGTTTTGATGGAAGATTTTTGCATGGCTTCATTCAATAGGACTAATATTTTAGTCTGCCAATATAGCTGAATATGGTTCCTCTAGCTTCGGTTTTCCTGTGAGAAATGTTCAAAATTTTCTGCGTTAACTTGTCCGTGCCATGTAAAATGGTCTATACTGGAATTGAATTTTCGAGTTTCCTTCTCCTACAAGATCAAGATTGATTTTGACCTTTGTTATCCATTACAAGTTAGTATTCATAGACTTTGTCAACCTCAGAGTATGGACCACTACCTCTTATTTGATGTTGGAATTAACTCTAGCTTATGGTAATGTATGTCAAATTAATATGGAAGAGAGAATGGAAGATAAATTTACGGAAAAAAAACCAAATTCTACAGAATTTTGAAAAAATTATTGATAAATGGTAAGAATATAGTGGGTATTAGAGATGAATTTTGAGAGAGATGGGTATTAGAGAGAGATGAATATAGTGGAAAATTATTGATAGATGGATTTTGAGAGAGATGGGTATTAGAGAGAAATGAATATAGTGGAAAATTATTGATCGATGGATTTTGAGAGAGATGCGTATTAGAGATCTAGCTAAATGGTTCTAAAAGGAAAGAATATAGTGGGTATCAAAGATCTGACTAAATAGTTCTGAAAGAGAAGGATATAGAACTTGTTTTTAGAGATATAAAGTTTCAAAGCTTGTTTTGATAAATTGATATTCAAATTATGTGCTTCTTTCATAGTGTGTGACAAATTGATAAAAATTATAATTTATGCTTAAACACAAATAAAATAGTAAGAATATCAATTTATATTTGGATACAATTTTAAAGTGAATGAAATGTATCAAATTACCCAAATAAGAGTTCTACTTAAATTAAATTCATTTATCAAAGTAATCAAATTACAGTTTTGTCTAAATTAAATTTTATGAGAGACAGTAAATAAAGATGTACATGTGCCTTGATTATAATAATCAAATTTGTATACTTACAAAAAAAGGTTGAGAAAATGTTGTGTATATATACTAGATTGACATTTTGATGGAAGATTTTTGCATGGCTTCATTCAATAGGACTAATAATTTAGTCTGCCAATATAATTGAATATGGTTCCTCTAGATTCTGTTTTCTGTGAGAAATGTTCAAAATCTTTCTTCTGCGTTAACTAGTCCGTGCCCTTAAAAATGGTCTATACTGGAATTGAATTTTCCAGTTTCTTTCTCCTACAAGATCAAGATTGATTTTGATCTTCGTTATCCATTACAACTTAGTATTCACAGACTTTGTCAACCTCAGAGTATGGACCAAGGCGACTAAAATGATTAAAATTACGTACATTTGTAATGTGAAGTTCAAAATTTAGCTGTCCGCTAAAAGAAAATTGAACAATACAAAAAGTTTAGTACATCTTATTTATAGTTAGTAACACAAACACACACACACACTAAAAGAAACTTGAACAATACAAAATGTTCAGTACATCTTATTCAAAGTGATGGGTGTCGAAACCACCAAAAATAATCCTTCTCTGGCTAAGCTTTGTAGATAGCAGTGAGAGGGTCGAATCCACAGAGATTGGTTAGATTTATTCCTTGAATAAAATAAAATAAAGAGGGGGGGTTTTGTATTATGAAACTAAGCAAGAATTAATTAAGACAAGTAAACAAATTAAATAACCAACTAAAAATATGAGGAAAAATTAATAAGAAGAAGCTTCCAATCAAGAATTAATTTCGGTATTGATTCCTCAAATTGATCGTTGATTCAAAAGATAGGTTCTTTTATCTTGAATAAATTGGTTATAGTTGTTGAAGATCCGTCCTCTAACAACCAATCTTTTCTTACTTTTTCGATAACCTTCGGATCCGTCCTATGAGTTATTTCTCTAATTAACAAACACAACCTTCGGATCTGTCCTATGAGTTATGTCTATTAATTGCATTAAGATTCAAAAAGACCCAATTACTAACCAGTAAACCCGGAAACGCCTTGTTTATTTAAGTTAGATTATATATTTTCATAACATACAATCTAAGGCGTTGATTACCTTTCGATGTTGTTATTTGTCACTTGAATTAGAACAATCAACAAAAGATTAATTATTCTAAATGACTATATATTGAATTCAACTATCAAACAATAGGCCTCTTGTCTAACAATTCAATTCAATAATATAATGAAGCATAGAAAATATATAAATACTCAAGTATAAAAGAAATAATAAAATTACAGGAACCTCACAATTGTTGGAATCAAACCTTAATTAAACTTGATTGGAAAATAAAAATTTAGCTAAACATAATTAAAAGAAAATACAAAGAAAATCAAATGATCGCCTTTTTCGATCGATGCGCGCTCGCCTTCTTCAGTAGTAGCTCACTCCATGAAAGGATGAATTGTGGCTTGAGAATTCCAAACCTTGTTTTTCTCTCTATTGAACTAGAAAGCCTCAAAAATGGGATGCCTTGATTGTCAAGCCTTGCCTATTTATAGGCAAGGATTCAAGACATTTGGTTGTGGCCACTTGCTTTTCCTCACATTCTTCACCATTTTTCATAATTAATCAATAGCCTCCTTTGGTCCTCTCTTTTCTTCTTTCTTTCTTTTGTTAATTCTTCTTGCTTCCTTTTGTCTTTGTACAGATTTTTTTTTCTGATTTTCTTTTCTTGTTTGGCTTTCTTTTTCCCATGTGAGGCTACATTTTGGAAGGACTTTCTTGCTGTCCTCATGCACTTCTTGTTTGGCTTTCTTTTCTTTTTTTCATGTGAGGCTGCATCTTCATGTGAGGCTGCATTTTGGAAGGACTTTCATGATGGCCTCCTGCATCTTTCTTCAGAAAAATAAAAAGATGGCAGCTGGTCTCCAAGCCTTCATGTGCAAATGTTTTTCTTTCACTCAAATGAAAGGTTGGCATCACATGCTGTTTTGTGCCCTTATCATTCTGTTTTCTTGTGTGACAACTTGGTGCTGTGCTCTTGTTTTCTTGTGTGAATATTGGAGAATTTTGTTGTTGATTTGCTGCTGAAAAAAATAAGGCCAGACTGCTGCACAATTAGAAAACCCGTAGCTGCCAAAATTCAGAAAAGAATTGAACCTCTTGAACCCAAGTTTCTGCCCAGATTTGGTCCCTTTGCTTCCGGAATTTGAGAAAACTTTCTTCATGAAAGTTTTTTGTCTCTTTCTCAGCTTTCCATATCATCTTGAATCATCTCATTTGGACATCTGAATCAAGAGTTATGAACTCCGGAAGATGACTATGTGCACAAAGAAACCTTGAAACTTTTGCTAAGAAAGATAACATTTTGCTTTGTTTGTTAAATTTTTCCTACAAAGCTCCAATATATCCATCAATAATAAAAAGAATTAATATCCTTATAAACAAGCCTTTTAATCAATTAAAACACAAGAGAATTGATCCAATAAATATGCAATTACACACTCTATCACAAAGTCTTTCTTTAAATTAATCTGCACAAATGAAAAATGGTTTGTACTGGAATTAAATATAGGAGTTATTTTGTCCAAGATCCCAATCAAATTGCTGTCTCTTTCCAAGCTGCTAATAAAGCATTAGTAGTTTGAAAAGTCTCTCTTCTCCAATCTGTGTGTGTAAGATCTTAGAGTGAATACAGAAGTGACCGTTTCCTTCTTAAGAAATGGAGTATGAGAAATGTACTTTAAAATCATTAATTTCACTTGTTAAACCCAATTTTTCACACTACAAGTTTTCATTCTCTAATTTTTTTGGTCCAAATCAATTGACAAAAATTTCGAAATTGAGACGTAATTTCTTCAGTGGGCCGAATTGATTTCAAGAACTGTAACTCAGTGCAGATACAAAAGTAGGAGCTGCTGAAAGTCTTTCAATCCGATCAGCTATAAAACCTTAAAATCAAAGATACCACTGCTTAATCCCTAACCTTTGCATTTTGCAATGGCCTATACATGGATTGTTTTCATATTTTTCATGTTCCTCTTCCCACTTTCTGCTCTATCTCAAAGTAGTTGCGCAATAGCTGTGGGTAGCATTCTTACCGCAGATGAAACATCCAGGCCATGGTTTTCCCCTTCTGGGGATTTTGCATTCGGGTTCAAACCACTTCAAGATAAGGATCAGTTCTTGCTTTCCATATGGTATAACAAGATACCAGACAAAACTGTAGTCTGGTATGTGAATTCAATCAATCAAGTACCATGAGGATCCACTATTGAGCTTCATTCCCAAACTGGGCTGGCGCTCCGTGACCCTCAAGGGCAAGTACTTTGGAGACCTGATGGCATTATTAATCAAGCAGATCATGGCTTTATGAATGATACAGGCAACCTTATTCTCAAGGAGAGTGATGAAACCTGGCTGTGGGAAAGCTTTGGATTTCCGGCAGATACAATTTTGCCATCACAGGAGCTGGTTGATAGGATTTAATTTGATACTATTTAATATGAGCAAAAATATGATGTTAATACTTTATTTGGTATGAAATTGGCTAAATTGAGGTGTTTTTGTCCCAGGAGTGAAGTTGATGAACTAAAGCGAAAAGATGGAATTTAATGGAGATTTAGATGATTTTTGGAGAAGCACTTTTGGAACCAAAGCAAGACTATTTTGGATTAAACTTGCTCACGTCTTAAAGGATTAAGCTTGTCCACGCCTTAAAGGATGAAGTCTTGGATTAAGCTTGCCCACGCCTTAAATGCTTGAATGAAAAAGTATCTTTAGAATCCTATGATCTAGATATATTCGGTACAACTACACTTCCTTGGATCGGAGTTTGGTAAGACTGAAGTATTTCTTTTACATATTTCTAGTAATTTCTTTTATAATTTTCCTTTATTTATTACTATTAGAATTGGTATTAACCTTCTTCTTTTCTTTTATTTCCTTTTCATCTCAATTGCTAAAAACCCCTCAACACATAGCTCCTCGTGGAATTCGAACTAGTCCACTACTACTACAATCCAGTTGTAGTTAGTTGAAGATCTGAAATAATTTTGGGAGCGACAACCCGAACACTGGTAACTGGAAAATTTCTCAATTCCCGAATGCGTTTTCGTGATAATGGAAATCTAGTTCTTACTAGCCAAATTGCGCCAACAAATACCATTGAAGACGCTGTATACTATGATAGTCAGACTTATGATTCTCTGAATTCATCAAATTCTGGCTATCGTGTTATCTTTGACAGTAGGAACCCTGTATGTGCTGAAAAGGAACAATCAAACAAAACAGCTTAACCCTGTTTCAGTTTCCCCAGCATCAGAAAATTATCTAAGGGCAACACTGGATTTCGACGGAGTTTTCACTTTTACTCTCATCCAAAGACTTTCACCGGCAATCTGTCATGGAACGTTCTCTGGTCTTTGCCAGATAATATATGTATAGATCTCACTGGTGATAAAGGAAGTGGAGCTTGTGGATTTTGATAGAGATAAAAGAGCTTTAAGGCAATAGAAGATATGAACAACTACACAACAAGAAACAAGTGCACCTTCTCTATATTGAACAATCTAAAAACTGCAGTACATAACCGAGGAAACAAGTTATTAAATAACAAAACTTAGAGAAACTAATCTCTAAAAATCAGAAAAGAACATGATCATATGGGATCATGATTCTACTAAATATGGATCACTAATAACAGCTCCTTTATTCACGGAAATCTCTAAAATCATCAAGACTATTTCCTACTAGCCGTTAGTGGGTTGAATCACATTCCTAACACCCCCTCTTGATTCAAATTCTCCCATTCCAAGCTTGCTTCTCAAGTAACAGAATCTGGAGTATGACAGTGCGTTTGTGAAGATGTCAGCAACCTAGTCATCTGAACTGCAAAACTTAAGGCAAATTTCATCCTTAGCAACCAGCTCCCTTATAAAATGATGCTTAATTTCTATATGCTTAGCTCGACCATGAAAAACCGGGTTTTTGGTCATAGCTATAGTAGAACTACTGTCACTTTGAATCTCAGTTGCCCCTTTTGCTTCATACCCAGGTCAAGTAAGAGTTTCCTCATCCAGATTGCCTCGCATGCTGCAGCTCCTCCAGCTACATATTCTGCCTCACACGATGATAAGGCAATTGTAGATTGCTTCTTTGATCTCCAAGTGACCACTCCTGATCCAAGGGTAAAACAAAACCCTGTTGTACTTTTTCTATCAACATATGAGCCTGCCCAATCACTGTCACAATAACCTTCTAGTTTCAGAGATTTAGTTTGACAGTACCAAATCCTAATTCTAGAGTTCCTGCAACATACTTTAACACTCTCTTAGCTGCTCCATAATGGTGTTTTGTTGGTTTGTGCATAAATCTTGATATCAAACTCACTGCAACATAATATCCGGCCTGGTATGTGTGAGATAAATCAAACCTCCAACCAAACTTCTGAATTTGTGCACATCAGCAACTCCGGAACCATCATTTTCCTGAAGCTTCTCGTTCACATTCATGGGGGTCTCTACTGCTTTGCAACCATTCAGTTTAAATTTTTCTAGAAGATCCGTTGCATATTTCTTTGAGAAATGAAGATCCTCTCCCACATTGCTTTACCTCCATTCCCAAAAAATAATGAAGCTTGCCCATATCTGTCATGTCAAACTTTTTCATAATTTGACTTTTGAATTCTGCAACCAAAGAGCTATTAGTCCCCACATATATCATATCATCAACATACAAACATACTAATAAAAAGTCATACTCCCCACAGCTCTTAATGTATACAGTTGGCTCATTTTCACTTCTTTTAAAGCCAACTTGCAGAAAATATGTATCTATTTTCATGTACCATGCCCTGGGAGCTTGTTTAAGCCCAATAAGGCTTTCTTGAGTCTATAGACCTTATCGGGACTCTCTTGACTAACAAACCCATCAGGCTGAGTTACATAGACTTCTTCACTTAGTTCTCCATTAAGAAAGGCAGACTTCACATCAAATTGATATACACAAAGCTTGAGAAATGCTGCTATTGATAGCACTACTCTTATTGTTTCAAACCTTGCCATAGGAGAAAAGGTTTCTTCAAAATCTATCCGTTTCCTTTGTGAGTAGCCCTTCACCACTAGCCTTGCCTTATGCTTCAGCAGGTCCATCCAGATTGTATTTAGTTTTGAAAACCCATTTTAGACCAATAGTTTTCTTATCCTTTGGTAGATCAACCAAGCTCCAGGTTTCATTCTTCTCAATTGCTGACATTTCCTTCTCCATTGCTAGTCTCCATTTTGACTTCTCTGCTGCTTCTTCATAGGAGGAAGGTTTAGATACATAGAGAGCAAACGTGCATGACTCATAGATCTCACTAAGTGACCTGAACTTCCTAGGTGATGTCTTGCTATCATCATCATCATTGTCTGTATTTCCATCCATGGAACTTCTACCATTGTTAGATGAATTTGAGCTGCTGCCTTGATATGTTGAGGTTGTGCTATTTGATCTGTTTATTGAGTTTGAGCTGTGTAACTCTTCACCATCTTCTATTTGAACTGCAGGAACCTTTCCCTTGTCTTCCCAATGCCAACATTCTTCCTCATTGAATACTGTGTTCCTGCTTATAATCACTTTACCAGTTGCTGGATTATATACCCTATAAGCCTTAGATTGTGAGCAATAACCAATGAAAATGCACCTAATTGATTTTCCTTCTAGCTTGTGTCTTTCATGTGCATTAATCAGTACATACACAATACTACCAAAAACTTTAAGATGCTCAACAGAAGGTTTTTTACCTGACCAGACCTCATAGGGAGTTTTGTTAGGAACAGCTTTTGTTGGTGAGATATTGATCAAGTAAATTGCAGTAATCACTGCCTCCGCCCAAAATCTATCAGGTAGTCCCTTACTCTTTAACATACTTCTTGCCATCTCAACAATTGTTCTGTTCTTCCTCTCCGCCACTCCATTTTGCTCTGGAGTGTAAGGTGCAGTTAGCTCTTTGTGTATTCCATGCTTCTCACAGTACTGATTGAATTCTTCAGAAGTGAACTCTCCTCCTTTGTCAGTGCGCAATGTCTTCAGACTGCTACTCTTCTGTTTTTCCACAAGAGCCTTGAACTTGACAAATTGTTCAAAGGCTTCTGACTTAAATTTGAGAAAGTACACCCAGCTCATTCTACTATAATCATCAACAAACAATAAAAAATATTTACTGCCACCTAATGACTCAGTCTTCATGGGACCACACAAATCCGCATGTACAAGCTCCAACGGCTCAGTTGCTCTCCAGGATTGACCAATAGGGAAAGACCTCTTGCTATGCTTCCCATACATGCATCCCTCACACACTACCTCAGGGATTTCAATTTGTGGAAGGCCACTCACCATTTTCTCCATTTTCTTTTGATTCAGCAACTTCAAACCAGCTATATTTAGGTGACCATATCTATGATGCCATGATTGTGAAGCATTCTTAGACATAGTGACCAATGCATGACCTTCCAATTTGTTGAAAACTAAGGGAAACATGTGATTGTCGGCCATGTTTAGTTTGGCCAAAACATGGCCAGTAGTTTTTTCAGTAATGGTGCAACATGTTCCATCAAACAAAATAGTAAAACCACTAAGTAAAAGTTGTCCCACACTTAAGAGATTGTGAGCCAACTCTGGAGCATATAAAACATTTGAAATAAGTTTACTTTTTGCAGAAATAGACTTTACCTCAACTATTCCTTTTCCCTCTACTTGGATCTGCTTGTTGTTCCCCAACCGGATCACTCTTCTTTGAGTTTCATCAAGCTCTCTAAACATCTCTTTCATTCCAGTCATGTGGTTAGAGCAACCACCATCTGTGAACCATACGGTCTTTTCTTCCTTTTCATGCTCCATTAATGCCATGAACAAAAAATCTTCTTCTGTTGCTTCAGTTTCCTCAGAAAACTCAGCTTGATTGCTTCTGCAATCTCTTGCAAGATGTCCTTGTTTACCACAAGGGTAACATTTTCTTTGCTCCACCCAACCTCTGCTTCTGCCTCTTCCTCTTGAGCCTCCACGTGCCCTTTCTCTGCTGTTGTTGTTGTTTCTTCCTTTATCCTGGGTAGAGTCCTTCACTGCAAATGCTTTTTCTTCACTCTTCTCTTGTGATCTATTCAATCTATCCTCATGAGCCTACAGTGACCCCATTAGTTCATCCACAGTGAAGACTGACAGATCCTTTGACTCCTCAATTGCTGCAACCACGAGATCAAATCTTGGAGTGAGACTTCTCAGTATCTTTGCAACAACAGTCTCATCCGTGATGTTTTCTCTATATAACTTCATGTGATTGACAATTGCTTTTGTCCTTGATAGAAAGTCCTAAACAGATTCATTTGTCTGCATTGACAGTGTCTCAAACTCCCTTCTCAGTGATTGGAGTTTGACAGTAATGACCTTGGATGATCCCTGGAATTCAGTCTTCAGAATCTCCCAAGCCTCTTTTGCATTTTCTGCTGCTGAAATTCTTGAGAGAATGCTTTCATGAAGTCCTTGCTGAATGAGAAAGAGTGTTTCTGCATCTTTCTTTCTATTCTCCCTCAACTTTGCTTCATTATCAATCACGCTATAGCCATCTTCAACCACCTCCCAAAGCTCTTGAGACTTGAAAAGTGTCCTAATCTTGATTCTCCAAAAATCAAAATTCTCAACCTTGAAAATTGTAATCATAGACTGCATTGAGTTGGCTCCTAATGAAGCCATTGTTTTTTTCAAGTCTGAAAGAAAAAAAACCAAGCTCTGATACCAAAATGATAGAGATAAAAGAGCTTTAAGGCAATAGAAGATATGAACCACTACACAACAAGAAACAAGTGCACCTTCTCTATATTGAACAATCTGAAAACTGCAGTACATAACCGAGGAAACAAGTTATTAAATAACAAAACTTAGAGAAACTAATCTCCTAAAAATCAGAAAAGAACATGATCATATGGGATCATGATTCTACTAAATATGGATCACTAATAACAGCTCCTTTATTCACGGAAATCTCTAAAATCACCAAGACTATTTCCTACTAGCCGTTAGTGGGTTGAATCACATTCCTAACAGATTTAACAACATTGCTTCCTCCAAAATAAAAGTCCTGTCTGTGAATGTCCAATAGGGTATAATTTGGTAGATCCTAATGACAAGTACGGCAGCTGTCAGCCAAACTTTTCTATGACTTGTGATGAATTTGAGCAGAGCTCTGCGGCGGACCTATATTATTTTGAGGTGCGTACCGTTGTTGATTGGCCAAGATCTGACTATGAGCAAATAGATCCCGCAAATGAAACAGTGTGCAGGCAAGCTTGCCAGCAGGATTGCTTTTGTGTTATTGCCATTTTTCGTAACAATAGTTGCTGGAAGAAGAAGCTTCCGCTTTCTAATGGGAGGATAGACACAAGTCTCAAATCAATAGCTTTTATGAAATGCCGCAAAAGTGACGCTCCTCCACCATATCCATCCCGGGGATCAAAACCAAAGGATAGGGGATTTGTAGCTGTGGGTAGCATTCTTACCGCAGATGAAACATCCAGGCCATGGCTTTCCCCTTCTGGAAATTTTGCATTCGGGTTCAAACCACTTCAAGATAAGGATCAGTTCTTGCTTTCCATATGGTATAACAAGATACCAGACAAGACTGTAGTCTGGTATGTGAATTCAATCAATCAAGTACCACGAGGATCCACTATTGAGCTTCATGCCCAAACTGGGCTGACGCTCCGTGACCCTCAAGGGCAAGTACTTTGGAGACCTGATGGCATTATTAATCAAGCAGATCATGGCTTTATGAATGATACAGGCAACCTTATTCTCAAGGAGAGTGATGAAACCTGGCTGTGGGAAAGCTTTGGATTTCCGGCAGATACAATTTTGCCATCACAGGAGCTGGTAACTGGAAAATTTCTGAATTCCCGAAAATCAGATAGCAACTTCTCAGGAGGAAGATTTTATATGCGTTTTCGTGATAATGGAAATCTAGTTCTTACTAGCCAAATTGCGCCAACAAATACCATTGAAGACGCTGTATACTATGATAGTCAGACTTATGATTCTCTGAATTCATCAAATTCTGGATATCGTGTTATCTTTGACAGTAGGGGCTCCCTGTATGTGCTGAAAAGGAACAATCAAACAAAACAGCTTACCCTGTTTCAGTTCCCCCAGCATCAGAAAATTATCAAAGGGCAACACTGGATTTCGATGGAGTTTTCACTTTTTACTCTCATCCGAAGGCTTTCACCGACAATCAGTCAAGGAACGTTCTCTGGTCTTTGCCAGATAATATATGTATAAATCTTGTCGGCACTATAGGAAGTGGAGCTTGTGGATTTAACAACATTTGTTACCTCCAAAATAGAAGACCTGTCTGTGAGTGTCCACCAGGGTTTAATTTGGTAGATCCAAATGACAAGTATGGCAGCTGTCAGCCAAACTTTACTCGGACTTGTGATGAAGTTGAGCAGAGCTCTGCGGCGGACCTATATGATTTTAAGGTGCTTAACGATTATGATTGGCCAAGATCTGATTATGAGGTAATATTGCCTGCAAATGAAACATTCTGCAGGCAAGCTTGCCTGCAGGATTGCTTTTGCGCTGTTTTCATTTTCGTTAGAACGGTTGCTGGAAGAAGAGACTGCCGCTTTCTAATGGGAAGATAGACACTGGTGCCAATGCAAAAACTTTTATCAAATACCGCAAAGTGACGCTTCTCCACTATCTCCGTGCATGGAATCCAAACCAAAGGATAGGAAAACTTTGATAATTGTCGGATCTGTGCTTCTCAGTGGCTCTTTGTTTGTAAACTTCATAATGATTGGCATACTGGTTCTGGGTTTTCACCTCGTCTACAAAAGGAGGGTACAAACGTGTTCACTGGAAACAAACCTGCATTGTTTCACATTCAAAGAGCTCGCAGAAGCAACAAGTAGATTCAGGGAAGAATTGGGCAGGGGATCATTTGGAGTTGTTTACAAAGGTACATTAGCAATGAGTTCAGGAAACTTTGCCGTGGCTGTGAAGAAGTTAAATAGACTGGTTCAAGATTCAGAGAAGGAATTTCGTGCTGAGGTAAATTCAATTGGTCAAACCAACCATAAGAATTTGGTCCGTCTACTTGGTTTTTGTAATGAAGGGACAAATCGCTTATTGGTGTACGAGTATATGAGCAATGGCACTCTTGCAAGCTTCATATTCACTGATCAAAAGCCTAGTTGGAATTTAAGGAAGCAAATTGCCATTGGGATTGCAAGGGGACTCGTATACCTGCACGAAGAATGCCGTAGGCAGATAATCCATTGTGACATAAAACCTCACAATATCCTTCTCGATGATTATTACAATGCTCGTATTTGTGACTTTGGATTGGCAAAACTTTTGACCATTAATCAGAGTCGAAAAACACTCACTAATGTTAGAGGAACCAGGGGTTATGTTGCACCAGAATGGTTCAGGAACAGCCAAATTACTGCAAAGGTTGACGTGTATAGCTTTGGTGTCTTGCTATTGGAGATCATTTCATGCCAAAAGTGTTTAAATGACATTGGAACCGTTGAAGGAGACAGTTACATGCTACTAACAGATTTGGTCTGGGACTGCTTCCAAGATGGAAGATTGGATACTTTCGTGGAAAATGATATGGATGCTCTGAATGACAAAATGACTCTTGAAAGGTTTGTTATGGTGAGTATTTGGTGTATTCAAGAAAATTCATCTCTGAGGCCAACCATGAGGATGGTGAGACAAATGCTCGAAGGAATTCTTCAAGTTATGGTACCCCCATGTCCATATCCTTTTTTGCGTGCTAGCATAGATTGATTTCTGATTGTATATTCTCATCCTTAATACATACCGTTTAACGTTATGGATCTGTTTAAGGTTAATTTGTCAGCTTGTGTTCTACTTGCGTTATGTCCATCGATGCCAGTTATTTAAGGCCAACAAAATCACTGGTGTAGCAGTAAGCAAATAAATGGAGTGTGAAAAATCTGATCGGTTCTTTATCTTCTCTAGATTTCTTCTCTGAACTTACAGACTACGAACTAGAACTACAATTTTTCCTTGCAATCTCCAACTTTTTTTAACCTATGCGCGGAACTGCCATTTTTTAATCTCCAGCTTGCAGCTCGATTGAGCAATTCTTTACTAAAAGTACCCAAGAACTAGGCCAGCGACGTTCTTTCAAATTGTTTCTTCATGGTCCTATCCTTTCCGTGAAGAAATGGATCAATCAGGAGAGTAACATGCACATGAGGCCTCCTTTCTGACTTTTTTTTTTTTTTACAATGTCATCTACGATCACAACTGTGTTTTTCCTATTCTATAATAAGAGTGTTCGTTCTTATTCTATGTACCTTATTCTGGGGGTGAGGCTCCACCAAGAGTATAGAGAATCACTCAATCACTGCTATTGGCTCTGGGTATTCTCCTTTTGTTTTGTGTTGTATTAGTACATCAGCAGAGAAACAGTAATGAGCAAAACGGTCACAGCTCATCCATAGCATTCATATCGGCCAATTATGATGTAGAATATGAGTTTTTTCTACTACTCTTTTAAGTCCCAAAATAAATTTATTTTTAAAATATTTTTATTCCATAAAAGAGTTCGTATTTAAAGCAAATCTATTATATATGGTTGTAAGAATATAGATATTGTAAAGTAAGGATAACAAATAATTATGTATTTAATAATGTATTAAATCTATTGTATTTTATAAATAAAAAAATTTCGAACTCATTCAAATTGAATTTTTTTTCTTTTTTATTTGGGGCTGAGTAAATAATAAACTAGGACATATGACAAATTCTTATTGATGACTATAGGGTCCAATATTTCTTTTCATTCTCTTTGGGACCTGAGCTGACTTCTATGTTTGTTTTTAAGTATTTTTTTTTCAATAAATCTTGCGGCTTCCATTAATTAATATTGGAAGGTGACATTTAGAAATTAGTAGCCAGACTACATCAACCAAAGGTGACATTTAGAAATCAGTTGCCGGACTACATCAACCACCTAATCTACAAACCAAAACAATGCATCACATTTAATAAGAAAATTCAAGACACTCGATTATATGTTTTGGCTATATCTAATTTAATTACCATATTTCCACTCAATTCTTCCTATCAATCTCATTAATCATCTTTTGAGCAAGAAAAGTGTTATCTGAAATTAGCCAACCTCTAACAAAATCACTTTGTTGAAGAGAAATAATCTTGTGCAGTACCCCCTCAAACCTCAAAGCCAGTATAGAGCACCAGAGCATATGCCTTTGGAAGAAAGCCCCTCAAAAAAATTCCTCACACCCGTCACGACATTTTCACCCACAATTGACCAGCATTGTTGAAAAAACTTCCTCGAAAACCAAATAAATCACATCCATTGACGGCACCTTCACCAACAATTGATTATCCTTAGATGTTCATTGGGATGACTGTCAAAGCTTCTTCCAAATGCGAATAGTATTGCTGATCATATACTATCTCGCTTGTAAGTGACTTCCACAAAATCCAACTCCCAAATTGCTGAGTTTGAATTTTTACCTTTGAAATCTATCACACGTTAGCCTTAAAAATTTTAAATTATGTATAAATTACGTTTTAAAATACTTTTATGTAATTTTCAAAATAAAAGTTATAAAATAAAAATTATTTTAAAAATATTAAAAAATTATGTTAAAAATCGTAAAAATTCATTTGAAAATGCGATGATAATAAGCAACCTTAGTCATTCGCAGAACATGGATCACAACCTCTCTTATTTGATGGTGGAAATGAATCCGGTGAATGCGCGTCAATTCTTTGCAAGTCCAGTCAAGCTGGAATCGGACTCTCTTTCCTCATTAATGCTATGTTTGGACAAGCTATTTGTGGTTGTAAATAAGTAAAAAGTTAACTTTTTTTCAAACAAAAATAAATTATCTAATTATATTTTTATTTTAAAATTTAAAATTCAAATTTTCTCACTCAAATTCTTCTCACATAATTTTAAAAAAATTTTCCTTCTATTTTTCTCTCCAGAATACTTTTTCTATCAAAAAATACCCACTAAAATTTTCATACATTCCAATACAATTTTTCTCAATATTCTTTACAGTGAATTGTGCAGGGGTATCCAAATACCCTAAAATTACATCACACCCTAGAAAAATTTATAATTTAAAAAAACCTTTTCTTAGTTGCCTTTCCCCTTAAATTTTGAAAACTTTTGTACACATGTTTTACTGAATCTTGTAATTTTTTTGTATTCTTAAATTGGCCTAAACAAAACAATAATTTAGCCTAAACAATTTTATAATGTTTAAGTGCTTTTCACTTAATCTTTGCCCTCTGAATTTAAACCAAAAAAAAATAATTCTATTCTCATTTTAAATTGTCGATAAATTTTATAGAATCCATGAGATGACATAAAACATTAGAATCCAAGGTTGCTTTCCTTTGAACTCTGGGGCGGTCTGCTGCCAACTGCTCAAGAATATAAAAGGATCTCCCGGGCAGACCCATGTAATACCCCACGTTTCCAAACACTTAGTCCACACCAACCAACTACACCAACAATCAAAGAACAAGTGTTGCACAGATTCTAGCTCAGTATTACAAAATCATGTTTTGTGTTGTTGACTGGCACATGTTCCATTTCATCCTCAACTACATACCAATTGCTGTGATTATCAAAAAAGTATCCATTCCAGTCGTTGATTGCACACCAAGGAATAGAAACCTTTTTGTTTTTTACTTTGCTAACTAATTTTCAAATTTGTTTTCCATTCGTAAATGAACTTTAAATGTTTCTACCATTTATATACCACCTTGTCTTTAAGTTTAATGACTCCAACATAAAGTCAATTTATTTATGTTTTGTTCGATGTAGATTTGGAAAACAAATTTTCCAGCGTTGATAACTGAGATCGTCCACTTTCAAATGGATATTAACCCAAATGTTTGTATAATATATCTTTGAAAATTAAAATACTGACTTCTACATTAAAAAAAAAATTCTTTTAATTTAATATAAATTCTTTTAAATTATAAAGTATAGCACATTTAATACATCATTAAATATATAATTTTATGTTTTTATGCTTATTTTTTACTTTATGCTATACATTATCATTATTAACAAAAGTATTACAAAAATTTGACACAAAACCTTTTTGTTTGGTACAAATTTCTCTTTTTAAAATTTGACTTTCTTTTTTCTTTTTTTTGCAGATAGAGGGAGTAATGACTATGTAGTAACCTTTGAAATTAACTCTATTGTGAATTCACATTATTGTAAACATCATTTGCTCGCATCATTAGTTTTTGAAAGCCTAGGCTACAACTATGAATTAGAAGTAGCTTTTGTACGCCAAATAATTAATATCCTCCAAACATATTAACATTTAACGCTTTACGATTCAGAACTTGTTGACAAAATTACACTATGGTAATTCTAAACCAAATCTCTTATTGGTCATAAATATCAAAATAGAGCTTCGAATCAAGTTCAAACACAAATAATAATAATAATAATAATCATCATCATCATCTCCCCCTCTTATTTATCTTAGTAAAACTGTAGTCAAAGTGATTTGAGCATGTCACGGATTTTCAACTTCCATGTCTAATCCTTTATATCAATTTCTCTTAAGCAGAAAGTTTGTGAGATTTTAGAATATTAGAACTCACCTTCTATTTATAATCCCTACAACTATTCAAAATAAGTAATAATCCATATGCAATTCCAAATTATTTTAATTTGGAATCTAACAACCTAGCTAATTCGTTCGTATTCAACTAGAGAGAGACCTATTCTTTTAGTGGTCACCCTATTAATGTGTGCTAGCCTAACTACTGCTCTTAAAAAAAAGACTACAAATAAAAAAGTTAAGACAACATATTTAATAATATTATGAACAAGTGATTTTTGTTCTAATTAGGAATGTAAAAATCTATTAAGTTTAATTTAATATGTCAACAACAAATATCTAAAAATAGCAGCAGAATGTGCTTTTAAAATACTTTAAATAGTCATTTGAAAATATTAGCTTCTAATTTTTTGGACAAACAGTGAACATAGGGCAATAAATTAATTCTTATAAGTGAATAATTTTAGTTACTACTTCCGTTCTAAAAAAATAGTCCATTTGAGGTAGAAGTGGTGCAAGCAAAACAAAAAGTGATGAGTTTGACAAATCTTTCATCCTCTCTAATCTACCATGATACATGAGGTAGGAGTGTACAGACGGTTAAAAGTTTACTTATAACCACCATTGAAAAAGCGAATAACAACTCCGTGCGCTAGTGATCTTTTTCTTTCTTAGCGTATGGAAAGGGAATATATAGTTCAAACATTGACCTGGTAAACCCAACATTTCACATTACAAGAACATTCCCATCATCTAATTTTTGGGTTCAAATCATTTAAAATGTTCCTAATTGATAGAATTCCTTCAATATATGGGACAAACTGATGGACTTTTCAAAAGTGTAACTTAATGTAGAGACTAGTACAAAAGTAGAAAGTAGGAGTTCGACTCAAAGTCTTTTAGTCTAATCCCCATGAAACCTTGAAATCATAAGATATTGTTTACTGGTTAAGGATTGTGTCTTGCAATGGCTTGTGCATGGATGGTTTTCGCATTCTTCATGTTTCTCTACCAATTTATGCTCTGGCTGAAAGCCATGGCGTTGCTTCTGTAATTAGCATTCTGACTGCAGATAAAAGGCGTGGGTTTTTGGCTCGTGGGCAGTTTACATTGGGGTTTAAATTTCAAATTGTATAGACAAACTTAATCTCAAACATTTTACAAATTGCGTCAACCATGCAATAGCGGACCAAAAATTTTGCTGAAGTGAATTCTGGAAAAATGGACTTGTTTGTTGACAAAATGCATGCGTAAGCATTCAAGTCAAGCCGGAGTCATCCCAGCAACTTCAAGCATTCAAGTCACGGGACGCGTTATTGTGCCTTTCCGTCATCATACGTTTATTGGCAAAATAGTCTCTTTGCGTTTAAAGGCTCATGCACGATCCGTTGGTAGACGTCTTGCATGTGCATTCTTGCTCATGCTCATTCGCGGGCCAAATCGTGCATTAGTGTCACCTACTTATGTTAGAAGCACATATGCATTTTTATTTGCTCACGCGATGCTCGGCCGACCCTCTAGGCCGTGCGCACACCTATTTCCCACATACCCGTAACTATGCGATCATGTGCTTATCCTGCGAGCCTTGCCCTTATCTTCCCACAAAAGTAGGCTTAAATGTGCACATTTGATAGGTTTTACAACATGCATATAATGTCCAATGGCGATCATGGCACATTTACTAACCTTGTGCACTTGCTTGCACCGCACAAATGCTCACTTACCAGAATGTCATTGATCTCTAGGGTTGAACACGTCTAACTTTCAGAAGGACGGGAATATCCTTGCAACTAGAGTACTTGTGGGCCCACAAATAACACCAAATGACGTATTTTTTCTGGGGACATCTTCTAACACAACTAGTTTTTTTTTTTTTTTGACAAGTCAAGAAAGCAGATATTATTATTAGAAATTTAGAGTAAAGGTTACATTGAAGCGGACATAAGCTAAAAATACAACTCCTACTCAGCCGGCTACTATAGAAACAAGAAATAGAAGATAGCACAAAGCAGAGACAAATACTTATTCCTCAATGAACGCCAACAGGTTTTGCAATTTGGATAGTCCTGACTTTGCCAACCTATCGACCACACTATTCATGCCCATTAGAATATGATAACCCTCCCAATGCTTAATTTTTCTCCTTCAGCAAGTCAAGGTGGTTAGAGATATTCTTTAGGTGCCATGGGGTATTCGCTGGATTATTTAGCCAATTGATTGCGTTAGCCGAGCCACTTTCAATTACAAGTACATGAGAGAGCTTCCAAATAGACTCAGAAAATACCCAGAAAGTTTCATGAATAGCATAGAACTCGGCTTGATTTGAATCCAGAATTCCGACATGCTTAAAAAACACGGCCTTTGTTTTGCCCAAATCGTCCCTTAAAATACACCCAATCCCGACCCTAACACAACTAGTTAACAGTTGTTTGGTGGTCCCCATTTAACCACCCAGCTGTACTAGCTCGAGATGAAGACGACAACTCCATGAATTCACTGACGTATAGATAAAAGTTAGTTTTCAACTTTGGCATTGTACATATATGAATAGTAATTTGTGTAAGTTAGAGTAGTTTATGTAAGAGGTCAGGAGTGTGGCTGGTTGAACGTGTTTTGATGTGTAAAAAAAAAAAAAATGACTGAGAGAGGCGTGTGAGAACCACATGCTACAGAGAGGTTTCTTGATGCGTGATAATGGGATCTGGTAATTTGCAATAGCCAAGGTAAGAACTAATGGCCTGAAATAAAAAATGTGCTGAAATAACTAACAAAGCTTTTTTTTCTCAAAAAAAAAAAAAAAAGCTTTGATACCAAGTCAATTTTTTTTTTTAAAAGAAAATAATTGTATTATTGGTATATGTAATATTATTCGGTACAAGCATTGTATAAATATAATAATAAAATAAATATATAAAAAATTAAATATTACTTAATTATAATGAAATATTATCTAACATATTTATAAAAAATATTCAGAACATATTCTACTCCTAGCATATTTACAAATGAATATTCTATCACCATTATTGAGTGAGTCTTTGGTTGTTGTTCAGGTTTCGTTTTCCATATGTTTCATTATTGGTACATTTATTACCCAATCGATGCAATACCGTCCGAGTCGAGCTACTGACATCTCGGTGTGGAAATCACAAAAGTATACTATTCCGTTAAAAAAACGTTCACTCTTCATTTAATACAATTTTTTTTAAAATTAAAATTTATAACATATTTAATACATAATTAAATATAAAATTTTATATTTATATTTTTACTTTTTATTTTGAGTTATATATTATTATTATTAATAAAGGGAGGAATTGAGAAAATAGCAGCTCCACCAAAGACATTTGCAAATATAGCAGGTTGACCAAATCATTTGCAACAATAGCAGCTAGACTGTAAAAGCGACGGGAAAATACCAAAAAACCCCTGATACAATCCAAGTTCATCGTTTAACTTCATGTCACCGTTCTGCTGCCATTTTTTCATTCTTCATGGATTGAACATAGCAGCTCCACGGTGCGCACATGAAGTTGGATTTCATGACCGACGAACAAACAACTTGTTTGATTTCGCCGTCGGGTAATAAGAAAAAATTTAAAATACATCCCGACCGAGGAACAAACAAAATCCCGACGTCTCAAACTGGCAATTGGATATTTGAAGATGGCCGAAGACTTATTAAGGTTCTACGACAAATAAGGAACGAAGTCGGCATCTGTTGGACGAATAAACGATAATTAGTCGATGTTTCGTCGAGAGATTAACAGACGTGTAGACGACATTATGTCGAGGATTTTAGTCGAGGTTTTGTCGATATTTTATTCTAGGTTTAGTCGACGTTTTGTCGATATCTTTAACAGAATATTTATTGTTTCTACTACTTCAGAATAGTTGTTTATGGGAATGTTGAATTCATTAACGATAAGTGTCAAAGAAAAGATAAGTGTCAGAGAAGAAAGTGGATTATGTAATTATAGTCATTGTGAATGATTTGAATCACGATGTGAAAGGGTCACTATAATCAATTAGAATTAGATTGGTATTTGGACACTTCCAGAAAATTAGAATTAGAATTAGATTGCAGTTGGGCTTCGTTTCCTTTTGTGCGCTGGCTTCTATCCTTTCTTTTCTCTCCTTGCGGTTGGTCTCCAGGGAGAAAATGAATGGCGGTTGATTTTTGTTCAGGTCGAGTAAATGGCAGATGACTGGTTTTGTTTTCTTTTGTGTGGGTTTCCTTCTTTGTTTTTCTTCTTGCCGACTGTTTTATTTTCCCCCTTTGGCCGCTTCTTCTCGCGTCTTCATTTGGCCGCTGCCCTTGGTTGAGTTTGGCAGTTGCAATGACGAAGGGAGCTGAGAATTGGGGCCATCAATGGAAGTCCAACGGCCTTTCAAACCCATGGAAGTCCAACGGAAGTGGAAGTCGCCGGAGAATTTCACAAAAAAAGGCGGCTGCTTCAATTTCAAATTATTTTATGTCGACATATTTTTATCGACGTCGATATCCTTGTCGACATTATTTCACGAAGAAGAAGGTTATTTAAGTCTTTTTACCGGCTAAGCTGCTATATTCGTAAAGATTTTTTTGGACCTGCTATTTTTGCAAATGTGGGTGTTTGACCTGCTATTTTTTCAAATTTCTCTTAATAAAGACAGTACAAAAATTTTACTCTACAATTAAACTTTTTTAGAACAAATTTTTTTTTTTCAAACAGATTTTTTTTCTTTCTAAAACAGAGTACGTTATTCGAAGTTTAGTCGAAACTCAACATTAATGGTTTTTATTTTAGAATTAGCCAGCATTTTTCATTTTTGTAGGAGCTGAGGCTTCTCGTTCGGGGCTTTCAACTGCACTTGGGAACCTACAAGACTTTTCCTTGTGCAGAGATGAATCAAATGAATTGAAAAAGATGCAGTATTGAAAGGCAAGTGACAGACATGTGGCACTAAAAATTATAGCGGAAAATGTAGTTGCATATTTAATTTTTGTGTATGAATTAATAATAAATTTCAAATAATTTGTCTTTCTTCTTACGTCATTTTTGGTGGACAAAATCATAATTTCGGATGATAATATTTATCCTCTAAAGTTGGACTATCGAACAAACCAGACCCAAACGTTTGGTCAAAGAATAATCTTTCCTGTGACTTGTAAAATGACAAGAATAACATTTAATTGAAATATAATAAAGTTATACACAACCAGAGCACAAGACAAGAATAATAAATGGACAATAGTTGTAGATTAATATTAAAGATACACTAAGAAAATAAGAAAATAAGTTTTATTAAATTTGATGGTGATAAAATAATCATATGATAAAATAGTAATATGGGAAAAAAAATTTAAAGGTATGTATTAATACTATATTCTTGTTACCTTTTCAGTTGTTTGGTTTATGGTATAAAACAAGATTATGAAATGATTTCTCATGAAAGAAAACATAGATATAAAATATAAAAATAGAGGTTATTAAGTTTTATTTAGCAAATTTAAAACTTTAAAAGTCATTTCTTAATGAAAATAAACCTCAAAATGTGTATCTTATTTTTCTGAAATAGTTTTTTTTTTTTTTAATCTTTTGGCTTTTACTAACACTTCAACTGTTATTAGATCAAAGGAATATTGATAATTTTTCCAAGCTTCCGATTTCATTTGGTATCTTTGCTAAACCTCAAGAAAGTAAATGTAATTTATCCAGCAGGAAAATGATTTCTGTTTTCGCCGGAGACCAATCAAAATCTCTCCTGCATTCAGTCACTAGAAATGTAATTCAAGAGTCAACGCGAAAGTAAAGGTCCCTTCCAGGAACCGCACTGGGTTGACCGCGTCATCCAGAGAAAAGCTCCAATCATGCATTGATCATTCCATTGATACAGCGTATTTTAAAAGGTGCGGCGCGAAAATTCACATCGGAAGCAGGATTTGACCCTCAAGTCTTTCGTTTAGACTAGGATGCGATAGATGAAACCAGCTCACGGCTTATTCACCTATATAACATGTTTCACAACTGATTTTAGGCCTAACCCACCTCTGCCAATGGCCTATGCATTCACCCGTTTCGTCTTGTTCATACTTTCCTACCCTCTTTGTACTTTGGCTCAAACAAATGGGGCCATAGCTGTAGGCAACATTCTGACAGCAAATGAATCATCCCGCCCATGGCTTTCGCCTTTGGGCGATTTTGCTTTTGGGTTCCAACACCATCAGGATGATGATCTGTTCTTGCTTTCCATATGGTATAACAACATACCAGACAAAACTGTAGTCTGGTATCTGAACCGTCCATTTAATCCAGTGCGACGAGGATCGACTCTTCAACTTGCTGAACAAAATGGGCTGGTGCTCCGTGACCCTCAAGGCCAAGCAGTTTGGAATCCTGTTGGCATTTTTAATCAAGTAGATCATGGTTATATGAATGATACAGGAAACTTCATTCTCAAGGGGAGTAATGGCAGCTGGCTGTGGCAAAGCTTTGGGCTTCCAGCTGATACAATACTACCGTCGCAAGAACTGGGAATTGGTAGTGTTCTCAATTCTCGACGATCAGAAACGAACTTCTCACAAGGGAGATTTTACCTCCGTTTTGTTGATAGCGGAGATCTAGAGTTAACGACGCGTTCTGTGCCAACCAATGTTGATGTTGTGTATTACACAAGCAAGACCTCTGATCCTTCAAACACATCGAATTCTGGATATCAAGTCATATTTGGTAGCACGGGCTCCATTGCCATTCTGAAAGGGAACAATCAGACAGTACAACTTGGAAACTTTCCACCTTTACCCTCAGCTTCAGAAAACTACTTCAGGGCTACTCTGGATTTTGATGGAGTCTTCACTCAATATTACCATCCTCGGATTTTTACTGGCAGCCCAAACTGGACAGTTCTGTGGTCTTTGCCAGGTGACATATGTAATGCCATAAATGGGCAAACCGGCAGTGGGGCTTGTGGATATAATAGCATTTGCAGCCTTGTGAATCAAAGACCAGTTTGTGAGTGTCCAATAGGGTATTCACTGCTTGATCCAAATGAAAAATATGGAAGCTGCATGCCAAATTCTACTCAAAGTTGTGGTGACGTTGAGCAGGGTTCTGCTGCGGAGCTGTATGATTTTGCGGAACTCATCAACACTGATTGGCCATTCTCTGACTATGAGCACTTAAATCCAATTTCTGAAGCAGACTGCCGGCAAGCTTGCTTACAAGATTGTTTCTGTGCTGTTGTAATTTTCGGTAACAATAGTTGCTGGAAAAAGAAGCTGCCACTGTCTGACGGGTGGACGAATGCCACTCTCAACAAGAAAGCTTTCCTGAAGTACCGCAAGAGTGATATTAAAGTTTCAGAAGGACGAAAGCCCAAGGACCGAGAAACCTTGGTTGTTGTGGAATCTGTGCTTCTTGGTAACTCTCTTTTCATCAACTTACTACTCATTGGCGTAGGTTGCTGGGGATTTCACCACATCCAGCGGTGGAAGAAGGCAAAATCTTATCGAATGAATGACGATGTGGGAGCAAATTTGCAGTGCTTTACATACAAAGAGCTTGAGGAAGCTACAAAAGGATTCAAGGAAGAGTTGGGCAGGGGATCATTTGGGATTGTTTATAAAGGCGAGATGCAAATGGGTTCCAGAAATTGTACAATTGCAGTGAAGAAATTCGATAGAATTGCTCAAGATTCAGAGAAAGAATTTCAAGCTGAAGTAAGTACGATTGGCCAGACTAGCCACAAGAACTTAGTCCGTCTGCTGGGATTTTGTTATGAGGGACAGAATCGTATGCTGGTGTATGAGAATATGATCAATGGAACTCTGGCAAGCTTTCTTTTCCAAAGACCAAAGCCAAGTTGGAAACTAAGGTCTCAAATTGCCATTGGCATCGCAAGAGGACTTGTTTATCTACACGAAGAATGCAGTACTCAAATAATCCATTGTGACATAAAGCCTCAGAATGTACTTCTTGATGACTATTACAATGCTAGGATATCTGACTTTGGGTTAGCAAAACTTTTGGTGCTCAATCAGAGTCGAACGCTGACTAATATTAGAGGTACAAAGGGTTATGTTGCCCCTGAATGGTTCAGGAACACGCAAATCACTGCAAAGGTTGATGTGTATAGCTTTGGCGTCTTGCTTCTAGAGATCATTTCTTGCAGAAGATGTATAGAGGACCTTGAAAGCGGTGGAGGAGAATATGCAATCCTAGTTGACTGGGCTTGGGATTGCTTCCAAGAAGGAAGGTTGGACACTTTGGTAGAAGATGATTCAGAGGCTTTAAATGACAGAATGATGCTAGAAAGGTTTGTGATGGTTGCCATTTGGTGCATTCAAGAGGATTCATCTCTAAGGCCTACAATGAGAAAGGTTAGCCAGATGCTTGAAGGAATTGTGAAAGTTATGGTACCCACTTGTCCCTCCCCCTTTTCACTAACTGGCTAGCTAAGTGATTGACAGGAGCAAAATTTCACGAAATTTTATTGTAACTTTTGAATGAAAATAACACCAGTTCAATGCAAACTTTTACTCGAGATCCGTTTTGCCTTAGTTCAATATAGGAGCAAAATAAATTAGAAAGATCGAAAAATAGAACTATTTATAGTTTTCTTGTAAACCATAGAAATATAAAACCCTTTCCTCTCTCAACTCCAAATTTCCCCATAAAGGATATTTATTCTATTTTATTTTCCCGACTTGTACAATGAAGAAACACATGTATTACTGTTAGTGATAAGAGCGTGTTGTAAGTTTTGGGTTGTAGCCTCGAGATATTATAAGCGTGTTGTAAGTTCTGAGTGTTTACGTATTGTAAGTTCTGGGTTGTAGTCTCAAAATCTCGTTGTCGAACCCCCTCACACATCTCTCTTAGGGATATCCTTGATTTACATATCTCACTAACTGTGAGATCGGCAGATGAGAGACCTTCAAGGTTAAATTAATTTTTGTTTTTGTCCTAAATGGAGCCCATCCATTCGGTTATTGACTGAATTTTTGGTTGTTGTCAAGGCATTACAAGAAAAACCCCTTTAGTAACAACTGGAATTTCATCACTGAATGGCTGCTTTTCGTCACCAACTAGGTTTTGCTTTCCATACGTTTCATTGTTGTTACATTTATTACCCAATCCATGCGATACTGTCCGAGTCAAACCGCTGACAATTAGACATGGAAATCAGAAAAGTCTACCATGCTGCTCCAGGATTATACCAGACAGAATGTTATTTTCTATTTTAAAAATTATAGTAGAAAATGAAATGGTATGTTTAATTTTTGTGTAGGAATTAAGAACAAATTTAAAATTTTTTGCCTTTCATCTTAGGTTAATTTTGGTGGACGAAATTATAATTTGGGTTGAATATATTCATCCTCTAAGGTTTGGCTATCCAACAAACCAACCCCAACGTTTGGGCAAAGAATAATCTCCCTCTTTAACTTCTAAAATGACAAGAATAACATTTAATTAGTGTGAATATTATCCTTCCTCATTTAGTGAAAAAGAAAATAAATGAATTGCTTTAAATCAAATTAAAATAAAAAGAAAAATAAAACAGATAACTCATGATAAAATAAAACACTTTTATCTACAAAAATTTGGGGCCAAAATTTTAACATTTCCCAATCATAAATTTTTTTTTAAAAAACTTGAAACTAAATTTAATTTTCAAATGATACTGACCTGCCGGTTGTGTCCAGCAATCAGCATCCTTTCATGAAGTCGGTTTCCTAGAAAATGGAAAATATTGGGTCAAACTTCCTGCTGTATGGAACAACGTAACTAGGTGAGAGGTAGTACCCCTTGGAACTTTTCAAAGACGTGTTGATTGCGGCAATTAAGAATTTAATCAAAATTTTAGGTGATTAATATAATGTCTGCATACCACAAGTTATTAAATACAGTTACGATCTTAGTTCATAAATCTTATGTCATATAAATATCTTTTGGATCATTAAAAAAATTATTACAATTTTTCATTGTAAATACCATTAATTTTAAAGGATAGCATTTTAGGTTTTTGTTGCCTCCAAATTCGGAAATATCTTAAATATACATCATTTAACTTAGTAATTTAATTTTTCTTTTGTACAAAATTAATTAAAATTAAACATTTTAAAAGACCCTATTCCTAGAATCCATTGCCACCCTATCATGTCACGTCATTGTTGAGTTTAATTAATCTTTTTTATCCATCTAAATTACTTTTGGAAAATATTCTGCGCTAACGTATTTTAAATAAAGACTCAAGTGTTTAAGGAACAAATTTTTTTTTTTTTTTGGGTGAAGGAGAGAATAGAAACCAATTTTATTAACTAGCAGAAGAAAATGCACAGTCACAATTTGTAATAAAAATGAGGATAATCTTCCCAAATAAACTCAATGGATAAAGAAGCTGAATAGAAGATAATTATATTTGCACTTTAGTTTGCTCTCATGCTGGGCAAATTCACTATCATACCTAGTTTTTTATTTTACCAAAAAAATCAAAAAAAAATTTAAAAAAACCATAGAATTAATTTTTATGAAACATATTATATAATTAATAAAATTGTTTCGCTTTATTTAAAAAAAAAAGGTTTTACTAACCATAAAATTGGCAAGGTTTAAAACCGTGAATTCACAGCAATGTAAATTGTGAAACATCCTTTCTTGGTGGCTTCTCGGTGAAGAGGTTTTCCAATGGATCGATTACATGATAACAAGTAGTTCTTAAGTTTTAGGAAAGTAGGTCACAAGAATTAGGAGGTTATGTGAACAATCATAAGCACATGCTCTTTTGGGATTGAGTCATTTAAGTAAATAATAAAGTAAAATTGTTACACATAATATTTTCTCATTCTTGAAATTAACAAAAAAAAATTCTGTAATTTTTTTTTCCAAAGAGCGAGGGGAAAATGTTTCTGAATATGGAAATTAACTAAATGCACAATCATCTGTCATTGTTCATTGTAGTGGTTTGGGCGCATTTGCACTACCTGTTTGGCACACCATCAATTATACACCCCCTCCCCCCCACCCCCAATTCCCCCCACAAATTTCTCACTTTTTTTTTCCCCACCTAATCTTGGTATCGACCCTTTTTTTTTCATATGTACTTACACGTTAATTACTTCCTTATGTTCTTCAATACTTTATTTAGACATAATTAGGTAGTTATTAATTTGGCTAGTTTTATATTGTGTTTTTTATTATATGCTTAGATGCTACTGCTCTATATTCTTTCATATTTTATTAAAGCATGATTTAGTAGATACTAGCATAGATTGTTATGTAATGTGCCTTTCATATTATTGTGATTATGTTGTTGGAATTTGATATGAGATTTTCATTAGGATGGAGAGCACTAAAGTAGTGGACACTAGTAAGTGCGAGACAAGTGAAAGTTGAGTATGGAAGAGGAAATAACGAGCACTTCAAGACAGAGAAGGAAAGTTGGGCAATGCTATTACTGAAATGTGTAAGCAGAGTGATTGTACTTGGAATGATGTTAAGAAAAAAATAGTTTGTGAACGTTCATGGTACAAAGCATGGGTTAAGGTAAGTGAATTAGTGGATATATATATATATATATATATATATATATATATATATATATATATATATATCTAATCCATATCCTATCATTTATGTTCATATTCTCAAGTGGCATGCAGTAAATGATATATTTATATTTTTTCAGGTTCACAAAGATGCCAGGAGTTTATATAACACATAATTCCCTTATATGTTGGCATTGGATTTAGTATATGGAAGGATAGAGCAAGAGGTGTAGTTGCAGAATATCCTATTACTGTGGCACGCAATGTGGAAAATGTTGATGTTCATTTGTCTGAAAAAATTGATAGTGCTACTAACAGTAATGAAGTTGAAGTAGATTCTATGTTACATCAAATGCCATCCACTTCTTCCAGTGCAGCTAATTCTAACAAAAAGAAGAGATATTTGTCTGGCAAAATGCAGAAAATTTCAAAGAAAAGTAAGTTTGTTGATGCAGCGCAAAATGAAGATTTGGACCTCAAACAATTCAATGATAAAGTTCAGAGCTTTATGAAGAATATAGGTGCACATTTTGAATCCATGTTGGCTTGGATGCAAGGTGGATTTGGAAAAATGCAACAAGCCTTTAAGGAGTTAGGTAAGCACGGATTTTCTAGTAAAGATAAGTTTAAGGCGGCTAAAGCAATTTGTGAAGATATTATGAATATTGAGTTATTATTCAGTTTGGATCCCACTGAAGTATGATAATTCATGCTCACTTTTCTATAATTATGGGTTGGACATTACTTATAAAGCTTTTTCATATTTTGTGAAGCCTAATAGTTTGTGAAGGCATATATGTAGTTTGAACATTAGTTATTAAGGTTAGAGGTTGCTTTTGTAAAGCCTCTAATATTGAAGGCATATATACATTGTGAAGGCCATGAATGATTTTTTTGAAAACTTTATTTTGGAGAAATGTATATATTGGAAAGGCAATGTATATGTTGAAGATTGATTGCTATCTTTTGTAGATGAAACCTATGATTTCTATCTTTTGTCGATGAAACCTATGTTTAATACAACCTTCTCTCTTTTACGTTTATATGGCCATGTCATTGGGATTTGAGGGCAGCACTTGTTTTTATATTTAAGTTTTTTGGATTGATATTGGATATTTTTAGTGCAACCAGGTGTTAAAATCCCTTCTATGTGTGTGTGTGTATATATTATCTATTAATCTAATGGCTGCATTTTATACAATAGCTGTATGCAGCTATATAATTCATTGCTTTCACTAATTTGGTGAAAATTAGTGACAATGTGATTTTGCAAATTTTGATGAGTTTCTTTTTATTAATACTAACAATATGTAAATTTTTTTGCTAGAAATTAGTCATTGTGGCTATTTGACATGGACAATGATGAATTTTTTGTGAAAATGTTTGTTAGTAGTATTTTTCTAATTATAGATATTATAATTATAGATATTAGTGAAAGAACATAATTATCATTCGTCATGTGATTTTTTAATATATTTACTAGTAAAGGTAAAGTTGGAATTCAGGTTGATTCCCATTACTAACATTAGAATAAACCAAACACTATTAATCATATTGATACCCAATAAAGACTTTGAAACAAGAAGCAATAATACAACACTGATTCCATTATCATTGCATATTTCAATCATTCACATAGTGATTTCCATTGACAAACTTGAACCAAGTGCCCCTGCCCCCCTTGGATGCATTTAGTTTGAATTTTTCAATGGGAATTATATGTGTTTCATTGAAATGGTTAATCAAACTGAGAATCCTTATTCCATTCTTAGTGCTTGATTGAAATTTCGTAATAGGTATTAATGTGAATAATAATATTTAGTTCAATATAATTAAAAGAATAAGAATCATCGAAATTTCAATTTTACCTTTATTCATAAATATATTATAAAAAAAATTAATAGTCAAGACAGAAGGAAAGGTGAGAAAGAAATGAGGCAGAAAAACAATAGAGAGAAATGAGAAAAAGTAACAGTGAAGAAATGATGAGAGAAAAAAAATCAAAGTAGAGAAATGAGAAAGAAGAAGGAGTAAAAGAGAAAAGAGAGAAAGAAATGATGTAAATAGATGAGAGAGAGAAAATAATAATGGAGAAAAATGAAAGAGAAAATAACAATGAAACTTGATAGGAGAGAAAGATGGGTGAGACAGAAAAGGGAGAAGAAAATAAAACAGAGAACACAAAAATGGAGAGATATGTGGTCGGGTTGTCGAAGCCCCCAAAATTAATTCAGATCTTCAACTAACTACAATTGATTTGTAGTAGTAGTGGACCAGTTCGAATCCCACGAGGAGCTATGTGTTGAGGGGGATTTTTTAGCACTTGAGATGAAAAGAAAAATAAAAGAAGAAGTTTAATATCAAATAAATAGAGAAAAATTATAAAAGAAATTACTAGAAATATGTAAAAGAAATAATTCAATCTTACCAAACTCCGTTCCAAGGAAGTGTAGTTCCTGATCATAGGATTCTAAAAACACTTTTTCATTCAAGCATTTAACCGAAAATTTCGCAGGATAGCCATGACAAAATTTTGAGTTTTCCTATTTTATTTGTTTGAACCTAGCATTCACAACAAACCTTACTAACAAATGACTGGGGGCGATAGCGTTCCATATCATTTGATAGTAGCATTAAAATCATTGAAAACAGTTAAAACAAAAACCAACAATTGAGATAGCTACAATTGAAAATCTTTGTATCATTACTTCCCTTTAAATCATAAATGCATGATTACTGTCACTTTACACACGCAAAAAGATTTAAGTGCTACTTGTACTAAATGTTCCGGACAATTACGGATCAAGAACAAATAGATAACTATAGAAAGAAGAATGCAAATAAGTTGTCAATTTATTTATCATTCAAAATCCATAAAAATATATGCAAGAAATAATGATTACTTGAATGCAAAAGATTATGAAACTATGAACAAAACCTCACTAAATATATTGGCATCAACACCCCTTGGAACGGAATGAAAGTAAATTAGCCACTCATGATGGCAAAACTATTCTAAATTTATTCTAAAGAGAAAGAGAAGTACAAGAGAAAGGAAAAATTCTGCAAAGAATGAAAGGGAAGACTTATGTCTTCCAAGCTCACTAACCCTCCTATTTATAGCCTTATTCTCTAACAACCTCCCTAAAGATTTCCTAAAATTCCTCCAACAAATCCTAAGTCTTTAAACTTTAAATTCCTAACCAACCATCCTATCCTATCTTATCCTATCTAATCCTATCAATTGTCTTCAAATCCATTCTAACTTGAATTACAAAAGTTGAAATCAAAAGACAAATTTAAATCTTGAAATTCAAGTTATCAGCTCATCGGTTCTTTATTTCAGCTCAAGACGTGATCACGTGCATTTTCTTGACTTTCACCTTCAAGACTTCATCCTTTAAAGCGTGGGCAAGCTTAAAACAAAAGAGTCTTCTGTTTTGGCTCAACAAGTGCTTCTCCAAAATTCTTCTAAATCTCCATTAAATTCCCTCTTTTCGCCTTAGTCCATCAACTTTACTTCCTGGGACAAAAACACTTTAAATTAGCCAATTTCATACCAAATAAAGCATTAACATCATAGTTTAGCTCCTATTAAACGGTAACAAATTTAATCCTATCAATATGTAAGAGAAAGCGAATTGAAAAAAATGATGAAAGAAAAAGTAACAATAAATAGGGAACGTAACAATAAGGAGGGATGAGAGAGAATGAGTAATGAAAAGCAAGAAAGAATGAAATAATATAAAATAATGAGAGAGAGACAAGACAAAAAAAGATAAAAGAGAAGGAGGAGAGACAATAATAATAAAGATGGATCAAAGAAAAAGAGGAATGGGAAAAATAATAGGAGAAAAAACAACAGTGGAGAGGGATGAAGTGAAAGAGGAATACCAAAGAAGATAGAGAAAGAAATTATAATGTAGTGGCATGAGAAGAGAGGAGATAAAAATAATGAGAGTAAAGTAACAATAGAGTGAAAGAGAAATGAGACACGAGAGAGAGAAAAAAAAACAATGTAGAGGGATAAGAGAAAGGAGACCAATGTACAATGAGGCTTTAGTATTGAAAGTAAAATTGAAATGAAAAAATAAAAATAATTATTGAATTTTAAAAAATCATTCATTATAAAAGAAGGTATTTAATCAACTATTGGCTAGTTTTCTACATTCGTTATAAAATTTTTATTCTCATTACCCTACACCAAGCACTAAACAAATGAATAATTTCAATTACTTTATTTGGTCACCCCCAATCAAGTACCCCTAAGTGTTACATTAGAGACAACACCAAGATCTTACTCAAGTTAAAAAGGAATTGGCAATATTAAAGTTCACCCTTGTGAGTAAGAGTAGATGATATAGTGACTTGTATCCTACATGAGAAAGTTTATAAATAAATAAGATTTTGTGCTGGTACGTTGCATAGTATTATTGCCTATATATTGTTTTGTTTATTTATGATTTGCAACATGGGAAATTCTGTGGCCTCTATGTTGGATTATGCCTTGTTCCCAAATTGGAATGAGATTAGATAATTTTATCTAATATTCTAATTTGATGTTTTTCATAATTCAATTAGGATTTGGAACCTTTATATAATCTTACTAGGTTTTTGGAACACTGATATAATCCAATTTGGATTGGGTCTCTACTTGGTGGCTATAAACATAAATGTAGTAAGGGGTCTTTTTGTATAGAAATAAAGAGTAGAGATTTCTAGGGTGAGAAGGTGTATACAAGATTAGTGAGAGGTGGGTGTTTCTAAGGGTTTGGGAAATCTTTGTAATCTTTGTATTTGTGGTTAATATATATCATCATCATCTTTATCATGGATGTAGGCTTGAATTATTGAGCCGAACCACGTTAACTTGTGTGTTTTGCTTTATTGTTTGTTCTTACTTTTATATTCTTTGAACAATCTTGGGAATAATCAAAATACTCTAGTGAATAAGACAAACCAATTTGTAATGCTTTCTGCAGTACTCGGTTGAATGAAGTAGTATTTTGGGATTTACATTTTGGTTAATTAACTTGACTAAATTGGGCATAAGAGAATTATTAATAACTTGACTAAATTGGGAATAAGAGAATTATTTAATTTCATATGATTTGGTAAAGGAATACTTTTGATGTTGGTACAAATATTAAACAAAACTTACTTAAAAGTTTAAAAAATTATATTTTCATTACAATTTAATAATAAGTAAATCGTTTCCGTGGTCCCATAAAAACAGGTCTTTAACTTATTCAGTCCCACAAATTTTTAAACAACTTTTTTAGTCCCTTTAAATACTAAGATGATTAATATGGTCCTTTGGCTGTTATCTTGGACGGAATCCGTCTGCCAACTTAGCATTCGCGATGCACGTGACTGTATTGAAGGGCAAAACAGTCATACCAAAGATCATTCTAAAAAAAACGACCCAAAGTCTGATAATCCAACCGAAGACGAAGCCGGAGCCCTAATCCCCAAATTATAATCTATCTGAAACCTAATCGAAGCCCTAATACCCAAAATTCCAATTCCTCTTTAATCCTTCAAACCCTAATCGAGTCGAAGGCCATCAAATCGACGGCTGCTTGAAGCATAGGCCCTGCTGCTCCATCGATTTCAAGTGTTGCGTCCATTTGAAAAGGTCGCTATCTTCTTCATCTCGCCAAATGGCTGCGGGACCACAGTGGGAAATCCCCAAATACGGTATGTTCTTGTGTAATGATTGTGAGAAATGTAGTTTTTAAATGCCGGCGAATGTGTGTTTGATATGTTGGTTGTGCTTTGTGTTTTGGTTGATGAACTGTCTGCTGTTGTGCCTGGTAAAGCAAATGTTGGGACCTATCGCTGTCTTGGTTTGGGAACATGTGTGGGTACGCCATAAATTAATGCTGTGTAGTTCAGGTTAACAAAAAAATATATTTCAGCGTGTTCAGTTTGGACTTTAGTGTGCATGGGTTGTGGTCCTGTGGAACACATCGGGTCACACTCAACATGTGTACTATCTTTACATAATGGTGGACCAAAATAAAAATAGTAAACTGCACTTATGGCCTACCATGCTGGTTTTAAATGAGCTCCATTAGCTGTAGTGCACTAATGTATGTGGATAGGAAAAAAGTTGGCCAAATCTCCGCCATTCCTAGTTGTTTCCTCCACTTTCATAGACGACGTTGTGTGTTTTTGTGGGTGTTTGTCACTGATGCATCTTATGTAGAACTTAGTATCCAATGACTAAGAATGCTCGTGATTTTGGGAGTCCATAAAATGTCTAAACTTTGAAGTTTGTTGGCTTGGAATTCCTTTAAGCAAATCATTGTTTTGCACAAAAATTCTTCATCCCTTTTGTCCGAGCAATGGTTGGAACGTAAAAATTGTCTAAAAAATTTGTAAAAACACAAAATAATGTCTCATTTTCCCAAACTGTAGTGCCTAAATTGTGATAGCAAAACTAATAGCACAAAAAGTCAGTCTGAAAAGACCCCAAAAAAAAAAAAGAAACACTCTCAACCTTACTTGGGAGTTGGGGAACTTAGAATAGGCGACATGTTTGCTGCTCGTTTGGTGCCAAGTCCGACCATCTTAATAATAAAGCCATAACTGTATTTGTCATCCACATTGAAGAGCAGTTAGTGAACAGACATCACTACATTAGCTAACCATTCTGCATTTTTTTTCCAAAAATATAGGACTACCCCAGGTACCGGATTTACAATCTCTGCTTACATATGGTTCTAACTAGATATAGGCCTAGCCACGAACTAATGGTTTTATCTCCGCCATGCTTCCCCCTTATGAATGTCTTGATTTTTTACTATATATGACCTGCATTGTATTGAATGGTATTGGTTTTGTTAGTGAATGTGCTGTATGTCCCTTTGCTGGACCTGAAACGGACTTGTTTTCGGTGAGAATTCATTACGGCGGAGAATTGATTACTTCGCCTCACAAATAGTATGTCGGTGGATTAGTTACCATGGTCGACTATTGTGAGGCTGATAGGTGGTCGCTTTGTGTGTTGGACCAATTGGCGGACAAATTAGGGTATCTTCGAAGCGACAAAATATTCTACTTCTTGCAACCCGGGCAGACAATGGAAAAGGGATTGGTCTATATTTTGTGTGACCTTACAGCGGTTGAGATGGCACAAATAGGTATCAAACATAGGCTCGTTGACCTATTCATAGTTGGGACGTATAATCGCTCGGTGGATCTTAGCCAAGTTCAAGAGCCAAGGGGTGAACCCAATGCGAGTACACAAAATATTGGCTCACCAGTTTGGAAAGTGGAAAGATAACCTAGAATTAAAGTGACCGCACGGAAGAGGACACAAACTCCCATTGAATCCAATCCCGCTCTTGTTGCACAGGAAGTTGAGATAGGAAGGTCACCAAGAATTAAAAGGACCCCACGAAAGAGAACGCAGCCTACTACTAAACCTAGGAAGAGAAAGCTTTTTGTTGGGGACGAAACTACATCAACATTGGGGCCAGAAGAAAATGAAATTCCTCATCGAGAGACTACCCAAGTAAGGAGTGATACGCCTTCAACTGATAATGAGAGGAGAGAAGCCAATGGGGAACATACAACTGCAAGCGGTCAAATAAATGAAGAACAGGAGCATACAACTTCAAGATCGCTCAATGATGATGAGCAAGCAGGAGGTAATTCCAGGGAACAAAATGAGGGAAGCGAACATAGTGAAGCCAATGTACATGGCAGCAACCAGGAGGAGGCCAACGGCCGTAATGCGGATGCACATAATGGCAGTGACGATGATGGTTTCCATGACAGTGACTATGACCCTGAAGATGATTGTGATCTTGATGCGTTGTTTGCGGATAGACAGCAAGATTGGGACAGAGTTTGCCGAATGTTTAGGGATGAGAGCATGAAGAGAATGTCGAGAGGAACATGGGTGAGCCAACGGATGACTCGGACGCTTCATGCAACTCCGATGAGTTACTTAGCCAGACAAGTTCAGGGGAGGATGATGAGAGCAAGGATAAACGCAAATCATCTATCAAGTTCAATGTGCATACCGATATGGGAGACCCTCGCTTCAAGTTGCGGATGATTTTTACTGACAAGGATGAGTTTAGGTCTGCATGCAGAAACCATGGAGTCAAACATGGTAGGCCAATTCAATTCAAGAAGAATGATAAGAGACGGTGTAAGGCGATATGCAAAGGAACGAACTGTGGATGGATGGTTTCAACAGCGTGCCTGCCAAACAACAAGGGATGGCAGATCAAAAGTCTCAATACGAAGCACAAATGTGGAACAACTTTCACACATGGATGTGCGGACTCAAAATTCTTAAGCCAAAAATACAAAGAAGATATACGCATTATGCCACATATAAGAATTGCCGAACTAGTGCAGAAGGTCAATGTGGACTTGAACATCAACATCTCAAGAAGTAAGGCATACATGACTAAGAAGAGAGCCGCACAGATGATCCAAGGAGACTATAAAGAGCAGTACGGTAGATTACACGACTATTGTCATGAGCTGAATAGGGCCAACCCGGGATCTAATATATTCTTGCGAACGACAGAGAATGAAGATGGAGATGATGTTTTCCAGCGGCTATACGTGTGTTTTGCCGCATACAAACAGGGATTTCTTAATGCATGCCGACCTTTAGTTGGGCTAGATGGATGCCACTTGAGGGGTCCCAACAGAGGTATTTCGTTAACAGCAGTTGGATTGGACCCCAATGATCAAATATTCCCCATAGCGTATGCCATAGTGGAGATTGAGAACAAGATAACATGGAAGTGGTTTCTCCGAGAGTTGAAGTCCGACCTCAAAATCTCCGCACCCAGCGATTGGACATTCATTACGGACAAACAAAAGGTACGTATAATTAACGCAGCTATGAACATATATAACCACGACAGCAATTTATGTGTATGCCATTTGAATAATTGTTTAATGTCTAATAACAGGGGTTAAGTAATGCGATGGGAGATTTGCTTCCTGGTGCTGACCATCGGCTATGTGTATGGCACATGTACAACAATTTCAAGAAAAGACATCCTGGACTTGTGCTGAAAGATGCGCTATGGGCCGCAGCTAGGGCAACATGTATGACTAAATTTGCACAGAAAATGGAAGATCTGAAGGATTTGGACGGAGATGCCTTCATATGGCTGCAACAACACACATCTCCAAAAAATTGGTGCAGATCATACTTCAGCCCAAAACCCAAGTATGATGTGCTAGTCAACAACATTTGTGAATGTTTGAATAGGGTGCTTCTGGATGCGAGAGAAAAGCCAATTCTCAGTGTGTTGGAGGGGATTCGATTTTACTTGATGGTGAGGTTAGAGAAAAAGAGAGCGGCTGATTTAAAGATGCATGGAAATTTGGGACCAAAAATCCAAAAAAAGATAGAGAAGATGAAAGACAAGTCACGAGAGTGCATAGCTACCAGAGCTGGGGAATTGATATTCGAAGTTCGGTGTATGTATGGAGATCAATTCACAATAGATTTGCGGTCCCGGACATGCAGCTGTAGGAGGTGGGAATTAACTGGCATTCCGTGTCCACATGCGGTGAGTGCCATTAGTAGAATCAGAGAGGAGGTAGAACACTTTGTGCATGAGTTCTATTCAAGGCAGTCCTATCTAAAAGCATATGAGCATATGATTTTCCCAATCAATGGCAGAGATATGTGGGAGAGGGTTAACAGGCCTACAGTTCTACCTCCGGAGCATATGAAATTGCCTTGCAGACCAAAGAAGGCAAGAAGGAAAGATCCAGATGAGTCTCCTTAAAGGAGAAATAACCCGCCGAAAGTTCAAAAAATGTCCAGACCAGGGAACCTCACGTATAGATGCAAAATTTGCCAAATTGTTGGTCACAACAGTCGGAAGTGCCCTAAAAAGGCTAGTGCAAGGTTTGAGCAACGGGCAGAAAATATTGGAAACTCCCCACGCACAACGTTGGTCACAACAGTCGGAAGTGCCCTAAAAAGGCTAGTGCAAGGTTTGAGCAACGGGCACAAAATATTGGAAACTCCCCACGCACAACGCCAATATAGAGTTGAACGAGGATAACGGTGTTCCAACACATAGACAGGTCTTCACTGATAATTTGGAACATATTGGCTCTTCCAGTCAAACGGTCAACCCAGTAATGCACGATACATTGGAGCCCATTGGTTCTAATGCATCTCAGCAGCCTCCGCTTGTTAGTCAAGAAACTGTGGCTTCTACCAGCAATACAATGCCAGTTAAGTGATTAACATTTTTTGTATGACACATCCTAATATCATTTGCAAGATTGCAACATTTGGTTTAACACTAATGGTTTATTTTCGATGTTCTTAGGGGAGAATTTCAAAACGGTACAGGTGTGCTTTGTGTAGGCAATACGGTCACAATAGAACAAAATGTACTAGCACGGTGGCAGAATTGTTTCGAAGTAGCGAATTTGCACATATACATGCTCTTGTGAGTGTTCAACTGGTTTGCACTCCAAATTGGTGCAGTCAAATTTTTCTACTAATTTTTCAGCTTATTGTGATGTTCAGTCAAGGTTTTCAATTGCAGGCTTCCAATAGTAGACGTGCTGCTTCAAACAAATCTGGGAATGAGGTAAATGATTGTTAAAAGTGTTATGACTGTGATGTTGTCAATGTTGGAGGCTTACTATACTTTTCTGGAACACTTTTTGGTATTGAATGACTGCTGATATGATGATATACTGATGTAGGATTACTTTTGATTTTTTGGTTTTGAATGACTGCTGCTGCAAATTTAAGTGTTATGACCATGCAGCTGATGTTTTGCTATTCGCAGATGACACTATGGTCTTAAGAAACCTATAATTTAGGTTGCGATATTTTTTGTAGGTTTATATCAATGTTTGTGTATATAAGGATAATTGTTAGTGTTATTAAGCCGATTTGGCAGCTATTGACACTAAACCAGTTTCAGAACATTTTCTGGAATTTTGAGCAATTTTTGGAGCAATTTTGTGCTATATTCATTGTGTTGCTGGAACATCTTTTGCTTGAGCAGGAACAAACGCAAATTTTCTGCATTTTTTAGCGATTTTTTCTAGTGTACATTCATTGGAGTCATTTCATTGTATTGCTGGAGCTGGAGCAATTTTGTGCCATATTCATTGAAGCAATTTTTGCTGGAAAAATTTTGGTGCACTTTTTGCTAGAACATTTTTTACTGAACACTTTTGAGCAATTCATTGGAGCAATTTTGTGTATATTCATTGTATCGATTTCATTGTATTGCTGCACCAATTTTGTGCTATATTCATTGGAGCAATTTCTCCTAGAACAATTTTTGCCTAACCAGGAACAATGCAAATTGGAGCCAGTTTGTGGGACTGAAGTTTGCATGCACCGAACTTTTGTCACAAATACACATGCATAAACACAAACATATGTACTAACTGTCACACATACAACTAACAAAATAGAATGGCTTCGGTCTTAACTCCTAACACAAGCAATGTACATCATCCAGTGGCAAAGGGGTTGCACACTACCTCTCGGAAACAAAATAAAACCCCATGCAAAAACTAGAACAAGCCATTCCAAAAACTTCAACTATTTAACCTAGCATTCATGCCACTAAAATAGTAACAGAATGCCAGAACCAAACCCAGCATCACTCCAATTTTCATCCATTCACGCTGTGTACCTTTCTTTGCTTTTTTCTGCTTCCAATTCCCTAATGGTTCTCAGTAATCCACCAATAATTTCAGTCGATCTTTCGCAACGATCACACCTCTCATCGACCCATCTAAAAAATCCACATCCGTGCTTTTCCTGTACCATATTTAATCACATTATCAATAAATTTTTCCATTTACCTTAAAGTAAACACAATGGTAGTAGACATTACCCGATATTCTTCACACCCTTAGAATCTTCTCCACGGATTTGCTATTGTCCAAGACGTTCGCACTATGGCAAGCTTCCCACAGTAGCAACATATATGCTGATCCATGTCGTCCAGCATCGTGGGTTACTTTCCTTGTAGATTTCCACTGGCCTCTCTGTTAAAAACCGTCGGCCGTGCCTTTGATTGGGACTTCAGGGATTAAAGAGGAAGAGGAAGAGGCAGTATGGATGAAAAAAAAATTAGGGTTTTATTTCTAATATGGGATTTGGTTCTTTCAAAGCTTTTTTAAAGAATGATCTTTGGTATGACTGTTTTGCCCTTCAATACAGTCACGTGCACCGTGAATGCTAAGTTGGCAGACGGATTCCGTCCAAGATAACAGCCGAAGGACCATATTAATCATATTAGTATTTAAAGGGACTAAAAAAGTTGTTTAAAAATTTGTGGGACTGAATAAGTTAAAGACCTATTTTTATGGGACCACAGAAACGATTTACTCTTAAATAATTATTAGTTCAATTGGATTTGAATTTTTTTAGAAAAGTAATTTTAAATGGTGAAGAATTTGATATCAAATTCTAGTTGCTCCTGCATACCAAGAGGTTCTTAATAGGACATTTAATGTTTATATTTATTGTGAATATTTCCTTCTACTTTGGATTCATTTTGTGTTGAATTTAATTGGTTTGTTTATATTATGTTTTTGATGGGTGTCGAAACCACCAAAAATAATCCTTCTCTGGCTAAGCTTTGTAGATAGCAGTGAGAGGGTCGAATCCACAGAGATTGGTTAGATTTATTCCTTGAACAAAATAAAATAAAGAGGGGGGGTTTTGTATTATGAAACTAAGCAAGAATTAATTAAGACAACTAAACAAATTAAATAACCAACTAAAAATATGAGGAAAAATTAATAAGAAGAAGCTTCCAATCAAGAATTAATTTCGGTATTGATTCCTCAAATTGATCATTGATTCAAAAGATAGGTTCTTTTATCTTGAATAAATTGGTTATAGTTGTTGAAGATCCGTCCTCTAACAACCAATCTTTTCTTACTTTTTCGATAACCTTCGGATCCGTCCTATGAGTTATTTCTCTAATTAACAAACACAACCTTCGGATCTGTCCTATGAGTTATGTCTATTAATTGTATTAAGATTCAAAAGACCCAATTACTAACCAGTAAACCCAGAAACGCCTTCTTTATTTAAGCTAGATTATATATTTTCATAACATACAATCTAAGGCGTTGATTACCTTTCGATGTTGTTATTTGTCACTTGAATTAGAACAATCAACAAAAGATTAATTATTCTAAATGACTATATATTGAATTCAACTATCAAACAATAGGCCTCTTGTCTAACAATTCAATTCAATAATATAATGAAGCATAGAAAATATATAAATACTCAAGAATAAAAGAAATAATAAAATTACCGGAACCTCACAATTGTTGGAATCAAACCTTAATTAAACTTGATTGGAAAATAAAATTTAGCTAAACATAATTAAAAGAAAATACAAGGAAAATCAAATGACTGCCCTTTTTGTCGATCCTGTGCGGCTTTCGTCTTCCTCGGCCGTAGCTCACTCCATGAAAGGATGAATTGTGGCTTGAGAATTCCAAACCTTGTTTCCTCTCTATTGAACTAGGAAAGCCTAAAAATGAGATGCCTTGATTGTCTCCAAGCCTTGCCTATTTATAGGCAAGGATTCAAGACATTTGGTTGTGCTTTTCCTTAATTCAAGGCTTTGCTTTTCCTTAATTCAAGGCTTTTCTTTTCCTTAATTCAAGGCTTTTCTTTTCCTTAATTCAAGGCTTTGCTTTTCCTTAATTCAAGGCTTTTCTTTTCCTTAATTCAAGGCTTTGCTTTTCCTTAATTCAAGGCTTTGCTTTTCCTTAATTCAAGGCTTTGCTTTTCCTTAATTCAAGGCTTTGCTTTTCCTTAATTCAAGGCTTTGCTTTTCTTTAATGGCCAACATTTTGTTGTGGAATTTGGTGGCCTGAATTGTGTCTTTCTTGTGCCACTTGTCTTGTGAGGCTACATTCTTTTGGAAAAATGCTTCATCTAACCATTAATCACAAAAAGAATTAATATCCTTATAAACAAGCCTTTTAATCAATTAAAACACAAGAGAATTGATCCAATAAATATGCAATTATACACTCTATCAGTTTTAGATGTTGTAATATAGAGATTTGGAAACAATTGGATATGGTGCAATTGTATTTGAACTAAATTTATTGAAATATTGTGAAAATTAGAGGTGGAATACTTGTTTCTATAAAGTGTGGGCACACTCAAATGATCAAAACACCAATGAATTCCTTGCATAAGGTCTAGGAATGCCTTAACAGTTGTTGAGAAGAACAAATTTTAACTAAAAAATGAAGATTTTTGGTGATTGATTATAAGAATGAAAGAGATTTTACTGTAACAAATCTACAAAATTGGACCCCTATTTTAATTAGGAATATTTTTCTATATTATTTACCTTTTATTTTTAGATTAATATTTGATTTTTAGAAATCCTTTTAGGGCTGGTATCTTTACCATATTTTTAGCAGTTTACTCCTATATTATAAGCGTTGTCGTTTTTCTATTTAAATCTAATAGAACACAACAAAATCATCTTCATCATTATCATCATCATACACACCAAAATAAACACATGTTCCATACATCTCTCTCGAGTCAGCTTCTTCCGAAAGAATCAAAAAGCAATGTTTTCTACCATGAGTGGCGAAACTCTACTTTCCTAATTTAAGAAATATGTTTTATTTCAATTGCTATCATTGTGAGGTTCTAAATTGTGTTGGAAATGTGGAATTTGTAAATGAAATAGAACAAAATTTTTGATTTTGTAAAGGAAAATGAAGAGATAATTGATTCGGTGGAGAACAATTGATATTTTGGTTGATAAACATATTAAGATTAAAGGTGATAATGAAGATCAACTATAAGTTTGTGTTATAATATACCTATAAATCAACAAATTTTGCTAAGGAAATTCATATTCGCGATGATATTGGAGCTTCTCTTATCATGGCAAGTTTGATTGAAAAGAGGTAATGTTGGTACCAATATTAACTAAACTTATTTGAAAATTTGAAAAATTATATTTTGATTAGAATTTGGTAATTATTAATTCAATTGAATTTAAAGTTTTTTTTAAAAGCAGTTTTTATTTAAAATTTGATTATAAAATTCTAATTGCTTTTAAATAGCAAGAAATTTGATATAAACAATTCAAAACTATTAATGTCTGTGAGCCTATAAGAAATCTAAAACGTGAGATTTCAAGAAAAGTAAAGATAATACTACGGAAAAAAAAAGGAAATAAGAGTTCCTTCCTACCCGCAAGAAAAGTACTTACCACCCAAAAATGAAATCAATAACTCGTTGTACAACTTGTTGATGGTCTCGTGTGTCAGAGTATGGCAGTGACCAATTTGTTACCAACGTAATTCCAATTTTACCATTTTGTTCTCTCTGCATGCATTCGTAGAACAAATCTTAATTGCACATGTAATGAGATCTATTGAAGATAATGACTCAAAATTAAACATATTGCCCTTCCCATGGACAATTAAACTAACCATAAAAATTCATGCAAGCCTGGTATTTCCTCCTATACAGTCTGACAGCGGCAGCATGAGCTAGAAGTTGGAAATAAGCCACTTTATAGGGCTCTGTGGTCGGATCGCCAGAAATCATAATAAAAGAGGGTACTTTTGTTGCATCTCTGGACGACGTTGCCCGGCTGCAGGGAAAGTTGGCTGCCATCATCATCCTGGTATTGAAGATGGAAGCACCACCACTAGGTGCCAAAATGGCCAGGGCATATCCACCAATGGCGAAGCTCCATGGCTCATTGAATGTTAACCATAGTTTTACTCGGTCGCCAAATCTGCTAAAGCAAAGGTCTGCATGGTCGCGAAAGTCATCCTTGTAAAATTCAACTATTGCACTATTTTTTATTACACTATTTTCTGGGCAGTTATTTATCTTTCCAAATGATGGGTATTCATGACTCCTCAATTGGTCAGTTGACCTTTTTTTTGGCTTCATAAGAGAGAATTCCAGTAAATTTTACTTACACAACTCGCCCATTTAGAAACCCATGGATTTGGTCTCCAAGCCCATAGGAAAATCCCAATGCAGTCACCATGGGTTTTATCCCTGCAACCATAATTATGCATGCATATTTAATTGATCAAAAGATATCCTTTTTTGAGACCAAAGCTCCCAAGTATCTACCTAGAATAGCTAAAGCGCAACAATTTACCATTAGCAAGAAGCTTGTCAATGAGTTTGTTGTAGAAAGCTATTCCGAACTCGTTCACGCCTACCTCCTTCCCTCTTCCATATGTGGATCTTCTTCCATCTAGCATTGCATTTTTTTTTTTGGCATTATAATTCCATGGAAGAATTGAAGAAACAAATGCATCACTATCATTTTTAGTTTTCTAAAAAATTGGGAGAATCGGAAATGAAGGACATCTTTTATATCCTCCTAGACTATATCTATACTAAAAGAACATAGAGGTTCTCCACCCTTGGTTTCAATCTTTACTATAGTCAACGCAAGAATTTCAAAATATGTGGTTCCCTCAATGGCTACAAGAAATTCTCACGGAAGGAGATATCCAACTCTCATGTTGGATTTTATGGAACATCTGGCTTGCCAGATGTGAGGCAACTTTCTCACATGTCGACCCTAACCCTGTTCAAGTCTTACATTTGGCCTTGAATATGTTTCATGTCTATAAGATGGGTTACTAGGCTACAAACTATTGGGATAAATTCAAAATCAAAGCTATGAGAATTGGCCTAGGCTAGATCCAACCAACGGAGAAGTGATGTTGAAAGAGAACGAGGAACTCAAGTGGGAATGGCTATTCCATCATGATCATCAACATCCTATCACTAAAATCATAACAGATAGTGTTTTCAATTACAACAACAAACAAGCATCTCTTGCTTGGATAGCAAAACAGGGTGATGGACAAATTCTGGCCTCCAAGGCAAAGAAAATTTATTTTCTTGACCCATTGCAGTCTGAAGCTACTCACACTCCGTGAGATTCGAAGTAGAGGACGGTATCAAGTAAGTATTCAAACAGACTCCCTTTCCCTCTCACAACACCTAATGCACCCCTATGAATTTGTAATCCTCCCACATGATCTAATCTAGGATATTCTTAGCACAACATACTCTATATTTTTTTTTTGGTAAAAGTAAGTATTATATTACCAATATATCAAGGTATAACTTTACATCCAAAAAGAGAACCACACACTACAAAAGCTTCCACTTGTGGTGACACCAAATAAATGTCACAGCAAGTGCTAGTGTGTCACAAGATCAAAAGAAGAGCATAGGTTCACAAGAATGCAAATGAAAGCTTGCCAAACACAATCGGCTATAGCCAAAGATACAATCTGATAGTACATCCCTCAGGTGAAAATTGATAGGTCAATATCCCAACAAGCTTGCATCCTCCTGTTCCGAGGGGTATCTTCAATATGCTTAAAGGTGAGCGCCTTGTCTCTGACTACCTTTCGAATGTGGAGTTTGATAGCCGACATACAGAGGGGTTTGTTGCAAAATAGAACGTGGTTCCTTTCTCTCCATATAATGTGGCAAAGTACACAAAAGGAGAACCGGGTCATCTGATGATAAAAGCTATGACCATTAGTGTGTTGAATGACACAATGAAGATTATCGTACCATCATCGATTGGACCATGTAAGATTACATTTTACAATCCAAAACTAGCCAAAGAAGCAGTGTAATGGCGTTCAAAATATAGGTGATCAACACTATCGGGAATAGAACGACAAAAGGCACAATCTGCTTCTAAAGTACGATTACAGATGAGGAGCAAAACTTGTGTTGGTAGTTGCTTGAACATGGTGAGTCAAAGGTTGAACGAGTGTCTTGGTGCCATAGCAGGGCTCCAAACGAACGAATGTCAAGGCACTAATTGTCTTTGTGGACGAATGGATTGCCAAGTTGAAGTTATAGAGAAATTACCTGAGGAGTGGCCAAGCCATTTAAATCGATCCAAACGTCTATGGTCAAGGGCCGAGATATGTTCAGGTCAGGATTGTATGGTGTGAAAGACCAAAGAGAGAGGTCCTGAGACCGATAAAACATCAGCTATGGTGACCTTACGGGATATACCCGATGTATAGATTTGTGTATTCGTGAAAAATTTGTTCTCAGGTCCCCTTGGGTGCCATGGATCAAACCAAAATGAGAACTTGTTACCACTTCCCACCCACCATCTAAAAAGATGTAAAAATTCAAACCGAAGGCTAAGAATTTTCTTCCAAACCCATGAGCAAATAGTCGGCCTCTTAATCGTCCAAAAATTCTTGTTCTTCAAGAAGTTAGAGTTGATTCATTTGCAACAAAGAGACTCTTTATCGATGAAAAGAATCCATATGTATTTAGCCATGGCTGTCTTAGTGCAATCACTAAATTTGCGTATGCCGAGACCTTCTTCCTCCTTTGAAAAACATAACTTATCCCACGCCATTTTGGCACCTCTAGCACCAAGTCCGGGCAATTTCCAAAGAAATTGCCTATGAATTTGCTCAATGTGTGCAACCATTGACTTTGGCAAAGTAAAGACACTGGCCCAATATACATGAATGGCATGAAGTAGTGACCTTATAAGTTGGTGGCGACCAGCAAAGGATAGGAATCTGTGGGTCCAAGATTAAGCTCTAGCCGTTATGGTGTTCACCAATTCAATACAATGCTCCTAATTAAATTTTGAAGCAATGATTGGGACTCCCAAGTAGTGGAGTGGGAGGCAGCCTTCTGGAAAGCCTAATATTTCCCTAATAAATGCCCGAGTTACCACAGAACCATAAGAGAAGTATATTTCACTCTTTTTAGAGTTTGGTGTTAATCTTGACCACCGTCGAGTCCATCTTTTAGAAGGAGAATGGATGTGACATGTGCCTCAGGAAAAAAGAGCACATTATCAGCAAAGAAGAGATGAGAGAGTTTTGATACTTTACATCTCTAGAAGTACCCGGCTGGCTTGTTTGTTTATTCAGGATACCAATGAAAATTTCCACTGCAAGAGTGAATACATGAGGCAAGATTGGGTCTCCCTGTCGTATGCCCCTACCACTCGAGAAGAAGCCGTGGAGTCCTCATTGATGAAGATCGAGAATTTGGGGGTCCTCATGCAAGTCATAATTAGCTTTAAGAATACAAAAGGAAACCTAAAGGCTGCTAAGACTTTTTCTAAGAAATCTCAGTCCACCATATCATATGCCTTTTGAAAATCAACTTTGATTGCACACTTGGGAGAGTGGTCTTCATAGTAGAAATGAGCAAATAGTTCTTGGACAATCACTAACCTGTTGGCCATAATCTTAGTGATACACTTGTGGATAGTGTTGCAACAAGCAATCAAGGGTGGATGCCTTCAGGGCATAGGGGGGGCAAGTGACCCCCCTATGTTTTAATTTTTTTTTTAATATTAGTATTAAAAACTTCATTTGGCCCGCGATGCCTTCAAGGTATAGGGGGGCAAGTGACCCCCCTATGTTTTAATTTTTTTTTAATATTAGTATTAAAAACTTCATTTGGCCCGCGGCGATGCCTTCAAGGTATAGGGGGGCAAGTGACCCCCCTTATGTTTTAAATTTTTTTAATATTATTATTAAAAACTCCATTCGGCCCATTTTCCCTTTCTTTTTCCTTTTTTAATCATTTTTCTCTTTCGTCTGACCCTTCCCTTTTTTTTCCTTTCTTCAATTAAACCCTTTTCTTCTTTTCTCCATCTGGACTGAGTGGTTGAATAAAGCCCCCCAAATCGCCGAACATCCACAATTTGGCAAGCAAAACCCATCCGCTCCATTCTACCTCCACATGGAAACTAAAGAATAAATCGGAGAGCAAGGCGCAAAGAAAAGAACAATTGAGAGTAGAAGCAGAAGCCAAAAAAGAGAAGAACAACTGTCTTGACTTACTTTCGAGGATCTGAACTCCAAAATTATTTTACTTCTATCCTAGAAGACAACTTAAAGGTTCATTATTCTAAATATATTCCTCATGGATGCACATCATCTTTTTTCTTCAAATATTTATATTTGGATCATATGTTACTCATATCCACTTCTCCACTTATCCCAAATTCAAAAACTGAGAAAGGACAATCCAAATAATTGTCTCCATTAGGCTGAAAAGAAGGAAAAGATAGACAAATAATGCTCTGAGAAGAAATATACTGAACATGATTTTTGTCACTCTCTTTTTATTTTACTGACTTTGTTTAGTTGTGTTACAATTTTATAGAAATTGACTCTCCACTAGTATGCTGCAGCTTCCTTGAATAACTTATCCCTATAAAATGGCAAAAATGGAAAATGTATCTACTGTAGTTTTTTCATTGTACAATTTTATTATATTGGTGCATCTGATGTCTGATGGTGCAAGCTGTATTAGTGTTTTTCTGCAAATTATTCATGTAAGTTGTGGGCAAGTGATTTTTTTCCCCCAAAATTCCAGAGCTGGGGTGATTTGGCATTCCTGATTTGTTAAACAATGTACCTGACTCCAGCACCAGCAACAGCAACACCTATTCTTTTCCAATTTTTTACTTAAAGGTATGTCTTTTATCTCTTTTTGTCTTTTCGAATTTTTTAGAACCTTCTCTATTTGTACTTGTTTATGGGTGTGTGTTTATAATAATAGTTAAGGAATAATTATTATTGATTTTTAGCAAATTATTGAGTATGAATCATGAAATTTTCTTGTCTCTTTGTTCTAATTATTTTTAGTAAAAAATATATTGTGAATTTTTAATAGGATGCAAAAGAAGTTGAATTTTTTTTAAGAAGTCTGGTTCATCTAAATGTCCTCGATCGGAATCTTCCTCGGATGATTTAAAAAAAGAATTCTCTAATGAAAAGAAAAATGGAAGTGCTCACTCAGGACCCTCACAAAGTAAGGATGAAACAATGGGATTTGATAGTAATCTATTTATTACTGATCCGGGTAAAAAGCCTTCTATTTTTAGTGTTACTAAGAGTAGTAAAGGGATAGAAAATTTGCGAAGGGCCTTCTATTTTTGGATTACAATGTATGACATTACTTTTATACTTTTTTATATTTATCAAATTTATTACTTAATTTTCTTATAAGTGTGACCCCACTTTATAATATTTCCGTGTCCGCTCCCTGCATGCAATTGGCCTATAATCACCCATTGAAGAGGCATTAGGGACTTTAGGCACAAAACATAAGATGGTAGTATTGAACTCCTGTAGTAGTTTACCATTTTCAAAGAAGTCTTCAATAGCCAGAAGCACTGAGGGACTAACGATCTCTCAAGTGTGCTTAAAGAATTCTATGTTAAGTCCAGCCAGGCCCGATGCCTTCCCAAGGGGCAAAGGATAACAAAGTGCATTTAATTTCCATCTCAAAGACCAATCAAGATAGGAATCTAACTTGGTCATCATCTAGAGTCTTCCCAATAATGTCCCGCAAGTCATCCACCAACGTCCGAGTGGGCATAGAGACTGATGATAGCAATATTTCGAAGTGATCCACAATCAGTTGCTGAACTCAGGTCGGTTCAGTGACCAAAACACTTGCCTCATCAATAGTCGAATGAATTTTGTTCCGGAGATGTCTCTGGTTAACCGAGTGCTAAAAGTATTTTGTGTTGAGATCTTCTTCCTTGAGCCATTGCACTCTTGATTTCTATTTATAAAATACTTCTTCTTGGAAGCCAAGATTTGAGAAGGCTCTGAGACATTCTTTCTCTTGAACTTTAAGCTCCTGGTTGTAAGGCTCTAATACCCTGGTATTTTGGATAATAGTGAGAGCATCTCTGGCCTCAACCGTACAAATAGAGATCTCCGAAAAGGCATCTATGTTCATTTGCTTTAGCCGGTTCTTGAGTGCCTTAAGCTTTTAACATTGGGTGTACATAAGGGTGCCACTTATTGAGGATTCCCATACCAAAGCCATAGCCATGAAAGAAAGATGAGACATCCAAAAGTTGAAGAATTTAAATGGTTTTTTGTTGCTTGTGGGATTCAGAATTTGAATGATCATGAGGGTATGATCAGAAATTCCTAGAGGAAGAAAAGAGGCATTAGAAAAGGAGAACTCATGGCTCCATTGAGCATTGACCAGGGATTTGTCAATTTTCCTCTGCTTCCTAGTTTTTCCGATGAAATATACTACGTAAATCTCCACCCTACATACCAAAGGTCTTGTAAGCCAGCCTGATTCAGACGCTTACCAAATTCATTGAAAGATGTCAGCCATGTATTCGATTTGCTAATCCTATCAGAAAGGTCTCTAATTGCTTTGAAATCCCCAACAACAAGCCAGAAAGAAGAGCAACTACCAAACTAGTTTGTCTGGGTTCAGCCCACAGCGGCCATCTCTCCACAAAAGTATGCTCACTATAAATAACAGACAAGAAGCATGCTTTGGCACAATCCAAGAACCGAAGTTGTCTATGGATGGCTTGGGCCGATGAAGATGTGACAGCAAAGTCTACAAGTTGTAGATTCCATCCAACCCATATTCTTCCTCTATAGGAGTGCATATAGTTGTCAACCCAATTTCAATTATCAAAAAGAGATCTAGACACCTTATTCTTAAGAATTTCAATGCAACAAAGTTTGTTAGCACGAATCAATTTTGCAGATTTTCGCTTGTTTAAAGGAGTTAACTAAACCCCTAAGATTTCATACACCTATGTACATATTTACAATGAGGGTAGGAAAGTTACCTACAGTTATGTCCACCCCGCTTCTTCATATTGGAAGTCAGTTTGGTCAGTTTGGTCAGTTTGGGGATGTTTAGGGTGCTGTCCAAGCTGATTTGAGGTGAGGAATCCACTGTAAGGAGTTGTTCAGTTGGCAGATGTTTGACAGTCGGGGTAATTGCCCAATTGGGTTCATCCACTCTTCTGTTACTGTTTGGTAGGGCATAAGGCGAAACACTTTCATAGTCGCTGACAATATGACCAGCATTCCCTTCAATGTCACCATCCAAGTCTAAATACACAATTGAAGCTCCCTGAGGAGCATTAGATGACGATGGCTTAGCATCCAAAGGCTTAGATCTAGCTTGAACATTTATGGAAATCTTTTGAGGTGCACGTCTCACTTCTTTCCATTCTTCCTTTGCCTGGGCTGGAGAGACAAGGGTTGCCTAAGAATTATCCCATCTGGTTAGATGTTCCATCTCCATGGTTGAGGAATGGGTTTCCACAGGGGTAATGGGAGGGACCATGACAATGGCGGGTGGAGGGAATTTTGGCATAGGAGTGACTTCAATAATAGAAGGGTCCATCATCGATTGGGGACACTTGTGTTCGAAGGTACCACATTTACCACATGATTGTGGTTTTTATTCATAAACTACTTTAATAGTGCGGAGCTTGCCATTTAATAGCACTTTCACAAAACTAGCATAGTGTTGAGCAGCCTTAATCTCCACCCACACGCGAACATAGAAGATCATTGTCATGTTTTTCATTCTCTTATCAACATATAGAAGCTTTCCAATTAGACTAGCAATAGCGCTAATACCAGGTGCAGACCACAAGGGTAACGGTATATCCTTCAAACAAATCCAGATCGGCAAGGTTTCATGAGTATCCCTCTTGAATTCCAAAAATGAATGCCATTGTTGAAAATATAGGGTGCACGAGCCATAGTGACCAAGCCCCTATTGATTATCTTTCGCCGAAACTCCGCATTTAGTATATGGAAAAAGAAAAAACCCTCCTCATTTGCCAATACTCCCGAGAGATGAACGACCCAAAACTCCTTGGCTAATGATTCAACAAGTGAGCGGGGAAGCTTTTTACCAATCAAGTACCCCACTAAATATTCCATTAATTTAGGATTCGAGGTCTCAAGGATTTCATTCGAGGCGTTTGCAACAAGTTTATCTTCGAATTGAAGCAGAGGTATATAGTTGAGAGCATACCCCTAACTTCCACCTTTAGCTACAGTAGCCCACGACCATTGTAGAGAAGGGACATCACCATTCGGGACTTGGTATGTAGATTGAGCTCGCTTCAAGCATGCTTTGTGACGGTGACAGCCATGAGTCTTAAGGCAAGAGTCTTTCCCTTGTGTCTTGACTGTCTCAACACCACTCTTTACAGTGGTTTTCCCTTTGTTAGCAGCAGGAGGATTCTCCCGAATTGGAGTTTCAAGTACAACTCTACTTGATTCCTCACCCTCATTCCCCTTTTGTGTTCATATAGGGTTTTTTGAGGATTCATTTCCCACTTGATGAGCTCCCATCATCAGAAGAATCTACCTTAGAGACTCAAACCCCTAATTCTCCAGTTTTTCAGCCTGTCTACCCATATCCCACTTACCTTGAGTCTACCATTCGTGCTAGCTGGAAGTGCTTGAGCGATTGGAACTATAGAGAGAAAAGTAGAACGGGCTTGGCCACCTATAGCAAGACTAACAAGCAGAAGGGCAGTGTATAGCTAGCGAGCTAAAGGAGCAACAAACCAAACTCGACATGAACTGGAAGCAAAATCCAAACTAAAAGACAATCTGCTGACCAAGAGACCAAGAGACAAACACGAGCTGCTGACTGACACAGACCCAGATTTAAAAAAGAGCACACATCTGTCAGTGGAAAGAGGAACATTGGCATGAAAAGAAAATTGCAATAGAGGGCAGACAGTGGGTGCCTGGGCGGCCGAAGTAGAAGGGAGGTAGATTGGGGTGGACTGCAGCTGGGAAAAGTACGAGTCCTTGGCTGGAGTTAGTAGCGACGTACAAAGGTTGTGGAGAATGACCAATGGCGACTTGTGGATGGTGGCGACTTTGGTTAATAGAGGTAAAAGGGGTAGCTACTACGTTTCAACTCCACTGAAATCAGCTACCAAGAAGAAGCACAAAGGCAAAAAAGATGGCATGCCGATTGTTGGAGCAGACAGTAGCTTAAGTGGCGAGAGCGGTAGAGTCCGACGGCTGATGGAGCTAATGCGCATATTATAGCACAATAGGTTTATGTACTTGAAATTCATTTTTACGTTATAATATCAATGCTAATTTTCTACTCAAAAATAAAATAAAATTAGGGGATGAAAATGGTCCCTTTTTTTTTTTTGCTAAAAAAAGATCGTTATATTATCTACCAAAAATGTAACATTTACAAGTTGCCCACTGGCACAAGGAAACCTTAGCACTTGCATTGAGGCTAGTGAAATAGTTTGGGGTTTTCCTAATAATGCTAAACTCTATCTCTGGCTGTCTTAGGTTGTGAGGCCAAAATTTGATAGACTATCAACATGTGCATCAAGCAATAACAAAAATCACACTTTTGCTTAGTCGAATTATACCTCTCTGAGCTAAAATGGATCAAATATCCTATTCTCATATTGATTGAATATTATTTCCATTTTAGTCAATGCCTCAACCTGTCAAAAATCCCTTGATTTGGATAGCTACCATTGAACATTGGTTCATGTTCCTAGTGCTCCCCTTAGCTCGATTCTCTCTCCAACTTGCACACCTCTTGGAATTCCAGTCATTCTTCTATAGCTAGGTCTACGACTACCTGCTCTTCTCTCTATTCTTGTTGGAATACTCATAGGTTTCTAGTTTTCTAGAGCATCTATAATATATAGACTGTCAATTCAGCTCTGTCCTGCATGTAGATGCTCTTTCTTCCATTACAAATTAAAGGCCACCATTGTTTGAAACTAAGGCTTTCTCCCTCCTAACCATCCTATCTTACCAAGGCCAATTTTCACACTCTCTGAGCTCTAGGCCATTTGAAAAGGATGTGCTCCAGGGTTTCCTAATTTTCTCCACACATATGGCATATTAGATCTTTCGGAATGCCTCTCCTTAGTAACTGATCTTTTGTTGGTAGGATTCCATACCAGCATCTCCAAATGAAATGTTTGAATTTTCCTTTCATGCCTAGTCTACAATTGCACTTCCAAGCTTTCTTTGTTACTTCTCTAGTTGAGTCGCTCTCGGCTTGTTGGTGCATTCCTAGTTGGGCCTTGATAACCTCTTGGTAGGCAAATTTGACTATGTAATTTCCATGTTTTGTAAAGTACCACACAAGTTTATCTCCACGATCATTATGAATGTCACTTAGGCTAGGGATACTTACAATGGCTTTGATACCTGGTTGATCAAACATTTGGCGTACCAGTTCCTCATTCCATCGGTCTCCCTTGTCTTGTCAGATCTCACTCACCCATGAGACCCACTCCTACTAGTTCAGAGTGGGAGTTGGTTTGAAGTTGGGTCTACTGGGAATCCATGGGTTTTCCTATACTCTGATCGATTTTTCATCCCTCATTTTGAAAATCGCCCCTTTTTTTGATCACATATCCAACTCCCATCCAGCACTTCTATAGCCATGATGCATTGTTTTTAACTGGGACATGTAAGAGACCTCTTTTTGAAAAGTACTTGGCTTTTAATACCTTGCACATGCGAAGGTTCGATTGGGTGCTGATCATCTAGATTTGTTTTGTTATTAGTGCATCACTGAAGAGTTGCAGATTTTTTAAACCCAGGCCCTTCTCCTCATTTGGCCATGTTAGGTCATTCCGTGCTTTCTAACGGATCTTAGCTTGCTCACCTTCTTTGTCACCCACCAAAAACTTGAGGTCCTTTTAATGATATTTTGGCAAACGCCTTTGGGAAGTTTGAAACACAACATCACATAAGTAGAGAGAGCATCGATGACCGCTTTGATTAGCATTTCCTTTCCAGATTGACTTAGAAACCTATTTTTTCCACCCAGTGATTCTTTGTTGGACTTTTTCCTCAACGTAGTTGAACACCTCCTTTTTTGCTCTGCCAATGGTCATGGGGAGTCCAAGATATCTGGCTTTCTACTTCTCCTTGATGCCGTTTAAGATCTGACATATGACATCTTTGTACTTTTGGGGAATGTTTTTGCTGAAGAAAATCGATAATTTCTCCCAGTTAACCAATAGGCCTGATGATCTGCTATAATTGGATAGTAAGATTTTGATCCTATGTGCTTGCTCCACTCCTGCTTTACAGAAAAGTAGCGAGTCATCTGCAAAAAAAAAAAAAAGAAGTGAGTAATTTGAGGGCCCTTCCTGCTCACTTTCAAGCCATTGTATTCCCCCAAAGGTTTGCTTGTTTAATCATGTTTGAGAAGGCTTCGGACACAACTAAAAACAGATAAGGAGATAGTGGGTCCCTTGTCTAATGCCTCTAGTCGGTTGGATATACTTATATTTTTTACCATTAATATTGACAAAAAGTGTAGCAGAGCTAATGCATTGCCATACCTAACCAATGAAAGTACTGGAGAATCCCATTCTCAGTAAAACCTCGCACAAAAATTTCCACTCTACCCTATCATAAGCTTTAGCCATATCAAGTTTAATGGCCTTCCACCATTGGTTACCTTTATGTTTAGCATTTAATGTGTCTATGCACTCATGTGCGACTACCATATTATCTAGAATTTGTCTCCCTGGAATGTAAGCCGCCTGGTAGAGGCTTATGCAATTGAGAAGGCAAACCTTCAACCGCTCAGCTAGTATTTTAGATATAACAATGTATACTATATTGCATAAGTTAATGGATCTAACATGTCCTGCAGATTTAGGGTTTTTAATTTTCGAGATCAGTGTGATTAGTTTGTGGTTGATTTGTTTATGCATTCTATGATTTTCATAAAATATTTAGCAGTTTTGCACAAATCGACACTAATCACATTCCAATAAGATTGAAAGAAATGCAGGGTCATACCATTAGGCCCAAGGGCCTTGATGGAGTTCATTTTGAAAAGAGCAGCTTTGATTTCTGATTCTTCCACCGGCCTAGTCAGCCTTTGATTTATCACTTCACTGATCGATAATGGGATACCATCCAAATCCTCATGCTAGAAGTTCGGGCTAGAAGTTGAAAAAAGTTTATCGTAGAATGTTACTATTTCATCCTTCACTTCTTAAATGCTTCCACAAATGCTTCCATTTTCTTTTTGCCGCCTCCTGTTGATAGTCGAGGAGTGGAAGAATTTCATATTTTTGTCACATTCTTGGAGCCATTGGACTTTTGATTTTTGTCTCCTATATACTTTTTCATTTCTGTAGGCACAATGAAGCTCTTTTTTCAATTTGCTCTAGTCACTCCAATTCCTATTACCCCCTTGCTTAGATAAGCACTCCATTTGTGTTTTGATCCTTGTTAACTGTGTGGCTGAGTTCTGCATGTTTTTCTGGCTCCATTTCAAAAGCTCCACTTTGTTTTGTCCTATTTTGACACAAAGTTGATACATTGGGTGCCACTTTTCTCCTTTCTCCATGTTGTCTCTACTAGCCCGCCCACCTCCTCCTTTTTGACCCAACGTTTGTCAAAATGGTCCTTACTAGGCAATATTCTAGCCACGAGATTGAGAACCTGTAGGAATCTAAGCCTATTTTCTTCATAACTCGTACATCTTCTTGAATTTTTTTTTTCACACCAACAAATCAATATTATTCTGGGCTACAATCGTATATGTAGCAATTCATTGGATTATGAAAATTATTCATTTTTGTACCTCAATTCTATGATATTGATCAATGGTTTCCAATCCACCATTCTCGATGATTTTTGTAGTTTCATGGTAAAATTGTAAAATGGAATTAATAATGCAAAAATTTTATACCTTAATCATTAAAGTAGGAGGGTATACTGATAGAAATTAAGAAGAAGCAGCAGTGATTGAAGATAGAGACTGAAGGAAAAAAGGAAGCAGAGTTTGCTTCTGTGAGAGAGGGAGAGAACAGAAGCTAAAGATGAGATGAATAATGTATTCCTATTATATTTCTTATCTTTACAAAGTGTATTTGGTTACATATATATAGCTGCGCAGTGGAGATATTCGAGGAGCTATACAAGGTAACTTTTGTTTACAAGGAAATGATAATTCTCTTACTTGATTTGAGGAGAAGATTGGGACTTGATTTGAGAAGAAGATTTGGGTGAGCTGTTATTGACTAACATCCCCCCGCAAGCTGACGGGGGCAATGCTAACAGTTAACTTAGATTGCAAAAGTTTGAATCTAGCTGAGGTAAGCCCTTTGGTAAATATGTTTGCTTGCTGATCAACGGTAGAGAGGAAGTGAACAGTGAGTTGTCTTCGAGTAAGTCACTCTCGGATGAAATGGAAATCAATCTCAATGTGTTAGTTTGAGCATGGAAGACCGAGTTGGCAGTGAGATAAATGGCGGAGAGATTGTCACACTATAACGTTGGAGGTGTTGATGGAAGAGCCTTGAGGTCCCTGAGTAAGTATTCAAGCCAAACCAACTTTGCCGTTGTATCTGCAAGACTCTTGTATTTTGCCTCGATACTAGAACGAGCGACAGTCCATTGTTTGCAAAAGCTCCAAGAAATGAGATTGCCACCAAGAAAGATGCAAAAACCACCGACAGATCGTCTATCACCCCAATCACCAGCCCACCCAGCATCAGAAAATGCATAAAGGGACCAAGATGAGCTGCGTGTGAAGAGCAGACCATGATGTGGTATTACAACCAAGTAGCGCAATATATGTTTGACAGCCGGCCAGTGCATATCAGTAGGAACATGTAAAAACTGACAAGCGGTGTTAACAGAGTAAGCAATGTCAGGCCATGTAAGCATAAGGTATTGAAGAGCTCCTACGGTGCTTCGATAAAGAAGAGGATCAGGTAAAGGATCACTCGAGTGCTTTGAGAGGGGCTCATCATTGGTACATGGAGTAGGGGCTGGCCTGGCATCAGTCATTTTGGTACGAGCCAATATCTCTTGGATGAATTTGGACTGAGACAGAAGGAGACCATCAGCGGTATGCTAAACTTCAACACCAAAAAAGTAATGTAACGAACCCAAGTCTTTGATGGCAAACTCCTGCTGAAGAGTGTGCAACAAGGTTGAAAGAGGTGCTTGTGATGAACCTGTAAGAATAATATCATCAACATAAATAAGAAGAAAAATACTGTAGTGTGCTGTGTGGAATATAAAAAGCGATGAGTTTGTAGAGGAAATGCTGAAGCCAAGAGAAACAAGATGAGAACTAAGCCGCTGGTACAAGGCACGAGGAGCCTATTTCAAACCATAGAGAGAACGTCGCAGACGACATACATGATGCGGATTTTGTGAATTGACGAACCCCTGAGGTTGGGTCATGTATACCTCATCGGATAGATTCCCATGAAGAAAGGCATTAGAAACATCTAGCTGATGAATAGGCCAGTCTCGAGAATAAGCAAGGGCCAAGACTGTACGAGTGTTAACTAGTTTGGCCACGGGACTGAAGGTTTGTGAATAGTCAATGCCTGCTTGCTGATGGAATCTCTTGGCTACAAGTCTAGCCTTACACTTCTCAAGTGAACCATCAGATCAAAGCTTCACCTTATAAATCCACTTACAACCAATGGGCTGAGAATGAGATGGAGGAGGCACTAGTTCCCAAGTTCTGTTCTTGATCATGGTCTCATATTCTACTGCCATAGCTTGCTACCAGTTGGGATCTTCAATTGCTTGAGTGAAACATGTAGGCTTAATAGAGAAAGAAGTGGAAGCCGTGAGTGCATAGGTTTGCTTGGTAGTGAGAGTGCACTGCTGAATAGTACCATCTCGCAATTTTGTAACCATTGTATGGGTTGGAACTGGACCTGGGACTACACATTCTCGTTGTAGAGATGGAGAGACTAAATGACTGGAAGGCATGTTGTATGGAGAGTCAAGAGGCGATTGCGGTGATGTAATCATGGAAGGGGATGATGGTGGAACTGAGATAATGGGTGATGGTGATGTAGTAATTGGTGGTAGTGGAAGAATTACTGCAGGTGGTGCTTAGAAAATAATGGCAGGAGAAGAGGAAGCACTAAAGATAAATACACCTTTATCAAATACTACATCAGCTGTGATATAAATTCTGCCAGTTTGAGGATTGTAACACTAATAGCCACGATACCCAATAGGGTACCCAAGGAAGATACATGCTTGAGAGCGAGGAGCAAGTTTGTGCTGAGCATAAGGCCGGAGATATGGATAGACTGGACATCCAAACACCCAGAAAGTAGAGATATCTAGGGACGGCTAAAATAAGACTTGCTAGGGAGAGAGGTTGTCCAAAACAGAAGTTGGCAGTTTGTTGATCAAGTGAACAGCCATTTCAAAGGCATATTCTCAGAAGTGATATGGAGCCAAGGCCTGAGTCATGAGGGCAAGCCCAGTTTCAACTATATGGCGCTGCTTGCGCTCAACCGTACTATTCTGATATGGGTATATGGGTAGGAGACTAATTGATGGAGACCATGTTCTGTAATATAACGTTGCATTGTTATGGATTGACGAAACTCTGGGGCATCATCACATTGGATGGTTTGAAGATTGTGCTGTAGCTGCATTTCAACAAACTTATGAAAAGCTTTAAAAATATCAATAAACTGATCACGTGTAATGAAAGGATAAAACCAAGTAAAACGAGATTAATCATCAATAAAACTGACATAATATTTATATCCTGATAGAGAAGTAACATGAAAAGGACCCCAAACATCAAAATGAACAAGCTGTAATAGTGATTTAGCTCTAGAGACATTAGAAGGATGAGGTAGGCGATGACTCTCACTAAGGGCACACGCCGTACCAAGGGAGATGTGTGATTTATTGAATTTAGTATTTGTAGAATGCAAAAGACAAACAACTTTATCTAGTGCAGTATGGCCAAGACGAAAATGCCATAGACTCAAGGAATTGACTAAAGCAAAAGGAGAGTGTAGTGGGAAGGAGACTCGATAGAGACCCTACTCAAGATGACAGTGGAGGAGGACCTGACCCGTTTGGAGACATAAAGCAAAAAATGAGTGTGGATAAGAAACAAAAGCACAGTTATTATCCATAGAGAATTTAGACACCGATCGTAATCTTTTGGTAATGCGAGAAACAACAAAAATATCAAGAAAACAAAAGGAATGGCGAGTGGATAACACAAAGGTACCTATGTGAGTGATGGGGAAAGAGACACCATTGCCCACAGTCAAGTTTTGAGACCTGTATATGGTGTGACATGAGTAAGACCAGAGACATTGTCTGTGATATGATGAGTGGTATCGGAGTCAGGGTACTAGGAGGCTGAATCCAGAGTAGACGGAGAATTGGCTGGAAGAGCATAGTAAATCACAGGTGATGTGGGTCCAGACGATGCTGCTTGATACGCCTGAGGTGGTGAATGTGTAACAAATTGAGTGTTGAACCGTTCTCTACAAGTATTGGCGCGGTGGCCCTGGAGGCGACAGATCTGACAAAATGGGCCATTGGTGCGACGTCCCCGACCTCGTCCAACGGATGAGTGAAAGTTGGAGACTAGAGTGGGTAACAGAAAATAAGAGGAATCACCCTGATTAGGATGTGCCACTGGATGCACGGGAGAGGCGATGTGGGCAGTGAAAGCTGCAGGAGGAGGATGTTTTGATGTCATTATAGCCAAATCAATCTTCCCTTCATGTTGTAGAAGCAATCCATGAAAAGCATCCCGAGAGATAGTACTAGATTGGGAAAGTACAGAGATTGTTGTGTCTAGTGCGGCAAATTCAGAACCAAGACCTCGAAATGAGTGGGTGTGGTATTAATTAGCAGATATGGGTTCTCCAATGGTAGCCAGTTGGTCAGAAATTTCGAAAACCTTCTAAAGAAATTTTGTAACAGAATGGTTCCCCTTGGTGATAGATTGTAGCTATAGGCGCAAGGCAGAAGAGCGTGCTATTGATTGAGCAGCGTATGAATCGGCCAAATATTTCCATATTGCTGCAGCAAAAGAGAGTTGGGTCAATTGGGTGACTACAGGAGTTGTGGATGAGTTGAGAATCCAACCCATGGCGATGGAGTCTCGAACTCGCCATGCAGTGTATGCCGAATTCGAAACAAGAACTGAGCCATCTGCAGAATTGGGTAGATGTGTAGGTGGTGCTAGTTCAGACCTATCCAAAATGGGAAGAAGGTTTGCAACCTGAAGGTATGGACTAATTTGAGCTTTCCAGATAGGATAATTGGCTCCTATGAGTTTCTCTCCAATTGTGGGTGAAGAGCTAAGATTCAGTGAAGAGGTTGGTGTGATTGGAGATACAGTGGTGGAAGGGGACGAATCCAAGTTGGATCGAGAGCTTTCGCTTTGCGGCTATGATACCAGATAGAAATTTAGAAGAAGCAGCAAAGATTGAAGATAGAAACTGAAGGAAGGAAGGAAGAAGAGTTTGCTTCTGTGTGAGAGAGAGAGAACAGAAGCTAAAGATGAAATGAATAATGTATTCCTATTATATTTCTTATCTTTACTAAGTGTATTCGATTACATATATATAGCTATGCAGTGGAGATATTCAAGGAGCTATACGAGGTAAATTCTGTTTACAAAGAAAGGATAATTCTGTTACTTGATTTGAGGAGAAGATTGGGACTTGATTTGAGGAGAAGATTTGGATGAGCTGTTGTTGACTAACATATACAATTTTACAAGCACAAGCCTCATGCCCAAACTAATAAATTTTACGACATTGTCTTAATCCCTATCAGGACATTTACAAGCACAAGCCTTAATGTTCATTTACAAGCACAGCCTTAATGCTTGCATCATTAATTTGGCATACTATCATTATTAATTGTCTGCCTTAATCACTATTTTACAACATTGCAAATGGAATTAATACTGCGAGAACGTAGGCCATGAGGCTTGTGCTGTTGAGAAAATTTTCCTTTCAGCTCCTTTAATGTTCATTTTCTTATTACGTGTACAAAACAATCCTGTATGCAGCATTCGGATGCATAATTTTTACTCAAGTACGAGGAATGGAAATTATTGTCCATCACAAAAGTCAAATTATTTTTTTTTCATGTAGTTCAAAACTAAAATGATCTATTCTGATCAGAAATTTTCTCCATGCTCATGTAAACAAAGAAATGAGATCCAAGTAGGCAAAAAGGGAATCAACTATTGAGTCATTGGAAGGTTTGTCTGTTCAGTTGGAAAATAAGCTAGCTAGCTCAAATATGGCTGAAACAAAATAACATATTTGATAAATCAAATATGACTCTTCGATAACTCATTGCGTATTGTATCTGCACATTGATTTTAACTCTAAACAAGAACGTGTGTTTGTCTAATTATTAAACATATAACACAGTTATTCATAAAATTAAATTTGTCCCGAGCACAATTTACAATACCAGGGTGGAATTGCCTCAGGAAAGTATCCCATAAACTTGGACCTTTTCCATCATGTCGAGGCGCACCTTCATACTGAACGTAAAACAAAAATTGGATAACATGAAGGCAATATGAGGAATTAATTTGAAGAGGATGCTCTTAACAAGGACTCATTTAACCTGGAAAGAAGACCAAGAAGGCCCAAAAATAAAATCAGCTGGAAAATTACTGCGTTTTAGAGATGCATCCGCAGGGAACATTTGATCAAGAGATGTCTGCATTTTTTTCTGTTCTGGCCAAGAGATTATTGCCGGAGTTTGTTTGAATCTTAACACAAATGGCAATAAAATATTTGACTTGCAATAATGTGGATATATATATATTTTTTTAGGTGATTAAATGAACTGGGACTGGTTGGTGTTGTCAGTGTCAGTCAAGGGAGTCAGCAGGCATATGACTTTTAGGCTAATTAAAATAAGGGTGATGATATTAAAAGGTTTTTTTTTTTTTTTTTGCCAACATGTCCAATTACTGATATACTTTTGTGACATACTTTGTACTTTTAGCAAATAAGGAGTGTTAATAATAAAAAGTAACTTCTTATTATTATGAACTTCAAAATTTATTTATTTTTTGGGTGAATTACATCTACTATCCTGTGGTTCGTATAAATTACCAATCGAACCCTGATATTTGATAAAACTACCAATACTCCCTTAAGGGGGCTAAATGTTATTAATTTAGTTAATTAAAGGGGTTAAATATTATGAATTTATCAAATTTATGGGGTATTGATAGTTTTATCAAATCTCGGGGTTCTATTGGTAATTTACATAAACTATAGGGATAGTAGATGTAATTTACCTTTTTTTTATTTAGTTAAAAAAAAAAAGGATTTTAAATTGAACAATGAAAAAAAATGAAAGGAGGGTTTTGAGAATTGAAATTTCAAATCTAAAACCTACACATACGTCCCAATAGCTGAAATAAACTTAAAAAACAGCAAAAAAAAAAAAGGGAAAAAATGCAACGAAATTCTTAATTCACAGTCACTAATGGCAATAATGAAAAAAA